>VZSV01000027.1:3858164-3916271 GCA_013398735.1 Nothocercus julius | reverse complement strand
TGGAATATTCTCTCTCCCAGAACTGAAACTTTGGAAGACTATACAGCTCATTGTAAGAGCTCTTACAGAAGAAAAAAAGGTGTTTAAAGAACACAAAACTAAACAAAAGCAAAGAAATAACTACAAGACAGGCACATGCCAAGAGGATAAAACAAGTTAGTACTACTAAAAATGCAAAGAGGGGAGGAGAAACTGATGCTACATGTGTGAATAGGCTCCAAGATATTTTTAGATCAATAAGATTTTCTTATTGTTTTGGAGAAGGTAGATAAAAGTTTGAGGTTATTTTCCTTGCTATCTAGAAGCAGCAGCATTGCAACATACAAATCTATAGCATGTAAGGTCATAAGTAATATTGATATATAGCATCTAGGGTAGACCTGGTAGACCACAGAAAATCTTGCCTGGGGTTAGAACAGATATTGAACTGCAACTTGATTGTAATGTGTTTAAAAGTTTTGCTAATTAATTTGACATCAGGCATATTTTAAAAAATCAAGGTTGGGCTACATACACTCTGCAAACCTGCAGAAACTAGTGTCTGTCTTGCTAAGCTCAGACTTATTTTGGAACCATAAAAAGGACTGAATAATTTTTCAATTTTGAATTTAATAGAAAGTTTAATAGGAGACTGCCTGACTATATGTTATATTTTTAGAAATGTTACACCCACAAAAAGAGCAGGGAAAATGTACGATTGATAAATTGACTACCTGAGAGAGTTTCCACAGTGATGAGCTATGGAAAGGGTGTTTTGAAAAGTTAAAATTGAAACTGCAGGAAAGATCATGTCTTTTCAAGTTGCTCCTTACTTCCACACAGGAAAGAGAGGCCACTTTCCATTTCTTCTAGAAAAGCAAATGGAAAAAGGAACGGCTTTCAGGACTTAAGGTCTAACACAGCCTAGGCAACGGAGGAGATGCTGCAGAAAACAACTAGGAGAGCACTAAAACCTTTGAGGAGCTTCTGATATTTCAAGGGTGAGCTGTATCAGGCGGTATCAGCTGTGGCTGTTTTTCCCTCCTGCAGTACAGCCAGACAAGCTCGCTGGGGATGCCTGCAGTCAGAGCGGACCTACAACCACATCAGATTAATAACCCACCAGAGACTGTTAGCGCTGGCAGCTTGACAACCACATGCGCTTCTTCCCATGTCATGCCTTTTTGTCTTCCTGATAAGCTAGTTAACTTTTTAAACTTACTAAAGACCCACTGTACTAGGTTCCAGCTCAGAAATACCCCAATAACATTACATGATGCATAAAAGTGAGGTTTTTGAATGGTGTTCACCTACTGCCATGTGTCTTGCCATTCTCTAAGAAGATCTGTATCCAATAGGAAAAATAGGTATAGTCCCATGTCAAGAAATAGCAGGAGGGGAGAAAGGAAAGAAAACAAAACAAACAAACAGAAAAGAGTGTAGGAAACAAAACAGGTGACTAAAATGTCAACCATTAAATCCAATGACCTTGATTTTTTCAAAGGGTTTAGCATCCACATAACATTTTTCCTCAGATTTCAGGATCTTTCATGGGTAAAACCCTTGCACAAGAGAATTTATATTAGAACAGCTACTTGTATTTCTTGTCTAAAACGCTCCCAATAGTTAAATAAAGGTGAATTATTACAAAAAAAAAGGAACATGGGGGCTTTAGAGAAATTGAGAATAAGCATATTATCTCACTTATTAGAAATTGCTTATCTAAGGTCTGGTCACCTGAGCAAACTAATTAAGCGGTGCATGCAATCTGCTTTCACTGAACCTTTAATAGGGATCATTTTATATGACCACTGTGTGTGTATATATACATATACATATGTATATATACACAACATATATATATGTATATATACACGCTATATTTGATGCCTGGATGTGTGCTATGTCTTTATAAGATAAACAAGATTTACTACTATTCTGTGTGAAAGAATGAAAAATTGTGAGTAACTCAGTGTCTCACCAGTCATCCTGTATACATTTTTTCTCCAAGATTAAATACAGAATATAATTAATTACACATTTTTTAACTGCTTAACATACAATTTTGCTGAAGATAAATGTTTTGTGAAAATGAAGCAATGTCAATTAAATATTTGCTAGAAAGAATTCTTATGCACAGAAATTTTGTATGGAGAGCAGGGAAAGGGTAGTTTGCAGAGAAAATCTGTCAGATCTAAAGTAACAATTGCCTGAATTAGAATGGACAGAATTTAATAAAAACTCTTTTCCAAAAGAGGCAAAGCAAAGAATCTAGTTCGGCCATCCTTATTCAGTACTTTAAATGCTCAGTAGCAGACAGCATGAAGTCTTTCATCCTGCATGAAAAGTTAGTCTCATATTCATTTTACTGCAAAATGAAATAAACCTCAAACCTTCACGAAGCGGATTTGCTTTCCCACTTTAATTACAACAGTTCCTTACTTAGTTGGCCAGCTTTGTGCCACCACAGAACATGTCTTATTTCAGAAAATCCTTTCCACTGTGTACTAATTGGAAAGATGTAGCCCTTGTAAATGTCCTTCAAGTCAGACAACAAAAGGAACGAGTACAATGCACAGTTAAATTTTCCTTGCAGTGCCTTCCCTAATATTTTATTTATTTGAAGAAATGATTGTTCAAAGAATAATGGTGAACTTCTTAGAGAAGCAAAGGAGCCTCAGGAGAGGTAGATGGAATGATGCATCAATCAAGTGGGACAGAAAAGTTTTCCAGCAAGATATCATTTGATATCCTTTTAAGATGCATGGGTCCAGTTCTGTACTATTTAAACAGCCTAGCAGCTGCTTTAATCCTGGCAGCAAACGAGGCGACGAGGTCAGATGAAAACACGGTTGGCGGCAATCCACTGCAGGTACAACTATGGTTAAAGTACCGTGTTGTCATGAGCTGGTAACCCTGATCTAGAAATGCCAATATATCTCATAACTTCTATTAACTCTCACTATGCACACACCAATTTTATTTCTTAACACAATTAGTATTACGAAGTATTTCCTTAAAAGAAAAGACAACTGAATCTAGACCAATGGTTTCTCTAACCTTTTTTTTTCCCTAGTTTTACCACCTTTTGCTGATTTTTTTTTAAATCAGTGCATTTCTCTAGTGGCTCCAATATGTAGAGGGATGTTTATCTATATTAGTGAAAGTATCTATTTTATCTATTTTTTTTTATCAGTGTGTGTATCAAATTTTTAATGCAAGGCATTCTGTAATCCTAAAACCCACCCCCCCCAAAAAAAAAAAAATTAATTCCACTTCTTTCTGAAGGTCATAGATAGCACTGATATGCAACAGGGCCCACAGCGTAATAAGAGTGCAGACAAAAAGAGTTCACACAATATGGCTAAAAATAATTGCTCATTTAACCTTTTTACTGAGCACCTGAAGAAATGCGTGCATTTGAGCTTTGCCACTGGGCCATGCAAAATCCAAATTCACACCTTAACTGGTTACCCAAGTGCTCACATAGGACCACAGAACTCTAAAATCAGTATGATCGCACACTTTAAACGACACAGGACATAGCAATGTGCATAACTCCTCAGGGCGCCCATTCTGCATGCTATAGCCCAAGCAGTGCACACTGTGGCAGTAACTGTATCAGCTACCTGCATGTTTCAAATATATATATTTCTAAACATACATATATATATGTATATATTATTCACACACACACATACACACACACAGGGCCCTGGCGAGGCGCCCGCGAGGTGGCAGCAGCGTCCCATGCCTCTGCAGTGCATCGGTCTCACCCTCCTACTCCCGCCTTCCCCCCCACTCCTTTTAATATATGTTAATCCACGTAACACCTATCTTGACTGAGAGGCAGCCAAAGCATCACTTTTTTTCAACGAACTATCAGGCTCTTCCCTCTGACCACCTTTTACCGTATATCTATGAGTTTTAGCAAAAAATATGTTAATAATAAAAATAATGGAGAAAAAACAATATATATATTTAATGTATTCACACCACGAGTATGCAATATCCTTTGTCATCATGCTGATGATCCTTGGATGCTGTTTCTGGTGTCTGGGTGCTGCTCTGCTCTTATACAGAGCAATAATTGTCAAGTATCTTCTTCTTCCTGATTGAAGGGGTTGAAGGGTAAGCAGAGGTTACAGCTGTGACACGCATCTGGAGAATAAACAGTGAGAGAAATGCACAAAGCATGAATTCAGCATAATAATAGGTCCTTACTAAATCAAACCTAACCTATGGCCCCATGCCATGTAGTCTTCTGTCCCGGGCCAAAGGGAGGTATACAGAGAATACAAAAAGAAAACAATTGCACAGCTTCACCTACACAAAATTTTGTGGCGTGATTGCGGACAGTGTTATAAAGCACTTCCCACTGTTTGTTTGGAACTAGGCATCTGATGTGATCTGATGCCATTTGGTGTCCTCATGCTATCATACTGAGGCAGATGGCAAATGCTGGAGTCCTACTTGCCTTCTCTAGGCCAGTCGTCCATGGATTTGCAGGTCTCTACTATGTTCTAGCGTTTGTTGTATATAAAATATTCATTGTATATATTCCAGAATGAAGAAGTGAAGTTTTTTCACATCGTCAGATGAAGTTCCATGAACAATCAGGATTCTAAGCATGGCCTTTATTAGCAACATCCTAATGAATTCCATACTTTCCAAGAGTAGGACAAAGCCCTTCTGCGTGTTTCCAAACAGACCCTAAGCTTCACCCAAGAAAAATCATGAAAACAAATAACACTGAGAAGAAATATTTTGAATGTAAATTCCTCAGTTTGCAGGTAAAAGCAAACAAAATTCACTATTGATCAGTGTTTCAGCAGAACTATGAATAGTGATTTGGAGGGAGGGTGAGAAATTACCTAAATCATCTGAGTACTCATGTCTATTGAGTACAATTAGAAAACTTAGAAAACAAAGAATGGAAATTTAATGCCAATTATGAAAATCAACATCTTGGCAAATAATAGCAGAGGTTAAGCTTCCAAGATGTAATTGTTTCTGGTCCAGCTAACAGTATGTCATCCAAAATAACCAAAGAAGCTTCCTAGTTTTCCTGATGTTTTGTAAATAAAAAGCAAACCAGTGATTAAGATGTACTTTCTCAAAGGCAAAGTGAAAGCACATCTCCAGCTTTCTCTGATATCAGTAGAATTAGGTGTCTAAATATGTTCATAAAGCTATTCATAATCATTTTTGTTGTTTTCACAAATAAACAAAGCCAGATCCTAGGGTCACGGAGCTTAGAGGCTCTCTTACCTCATAGGTCTCTCATTTCTCTATAAATGGAAAGAAAGGATAGAATGATCTTATGCAGAAGATTATTTTACCTCTGAGACATAAGAAAGTATCTTTTGCTTAAGTAATAAAGCCACTTAGAATTCTAAAATGATTGTTAAAGATACCAGTGTTCTGTCTGTCACTATTGGGTAAAATCAGGGAAGAAAAACGATATTAGCATTTAATGTATCTTAATCTAAACAAAGAAATAATAGATGTAAGGGTGTCTTCTATCAACTCAATATCTTCATCCAAGAGGATTTGATGATAATGGAAAGAAAATGCCAGGATGGGCATTTTTAGGGGCTATTCATCCTTTGTAGGTATTAAAGAAGAACACAAGGACTTTCCTAAAACTTACTAACTCCTCATCCAAGAGGAGCTAGAAGGCATTACTACTTATGATGGATAAACAAGACACTTCTTGTTCTGAAATCAAATCCCCAACTTCACCCTCCCCCTTTTCATCTCTGTTTTATTTATGTACTGTTTGTCTTGTCTCTGTTTTCCCGTCTGGTAGCAGCTGTGTACAGCTCCAAGCCTTTCGACTTTGTGCTCTTCTTTGGTTTCCTAGTTCATTTACTGTTAGCTTCTTAAAAGCTTTTCTCAAAAGCAGTCACTTAGGTGACGTTTCCCCTTCTCAGGTACAATGTTGGTATTACTGCTACCATTTATGCTGCTTGCCCTGTTCACCAGCCTCTCTTTACAGCTCTTAGATTACGCTAATAGGCAGGCACTATATGGAATAATATTCACAAATGACCCCATTGTTCAGTATGCTGCATCCCATCCATTTACTCACAGCAATAAATTCAATCACTTTACTTCAGCTACGACAGATTTATACTGGCTTCCTATCAGTCAATGCATTGACTTTAAAATTTTGTTCTGCGTTTTTCATTACCTATCTGAAACTTCCCTTTCATACCTATCAGAATTGGTCTCCATTTATACATGCCCTCGGTCCTTACTTTCCAATAATAAATCTCAAATTCATCAGGTCCCTTGTCAGGTCTCTTATCCATGGGTAACAGAGCGTTCACCTGTTATGTCCCAGAGCTGTGGAATTCCCTGAGCTGAAGTCTCATCTCCAAATCCTCCGAGTTCTCTAAATCCCTCTTTGATTCTCACTTATTAAAAATTACTTCTAATATTTGATCCACTGCTGACACTTGCTGTAGGCTTTACTGGTATAAATATATATTTTCTTCTTATTTATTTATTTATTTTGCAGAGGATGTAGGGGCAATTTCAAGCCTGAAAATGCATCTTTATGGATGTTACATATTGATTCTAACGCTTTCATTCTTCATTCTCTCTGTTCTGGCATTAAACTTCAGCTCAATGGTTTAAGGATGTGATCTCCATATCCCAACTCTATAAAAAAAAATATATATATATGTTGCTATTGGCAATTTACTGGTAATTTATAGTAATTTATCAATTACTAGTGTTACTAATAACTTGTAAAGTGCAGAGCCCTGACTGTAAAAATCACACAAGACATTTTACAACATATTATCTAATGAATTTTCAATACTCTTAAGATCAATTTAGTGTTATATTCAAGAAAACTGAAGCAAAGAGAGGATTTTTCAAAAAATACATTAGAGAATTAGTAAAAGAATCCAACATCCAAACTCCATGCTCAGACTCCTTGTCTTTCCTAGCTACTCTGATTTGGCACAGGCTTCATTTTATCACTCATGGAAAGTCACTTTTTTATTAAAGGAATCCATGTGTTATGTGACTATGATAAACTGAAGCACACACACAGCTTGGAAGTCTATGAGACCTGTAATTCCTAAAGGCGGCTATAATCTTGACTCAGGATCTGCATCCAAGTGACCTAGGCTTCATCTCACTCCTTCAAGGTGAAGTGTTTGGTTTAAAAACTCAGTGCAAAGAAATGCTGAAAACAACTTTGTGTTTTGTTTTGCTTTTAATCCTTAAAAGTATATCATTGAAAGCATCTCACCTATGAAGGCATCTTATATATGACGGCATCTTTCTATATCTCATATATAAATATATAGGGGTACCTATGCTGCCACATATGTATGCTGCCACACATGTATGCCACATACATACATAGATAATTATTAGGATAAACTGAGGCAATAGCAGGGAAAGAAGAATTTACTGGAGAAGGAAGTTAGCTGAACATTGACTGTATGAGTTATCCCAGGGGAAGTTTGAGGATGAGGGTTAATATCGAAGGGTGAAGCTATATAAAATTTAATAGCAGACGGAACTCAGAAGAACGTATTTGTGGGAAGTTAGTATAAGAGGGAGATTTATTTTCTGGTCATGTGAAATGACTGCACTTCAAAATATTTCTATTCCTTGAATTAATTTAATAGAAGTTTTAGTAGCTTGTGAGCTATACTGATTTCTCAAGCCTTCTGTATCCTACAAAAATTAATGCAGCAGGTCACTGTCTCAGCTCAGGCTACATCCTGAACACCATTGTGACTGTGCTTTCCCAGGAGCCACAGTCAGCCTGCAAGTGGTGGGAAGTGCCCATGAGTGACTTTGCCTACATTTATAGAAATACTGAACAGCACTGGGACAAGAGAAAGCCCTGAAAGCATGAACTCTGCTGGATTAATCTCTATACTATGATGATCTCTCCTTTATATTCCCTTCCCCACCCACAGATTTAAACAATTTTTAATGCAGCTTAACACAGGCTACATTTATTAATGTATAGGGTACTTTTATTTTTGTAGACTTGAATTTTGTAGAATTTTGTAGACTTGAATCAAGTTCTACACAAAAGTAGTGTCTAATACTATGTCAGTAAAAATATCTAGATGCATTAAATATTGAATATTTTAAAATAAGCTATATAAGGGTTTGAGATGCCGTTCATGACTAAGATTCATTGGAAATACAGTAAAAAAATATTTGTTGATTGAATTCTAGGTCAAACTTTCCAAGTTTTTGTCTGCGATTAATATCAGGTTGCCAGCTGAACTTATGGCAAAACAGTTACTCTCATACATTATTTGTACACTGAGTTTATTTTAGTACTCTTTGCACGAAGTTCTGCACTTTGTGTGCAGTTTCGGGCTCCCCAGTACAAGAAGGACATTGAGGGTTCAGCATAGAGTGGCAAAGATGATTAAAGGACTGGAGCATCTATCCTATGAGGAAAGACTAAGCAAGTTGGGCCTGTTTAACCTGGAAAGATGATTGAGAGGGGATCTGATCAGTATGTATAAATACTTGAGGAGATAATGTAAAAAAGATGGGACCAAACTCTTCTTGGTGGTGGCCAGTGACAGGACAAGGGGCAATGGGCACAAGCTGAGACCTAGGCAGTTCCACCTCCATGTGAGGCAGAACTTCTTTCCTGTGAGGGTGCCAGAGCCCTGGCACAGGCTGCCCAGAGAGGCTGTGCAGGCTCCTGCTCTGGAGATCTTCCCAACCCGCCTGGCTGCCACCCTGTGCCCCGGGCTCTGGGTGTCCCTGCTGGGGCAGGGGGGATGGACTGGATGATCTCTAGAGGTCCCTCCCAACCTCAACCATTCTGGGATTCTGTGATACTCTTGAACCACTTCATTGTTCTATAGTTTATTTAAAATCAACAGTAATGGTTCAGAAAGTTACTTAGTGAGCTCTTTTTTCATGCTCCTGCTGTGCAAGTTATCTGGCTCTGTCAGTTCAAAAAAATAATTTTGATAGTTGCTATTCAACAATTTCTGCTTTTTTGATGGAGTAGAAAGTATTCCTCATTGCTTCCTTCTAAATAAGAACACAAATATTTATTGAAGTCTTATGGCTTTTTTTTTTTTGTATTGTAGTTGATTGTTTTAGCATTCTGCGTACCATTGTTAGAGCTCCATGTTTCTCCTACAGCATTGAAATGATTTATTCTTTTTTTCCCCTAATTTTACTAGCTACAATTTTAATGGACATCTTTAAATATCTTCTGCCTCAACACATTTCCTCCTCTTCACAGATTTTTCTCTTCTATATTTCTTTTGTTTTGCTTTTCACTAAACCTATTTCTTTCTGTTTAAACCTATCCAAGATGCCTTTGGAGTTTGCTTGACCTCAGTTAGCATCATCATACTTATCTGGCAAGACACACTCTTCTTCATCTGTAGTGTTTATCGAAAGTGTGTGGCAAGGTGCTGTCTATCCTGTATAGCAAAGTAAGTCTGTGTTCTGGTTTTCTTTTTAGGAACTTATCATATTAAAAATGGTAGTATAGTAGGTAAAAGAGGTCGCAGATGCATTCTTCTCCTTTTTTCTTTGTCAAAACTAGGAAAACATACCTTAGGTTACTGCCACTCCTCAGAATGACCTGTTGGAGAGAATCCTTTATACACAGAGCAGGAATAGGTGCTTTAAACTGGCTATAGCAAAATGTCATCAGAAAATTACAAAATTCCTCTTTTAACTTCCTCAGTCCTGTCTACTTACTGCCTCTGGCAAAGAAGCGGAACGTTACTAGTGCTGGGTGTGACACAGATACCTCTCTGGGCTTCTTACAATAGACATCCATGAGGAGATAAGATGTTTCAGGCATCCAGCTACTTATACTGGGGACAGTTGTGGAGAGGCACAGAAAACCAGGGGCACCAGTAGGCAGGACTTTGAACTTAGAGTTTAGAAATGTGAAGGGGAGAAAGTGCCTGTTTCATTAAAGTTTGTGGATGGAGAAGCTCCTCCAAGCATGACAGGCAGCTCAAGAGTACACACACAAGTGGCTGTTTAAAAATTTAACAAGTAGGCAGTGGAGGCTGCTGTAATAAGCTGATCAAAGGCAAAAGTCAGCGTCTTGACAGTGAATGAGAGGTAATAGCTGTGATAGGGTTGGACTCTAGAGGACTTGGAAAGCAAAAACAGTTATTTCTGATGCAATATAGAAAAAGGAAGGATGTAAGAGAGGGATGACAAAAGAAAGTGATTTTTTCAGCAGTATCCTCAATAGCTACAAGTAGGGCAGAACACTATTTGTCAAGGCCATAGCAAAGGATGGAGCTGTTCCTGAGATAGGAGACAATGTATGAGTTGGATATAAAAACTTCTCTACGGAAATCTTTTTAGAACTGCTATAGGAAAAAAAAAAAAAAAAAAAAAAAAAGAGTTTGTAAGACTGAGATTTTGTCCCAAAGCCTCATTTGCCAAAATGGCCAGACTGTGAGTCTGATGGGCAGCACTCCGACAGAGTGGGCTGAGAGCTGTGTCAGCCACATAGAGTGCCTGGTAGCTACCCAGCTGCAACGAGATGCTAAAAGCCAGGAGAGACTTGAGCTGGAGTAAAATGTGTTAGCAATTTGTCTAGAGAAGGGTCCTAAGTGTGTAGAAGTGTGTGCAGTAAAAGTTACCTAGAGAAAAATTGAGGAAGACGAGAGACGTAAGAGCTTTAGGTAATCAGCTGAAGAAAGAAGAAAGGAGGTAGCAAGGAGATAGATCTTAGCTGGTTAGTTTTACCTGACTGCTGAAAGACCCAGTGCTTCAAAAATTTCTTGAATTTGGTTGATCATTCATTTGCTGCAAAGGTCTGCAAGTGGAGCAATGACCTCAGTGCAGGGAGCACCAAGATCTTTTTGTGCCAACACTGAATCTGTCAGAGCAGGCAAAAAATAAAACACTGCAAGCCAGAAGTCCACTGGCTGTATTTGATTTCAAAAGCAGGCCCACAGTTTAGCAAAAAACAACCTGCATCTTAAAGACCTGTGACTCTTCTCTGAAATGTTACCTATCATTTTTTTCTCTTCAGTGCACCGTTTCTCTTGTTTGATGTTCTGCTTAGTCATTCTGAATTATTTCGCTTCTGTTTAGTTATATTACACATCCCACAGAGGGAATGCTCTGTGGTTACAGGCTAATTCTAAAACCAATTTAAATCAATATAAATAGTTACATGTAATTTACCATGTGTACTCCTCTGACAGTCCCTTGTTAGTTGTACCCTTTATTACAATCACACAAATATTCTTCTTTAATTCCCTATTTTCACACATTACTATTCTAAAATAGCCTCCTCCTTGTTCTATAAATTCTTAGAAAGAACCAATCCACTTACACTTCCAACAAGCATCCTGTGAATCTACTAAACTTAACCTAGCTTAAAGTTTGTGTGAAGAAGTTCTTTCCTGAGGTTATTGTATCCTGAAATTTAGGTGTCAAGAAGGAGAATCTTACTATCAAACAGTATTAACATTTCCTCTTTTCTGAATGATTGCATTTCTCCACATAACAAGCAGCACCATAAAGAACAGGCTGTCAGCAAGTCTTAGAGCAAAGAAATGCCACCAGAGCACAGGACATGAGGCAAAGCTTGGTCATACACACTAGAGCCAGGATTTAAAGTTGCTGCTTGTTCAATAAACAATTTGAATAATGGTTATTTTGACATCGAGTTTTCCTCTTGAAAAAGAGCTGCCTTATCCTATTTTTTTCATCTTAATACCACTAGAAGTGGAAGTGCAATTTCATACCTGATTTTCTATTGAATTCCTTTCTTAGTTTAGTTACAGCAGGTGAAAAGATAAAGCACTGAATTATATAAGTCCTCATTTCTTATCATTGTTTCATAAGGAAATGGTTGTTCCTCATTTTCCACCACTCGACCTTCTTTATTTTGCTGTAGAAGTACTGTTTTTTTTTTCCCTCCTGCTCTTCCTTTTAGCATGAACAAGAGCCTGACATATCACAATATGCAGGTAAATAAGACTTCCACATCTATAAATATAAGATGAAAATAGTATGTTTCTGTAGAGGAAAACACTGAAAAACACTTCTATGTACAAAATTATATGATGAATAAAAGATAATGGAACTTTTCAAATTTCTTTACTAATAAAGATGGATACCCTGTTTTGTTTTTACATGGATGCATGCTTCCAAAAGTTACATCTTTCAAAGATGTCTATAAATCACTTTAAAGAGCTGATGTACCTGACTTTTATCATTTCTAGGGGAAAGAAAACAAAAAAAAATCTTGACCAGAAAATGATTGTTGAAAAGTTGACTTATGTCTAGCTATATTAATAAGTTTTCTGGGGAGAAAAATACCTGCTTGCAATAGGTAGAACATCTTTTGTGCAAATTACTCAAAAGAGACTTTCTCTGGTATAAAATAAACTTACAAGCCCATAAACATTGTACAACACCAAGTCTAAAGAAATAGGAGTAAAGGGAAAAAAATACCTTATAAACAATTAAGAAGACACATCTTTGAAAGATGAGAAGGAAAACATTGTGTTTGATAGCATTAGAATCTGGTAGTCTATAACCTTTAAATGAATCATTTCTTAAATTATTGACAACTGTAAAATGAAAAGCTGTAGATGAGTTCTTTTACAGGAAACTAGGAGAGGTATGCAAAATTAAATGGTTCTAAGCTCAGTTAGATATTTTAGAAAATCCTAGATTTGATGTGGTTGGTTCATCCTAGCTAATTAAACTACCTGATCTCAAGTTTTGGCTCATTACTGGTCATGTACTTATTTTGTGCAGCTCAAATGTCTTTGGAAATTGCTTAGTTTAGACCAGCTTCCCTTGGTTGAGAAGTCTGAAATAACAGTCAAACTCTACCGAGTACAACCCTTGATGGCAAGCTGTGAATTTATGCTTTTATAAAGAGAAAACAATTAGGAGAGCTACTTGAACTGCCTAGGGCGAATGGAAAAAAATAATAACTAGAGTAAATAAGAGGAAAATCACCATGAACTCCATTAGGTACAGATTAAAATGATTTCAGATTACTCTTCATCTCCTCCTCCACCTACAGACTGCAGTCTGTCACCATCAAGCAGTTTTCTGTGCCAGTCAACCTCTTTCATTTGCCACACGCTACTGCAGAGACCTCCTGCCCCAAGGGTGAAGAAAAAGAAACCGCTTGGTGAGCAGCAGACTTAACGAAGCCTGGCCCCTGTGTGTTTGTGTCCTCTGCCCCAAAGGTGAGTACCTCTCCCCTTCTTCCTGAAGTACGATCCTTCAGTTCTAGCTTGTACACCTACAGCCGTACACGTCCCCATGCCAGGAAACCCAACATGCAGACCTCTGTGGTGCCACCGAGACACTAACACGATAGGAGGCGCAAAATGATGTCCCTGGTGTCGTTACATGTGCTCTCTGAGCAGCCAAGCAGAGTAGGTAACCAGTGAGCAGCATTTCTGTCACTGGGGACAGAAGTTCAGGAGGTGAGTTTTGACACCATTTGCAGGAACACTGTATCTTTGGAATTACCACCTTTGTGTAGAGATTGGCTGAAAATGGAAGGGCTGAGGGACCGACAAATCAGACACAAACATTTTTTTTTGCCATGTGAAAATAGACTTTAAAGGAAAAGAAGAAGAAATTGGCAAGGCTCTTACATTCTCCAATCTTATAGTATATAATTTTGTCCTTCCTTGCTATCAATTCATTTTTAGTGCTACCTGCCATGTTATTCAAGTACCATAAAGTAAACTCGTGCCAGGGAGTTTCACTCCACTCTACTATTTGCAGTTCCTAAGGAGACAGCACAATTCTTACAAGAAGAGACATTTCATTCGCAGCCCTGCCATAGGCTCCCTGTGTGGCAACAGGAAAGCCACTTAACCTTTCAGTGCTTTGGTTTCCCCATCTCTAAAAAGAGAGAAAAAATATTTACGCATTTCCTACATTTTAGTTATTTTATTCATTCGAACCGTATGGTTCTTAGGGTGGAGGCTATCTTCACTAAGTTACACAACTGCAGTATTTATCAGTGTAAAGATACCAGCCTCAAACGTAAAACAGTTCAGAATTTTTACTTTCATAACTGAATTGAAGTTCATCACTACCAGAGTGGATGCAAAAGGTTCAAATGGTTTTAAAAGGCAAGTAAATTGCTCCACATTGCCTATGCTTAGAGATATTCTACTGTCAGACTCTAACAGTGGTGTTTGAGCAGCATTGTGACTAGATTATTGATGTCTGACGGCTGAGAGTCCCACAGCCAGAGAGGGGATTAGGGACTGCCTTTTCTCCAAATTCATCAGCTTTCTTGTTCAGCACGTCATTAATGTTATTTTAATGTAGGCCTGTGATTTTTATGCTTTTTGCTGGATGCACTGGTAAGGATATGCATATCAGTCATAGCAACCATGAGAAATAAAGAATTATTTGTTTCATACTAGAATTTATGACAATGTTAGAGCTTAAAATGTTAGATTACTAACACTTTAATCATGCAAGCTACTTTTATATTGCAAAGAAATAAAAATTGTAAGTATCAGCTTGCTAAGATTCCTAACTTTTTATTACAACATGTCAGAAATCAAACACCATGTTCAGCAAGAGAACGTATGAGACTTTTCTTCCTCTGCTCTCCGCTCCTCCCCTTCTTTTAACAAAAGGACACAAATTTGTTTACACAAAAATGTAGCATGCAAAATGGTAGCGTAGCCTGATTATCTTATGGCAGTGGAAAAGCACTTATCATTTATACTGTCAGGCATGAAGTGGGATATATAGTCTTTACATGGGGCACTACAGATAGTGTGTTCTCCCTCTACTTAATGCTCCCCTAAGATGGCACAAGACAACTCTACTTTGCCTTGAAAGCCATTTGGCAAAGAGTTCTACAAGGATGGTTAATTTTTTTTTTTTTTTTTTTTTTAAGAAGAATTAAGATCTGAGGAAGGCCAGAGGAGAAAGTGAGTGTGAGCTGTTATGATGAAGACATACGTCTCTTCCAGCTGCCTGTGCTGTGGAATGATTAATGTGTTTTCTAACAAAGGTTAAAAGATGGATGCCAGGAGCATTAGCAATTAGATGTGTCACTCCTGGCAAAAATATTGCAAGAAAGCAATACTCTCAGGAAAGTTGAGGCTCACATAAACAATAGTTTTTTTAAAAAGTTTTCGTCTGCCTTGAGATGTTTTCCTGAATTTTTTACCTTCACAGTCTTACATCTAATCAAAATCCAAATTTACTAGTACAATCTGATTTTTGTTGCAAAGACTATGATTAACATTTGTAGAAATAGCATAATTCAAAATTGCAGGACTAATAAAAAATTTTGGGGGAAATTTTAACTCAGTACCATATATTGCCAATGGCTTCGGTTTCTAGAACACAGGGAGGCTGAAGATCCATAACTCCATTCAGTAATGGAGGACTCCACTGGAAATGCTGGAAGAAATATATATATATTCTTTAAGAATTCAACTTCCAGATTTAGTTTTGATTTACCAAGTGCATTTTTTTTCCTTTTATTCTGTCAGAACTCTCTGAATAGTTTTTTTTTTTTTTTCAGCCCTAACCAGGGCTGATTCAAAAATAAAGATAGAGGAAAAATTCTTGCAACACAAAAATCAGATCGATAGACATGGCTTTTAATTTACACACAAAAAAAAGATTTAAATATTAACCATTATGATTTATAAGTGAAATCAACTTTTTATCAAGAAAATTTTTTTATATATTTTTCTATACAGAGATGCCTGACAAAATTTGCATATTACTATTTTCATCTGCTTCTTGCTTCAAGGAGCAAAGATGTCTTTACCTTAGGTAGTATTCTTAGAACCTTCTGCCTCTCTGATGAAAAAATGGTCACTACTAAGAAGTCAAGGCATTTACAGTTTGATATACTGGATCCAAAACTGGTTTTAAATACAAGCAGAGGTTCATTATTTGATATACGGTTAAAAAAGCAAACTAATGCAGAATGAGATCATGCATGCACACACTGTCACATTTCCATCAGAAAATTCTCCTACTCAGCATTGGCATACAGGGAGGTTATCAGCCTAAAGTCCTGACTCGTCACCACACTCTAAAAGTTGGGAATTCACTCTCTGCATAGCAGAGAAAGATTTGTTTCTATAAGAAACAAAAATGAATATGCTTGCAATTTTCTTCCCAATGCAAATGGTAATGTTAATGCTGCCTTCACACATAATTGCTAATGTAATCCCTGCAGTCCATATTCACCAGATTCACAGTCCAAGCCCTTTTCTATCAAAACAAAATAACAAAATCAACAAACAAACTGCAAATATGTATTTCTAAATATTTCATTGCAACAACAAATTGTCAGAAGAAAACTAGTCAGGGTTAGAAGCAGTGCAGGAAACCTATTGGTTTAGTAAACAACTGTAGATGGTAAAATGTAATTATCACAAAAGCAAACTTTACTATGGGGATAACTGTCGGAGCTGTTAGAGTAAAAGGTCTCTTTACAGTTCTAATCCAACAGGCCCAGAAGTTCTCTGGAGGAAACAATTCCTAATAAAACCACAAATGCAGGAGTTCTTTTCAGCCCTCAATCTCAACTGTGCCTCTTGCAAAAAGCTTACAAAGCAAATTTAAATTTTTTTGTTTGCAGTAGTGACCACATGTGGAATATGAATAAAAGGTTTGCTCAGCATTAATTGACAAAATAGTATGGTCAGATTTTAGGAAATAAAAGCATTTACACAGGTTGAACTGTTAATCTGGATTCCAGTGGTAGCTTCTTCTGTCCTTTGAAGACTATGATAGCTCTCTAAATTTGTTTTTAGTGATGTAGCAAAAGCTATCTAGGAGAACCTAGTTCCTTCTGTGATTGGTTTTCTAACCTTAAGTATAGAGGTAGGATAGAATAATATACAGGAGATGGGAGAAACGGTACCTTTTTTAAGAGCAATCACATACATTCAGTTTCTGCCCACATATTCCCTTCAGAGCCAATTCCTCAGAAGTGTCTTTAACAATGCAAATAACAATATTGCTATATGTTAAAGAGAAAAGAAATATATCTAGTTCTTACATGATTTATTTAAATATGAATATCTCCAGTTCTGTATGCTCCTTGAAAATCTTTTGTCTAGAGTTGTTAATTGGCTTCATTACTACTCAGTCAAAAAAAATATACTATACGCAAAATTTGGACTGTGAAGAGATCCTAGCATGAGGCCAATAAACAAAAATCTAAAATCTACTAGAGGTCCTCCTAAATATTTCTCCCTGCGCTGATGTGATGTCGAACTGTAAAACAAACATAACAAATAAACAGTCAAACAAAACCAAGGAGATTCCACACAAAGTTCAAGGAACAGAACTATACCTCGCAAGAAGACAAAAATAAGGTTGACAGGAAATGTTAAAGACATCTCTTTCTCTTTATCTTACTGAACAGAATGAAAATGGAACACCTTAGAACTAGGAGAAGGTTTGGAAAAACACAGAAGCAATCTTTAGTTCCAGTTGTTTACTTCCCAAGAGAAAGTAAGCAAGAGTAAGAAAGAGAAATCTCAACTCTCAAAGCCCAGCCTGCTTTTTGAAGGTCCAAAAGGTCTTTTGAGAAAGACTTGAAACTGTTTCATCAGTTTAATCCGACCTTTTGGAAACATGCAGTTCTAAACATTCACATTTGTTTCTTGCTCTCCCAGTCCCCAAGGACCAGAAATTCTTTGAACCAAGAACTGGCTGTGATATTGCCTGTGTAGTTCATTCAAAGACCAATCTGCTCTTGGTAAGTGACTTAGCAACAAATATTTGATTAATAATTCTGACGACATTGCTTTCCATTTGGTACTTGATTCTACTGCTCTTGCTCAGGCAAAACTCTCAGAGAAGTAAAATGGAGTTATGCTCTATTTAAGATGGTGCCATCTAAAGTCTGCTCTTTGCCTGTGGATTAGTAGTTTGTTTATGGTATCTTAATCATCAGCCCTGATAGTATTAAGGGACCATCATGGTTTCAGAACCTTATCACCCTATTGATTTTTAAACAGAACTGTGTGTTGATTTCAATAGGAAGCTCTACCTAAATAAAATAAAATAAAATAAAATAATCAATGGCATATAATGGACCTTAGAAAGTAAACAGGACAAGAGAATTCATTTGAAGATGTTTCAGGGATTATAAAGAGAGCTTGTTTCAAAACATGAGAGAATAAGGCTACTGCATTGTCTGAACTTTCTTATTGATTTCCAGATATGCACAATGTATAAGGAACAAATATATTATGTTCAGGTCTGTCTGAAGGGAAGACGTACAAAACCTTCTAAAATTATGGTGATAATGCATAGTCCAGAGCCAGCTATAGCAACAGATGTTTGCTGCTGAGTTTTGCAAGGGCAGAGGTTGTACTTTCCTCCAGACCTCTTACTTCACAGCTAGATCTGGAAATATCTTTAATCTAAGCTATAAATAGTAGGACTTCAACAGTTTTCTTTATTCTTATTTTTATTTTTTACAGAAATAGTTACAAATCTTTTTAGCAAAACAAACAAACAAAAAAATCCTAACCAACAAATTCAGTGAAAACACTCAACTTGTCTTAATAGAAGAATTTTTAAAAGGAGGGGGAACATTCAGAGCTATCTCACCAAAAAAGAATCTCACAAACACTACTTACTCTTCCTGGTCCTGTGAAAATATTGCAAGGGGGAACAATAAGACTCCAGCAGAGACTGATTCTGTCTTTCCAATAGCATCTCTGAATCTTTCTCTGTCAAAACCTGAGAGAACTCTACAGTACAACAGTCTGTCAAACAATCCTTCTCATATATGCTCTTCCAAACTTTGTTCAGGAGGTGTTTAGCTTTGATACAAAGCAACCGTCCTCATGGGGTAATTCTCCATGTTAGCAGAGCACTGATCACTAGCATTGTAAAGCTATCCCACCCAGTTACAGTACTCATGTACTACATAACAAAGAGAGACAGCTTGGGTCCACCTGCAGCCAGCTGTGCATGTCGAATAGTAGTTGGACTCATTAGATTTGTTGATACATTCTTCCTCCAAATGCTGGTATTTCCAGTATAACAGAGACAAATATACAGGGTGCACTTGATCATCTCACAAGTCCTCCTTTGCACAGTCTATAGTCTGAATGAATTCATGCAATTCCTTGTGCAGGGACTGAGGTCAAGGCTGTCAAACTAGAGCTATGTCTCTAAAGCTCAAAATTTGAGCTGCTACTGTATGAAAAAAGTCAAGGTCTCTAGATGGGGCTATAATAGACACACTCTCTGTATATTGACATAGGTAGGTCTGTAACATATGCTCAGCAGTAGGTTACCTGTTATTGCTGGCAATGTCAAACAACATCATTCTCTACAATTCTCTTTTTTTTTTTATTTGTGCTTAAATAGAATATACTTGTTCTTCTTTGCTTAGGAAGATCAAATTCACACTCAGATTACAGCAAGAGGAGAGAGATGTATTCCTTTCATGCTCTGATATTGTAGCAGTAGTGCGAAGTAGGAAGTAAAGAAATTTGTCTCCCTAAAGAATTTCTTAAGTATTCTATATCCTCAGGCAGGACCTAACATCTTCTTTTCTCTATCCCCAACACATGAAAAAACTTACAACTGCATAAACTGCAAATCCAAAGGATTTGTAAAGAAATATATAAAGCTGTTATAAATATATAAATCTGTTAGAAATTATAAATTTTTTTTTTGTCATATTTCTTTAAATAATGTCAATGTAAAAAAGTGTTGGTTTTGTCAACAAATCAATAAATTAATATTTTATCCAAAAATGTAATGAAACAATAAATTAATCTAAATGAATTTCTATTGCATAGAGCTTTCAGTTTGAGGAATCTGTTCTGTCCTACGGCAATTCTTGACTACCCTTGAGAGTATAGGTGACAATTCCACTCTTCTCCTCTAGTAAAAAATCCTTCTGTTCAGTATCTGTGCACTTCATCCCCATGCTAAGCAGCTGCTATGACTCTCCTAGCTGCCAGCCAACAGACATCCCCACCCCTCACTCCCAGCGCACACATGCACATAGACACACTTCCAAGGGACACTTTCCCTAAGAAAATTCACTGTCTCTGAGGTGGGAGGGAGATAGGAATTTTTTTTTTTCCTAACACAATGTCGATGAAACTACTTTTGCAGACCTTCTCCAAACAATTTGCGCTGCCCTTAGAGGCACAGTTGTTAGGCATCTCTCTTCAGGTGTTCAAGGACAGAAATAAAAATGACTGAGATATTATTTTTTCTTAAAGTGAGGCTGAAAATGCAGTAACATTTCAAATATAACTCTCAAGGGGGCTGTCAGCTTGCAATCCTAGAATACATTCATGGTGGATGAATTACCAATGAATTCCACAGATTGTATAAACCCATGCACATGATAGGCCAGGCCTGCTCAATAAATAAATAAATGAAGAAGCTGTCACTATCTATTACCTTACCGATTAGCTTTTTAAAAAGCTTTTAATGACAGATATGCACCACAGATTATAATAGTTCCAAAGATGAAGGTTAATCAGACAGATAATAGAAATTCACACAATTAAGGTTTTAAGTCTCTCATTTCAGTTTTGCATTTACCTGACAGGTTTGAATGATTCCTACAGGGCAATTATGGCAATTCAGAAATATAACACATTAAGAACAATTCTGTTCTAAGATAATTAAAAAAAAAAAAAAGAAAGAAAGAAAAAAAAAAAGTAAGTATTCAGAACTTCCCTCAAACCACAATAACCAGGTTCAAAATTCAAACTGAAGCTGTGTCCTGAATGCATTGCACCTGGAAATTGGCCTTTCCTGCTGCTCTGAAACCAGCTGAAAACAAATTATAACATGTGATCCCAGAAAGATGAAACACATTCTTTTATTCAGAATAAAATTCCTCTGAAACTGTGGCTGCAAAGTGACCCTGTGAATTTCTTTAAATTTCAAATGCATCACCCTCCTTGGGCAATGATGTTTAGTATTTAATAGGAGGAAGAAAAGGTGATTCTACTTTTTAAAATGCTTCTGCTATAGGTGGCAACTTTCCAAAACATTCTACTTGCTTTTGCTGTTGCTGTTATCTCAGAGTATGAAAGTCACAGAATAATTCTGCTGTTAGTTTTCCGAGTTACTTCTGAAGTAAAAAGACACGTCTGCTATGCATTCCAAGGTTGCTGATTGCCAAAGCAATTCTTCTACTTTCAAGCTTACATAATTTATACTACTCTGCCTGCCATCTTCATCTACAGCTGTCATCTGCTTAAATATTTAAGTAATATAAGCAACTTATAGGCATGATTTTTACTTAAAACAATGTTGTATGGAGCAAAAAGTCCTTGTGTTGTCAGAGGACTACAAATCACAGATCAGTTTTTGCTCTTATTTCAGTTCTGTAGCTCTGGGCTGAAGTATTCTCACATATATTCTATTGTCTTGTTTACATTGGAAGGCCATAGAGAAGCATTATCAAATGACTCTGTAATCATACAAGGTGATTTAACTTAACTGAAAGAAGGATCATGAGAGCTACTAAGTTAAAGGCAAAGGACAGGATAAAACTAACCAAGAAAGAGACAGGCAGTAAATGAATCAGATCCATCACAGAGCATCTGTCACTGAACTGAGGTTACTCAGGAGCAACAAAACTGTCTTCAAATAAACCACCTTGGTAACATCAATGATTCTTCAGTTCAAAAAGATTCTGCTCTTTGGGGACCAGATATAAATGCTGGTGTTCAGCACATCAAAACTGTTTACTTCAGAGGGGACAGCTCAGACAGATGAAACAATTCTGAGACCTTTCAAAAAAAACCTTTTGGCCTGTTAAGGAGGTAGAGAGCACTCGTCATGCAATGCAGGGATTTGAGAAGGAGGGTCCCTTGAGATCGACACAATGGGAAGAAGCTTCTGACTCCTTCTTGCCCGTGCTGCTGGCCTGGCACCTCCAGGGGAGGTGCAGAACAAGGGAGCTTCGCAGTGGCGGAGGGTACCAGGTGCCAAAGACAGGCCGCAAATAGGCACATGTGGCAGGAAAAGGGGACTCTCAAACTAGATTACACTAAACCTAAAACTAGACCACCTTTTCAGGGAAGCTCTGGCAACTTTTTTGTTCTCCTAAAGTCTCCCTTCATTTTGAACATACTTTTTAACCAAGAACCATGCTGAAGAATAGGGACTGTGTTTACTCTCTTCCATTCTCTGCACTACAAGGTATCACATTCCCAGAGCTTGAACGTGTGTTAGCATTTTTATAGCTATAGTGCAAAAACAAAATCCTGTTTAGACTTCTATATCTTGGGAATAGAAGTGAATAGATTACAACTCTCGCCCCAAGACAAGCTGGGATATAGGATGCAAAGTTCACAGGGCCCTTTATTTGAAAAGGGTCATCTTCTCCAAGGCAAATAATTTGTTTGGGATTTGTATGTGCAACAACAAGTACAAGCAAAGCCTACCGCATTTTGGAGCTCGCATGAGAATGCTCCTGATTTACCTGAAAGATAGTTTAGTATTGCAGAAATGGCACTCATGAGTAATTTTTGTTGTTTACTATGGAAGAGGGGGACTTCATTTTCAGTCACTTTCTCTAGAGTTCAAAAAACCTAGAAAAGAAAGTCACATGCAGCTGTTGACTTACACAGATTGTTTTTGTTTCATTTTATTTGAAAATGAAGTTCATTAGGAAAAAAATTTAACAATATGAAGTTGATGAAAAATTGAACTCTGGACAAACAAAATTTCTAGAGTCAAAGTTTAAAAGATATATATCTTAATAGTTTAAACATCAATATATATCAATAACTTTTTACAGAAAGAAAAAAAACTCTTCATAGACAGATTTCTATAATAAGAAACAAATTAATTTTTAATAGCTTCATTCCTGTCCTCTAGGTGTATAGTCTCTAACTGCTGCTGTGCTCATACACAGTGATGGAAATGTAAATAAGAGGCACAAATAAGATATTCTCTAAGATATGAAGGGTAGTTATTTTTATGCTGTCCTGGTATTTAGATTCTCCATCAGCGGACAGGAGAAATATCCCTACAAATTCTCCCCTTAAACAAAGGAAAACCATTTTGCTAACAATCTTGTAGCTCAGTAGTTCACACAGAATAGGGGTGCCAGGGCAAAAAAAAAAAACAAACAAACAAACAAAAAAACCCACCTCTTTACAAGAAAGAGAAATCTTCACTTGGGACATCAGTTAACCCTGATAAATAAGAACACTGAATACTGATTCAGAAATACCATTCAGACTTTATTACAGTATAGCGTCATCTTAATAGGAATGGATTGCATTCTAAGTCCACAAAATAGCATGTTAAATCAGCCTTTCTCCCAAAACATATATATATATATATTTTAAGATAAGTAGTTACGAAATTACATGTTCTCAAATATGAACTATTTCTTAAAAGTTTCACAGAACTCTCCCTTTGGGTAGAGTTGCTGGGGCAAAAACAGCTTCTCATAATTATACACTATCATGCAAACCCCCTTGGGAAACTGATTCTATTATATTTTACAAAGATTTTCTTTAAAGAGAGTATTTTACTAATCAAGCCAACAGCAATTCTGAAAATGTTGTAGTAATGTGTTTTGTTTATTAAGCATACCCTTGCTGACTAAACAAATGGCTTGTTTATTTCCATAAGATAATAGCTCTGATGCTTTACTTGTCTGCAAGTCTACTGCATTATTTGCTGCCACAAAGAAATAAGAGTTTTGGCAATAAGCAGGATCCAACTGCAGAACCAAATCTTAATTTCACAAAACCCACCTGATCACACCCATAAAATGGTTATATCCTGCTGTTCTTTGTTAACAAGGCTAAACATTTAAGTCTATTAAGATGCATTTCATTACCTCTGCCAAATGCAAATGACTTTCAACCTTTTCAGAGCTGCAAGATTTATTGTACAGTTTAAAGAATGATTGTGCCTTCTTTCATTTACAAACAGAATTTGTTTTCATGAGTACATTCCTAGCAATTTAGTAGCTATAATTCACTGAGCTTGATATACTCCTGTAAATATTTGCAAAGAAGTTTGAGTCACAGCCCTGGCACATCTGCTTTGATGTACCGAGAGATACTTACAGGAATACTGCCACAAACCAGACTATAGTTAATATTGTCACTACTGCAGTATTTACACAGTTATCAGATACCATACAGAATAAGGAGTATTTCAGTCTATAACTCCTGCTACAAATAAAGGCACTGTTTTATGATGGGACATAGGATATAGATATAACTCTATATAAGATTTATGGCCAAAAGTAATTTTTGTGACCTCATTTTCCTCTTCACCCTTTGATGTTTATACATAACAAAATAATAGGTAATATAATTAATAATCTTAATGAACATATATGGATGTGTCCCAATATACATAGATCAGAAAGAAAATTAAAATGCAGGGCTCCAATCCAAGTTTAGAATACATATAACTTTTTGTAGGACTTGAGCCTAAAAAGGTTTGTTTCTCTGGTTGAGTGGAAAATGGTCTATGATATTAAGGCATTAAAAGCATCCCTCAGATCACAGCAAACAACATAATACTACAATAACGTCTTCTTCTACCCATTACTTCCCATTCCTTGTCCCCACCACCACCCTGATCTGACAGCAAACAACATAATGCTACAATCACTCCTTCTTCTATCCATCACCTTCTGTTTCTTGCCTTCCCCTGCAATATGATACTTTCAGAATAACTCTGGTAAGTGAACTGACAGAGGAAGCACCTTTGTGGTACATCCATCCCACTGTGCAGGAACTGCTAGGGCAGAGATGAAGGCAAAATAGCTACTTAGTTCGAAGCACTGACAAAGAAGCTCCCCAGTTATCACTGAGGTTCTGAATAGTTAATTCATCCACACTGATGCAACAATAAATGAATAAATAAATAGAAGAACCTATTGCTCTGATCTCATTGGTTCAGTATTTATTTTTCTATTTACAGATGCTCAGACCGATCTGGAGCCTTTAGTAATACTTTCTCCAGATTAACCTGTTTTGTCACAAAAATATCACCTAGAACTGGAATGCTCAATTATGTAATTTGCAAAACTATGCATTTTTATTTTTGTGAAAATCAAACCTGAGCCATATGCAAAGATTACACAAACAGGCAGTATTTTAAAAGGAATAATGCAAGTATCAGGGAAAAAAAAGTCTTTTTTTACTTAGAAGTGTCTCAATGGAGATGCTAAAACAAGAGTTACTTGGAGGTTTATCTACTCTTCAACAGCCTATGTAAATTCTTACTCCACTTGTTTTCCCAAGCTCCCTAACATAAACATGCTTTGCAGACCTAGAGGCCTTATAATTCTTTGAAACTCTAAAGTAAGGTTCAAGCATTGGAATTAGTTGAAGTTAATGAGAACAGGAAAAGATGCAATGGGTAATAAAATGAAGTCAGAGCAACATACGACCACTACGGAAGACCATAACAACTCAGTTGTGTTTACATTTCCAAATGCCAAATTTCCAGCATTGTCCTGGAAAAATAAACCTTGAAAATAACTCTTATCACCCATTTAAAAGCCACTTCTATAGTAGGAAGATTGTGGTCCTGTTTCAGAGGTACAAAATGTTAAAATTTAAAAGAGTTGGGTGTATTTAACAGTTGGGAATTATTTCGCTAAGTGACTCTTCCCACCTCAAATAACATTCTCCAGGAAAAATGTCTTTAGCTAATCCCATTTTAGACCGCAGGAGTGCCAGAGCATTGAAGAGCAGCCCAACGTCTCATCAACCAGTGGAGCTGTTCTTCGCCCTTGCTGCCCAATTCTCCACACTTGGTAACTTTCTGGAAAGAGCAGCAGTAGACTGGGTTGTAGCTCTAAACCTCACAGATCCTCACAGATCAGCATCCAGGCTGATTCTTCTGTGTCTTTCAGCCACAGATGCTACAGATAAAAACATCAAGTGGCAGGGCATATATAAGACTGAAAGTCCATGAGAACTAACTGATAGAAAAACAATCCTCTCTTCATTGAGAAGGATGATTTCACAGGCAGTAAGCTGGTTTCCAGAGAGGCTGAATCTCTATTGGTGTAACTAAGTCACCAGCATACATAAATGGCTAAATTAACTCTAAAAAGCACAGTGATTACCATGACAGAAACAATCCATGGTATATCATTATAGTCTCTCATTATAAGTTGACTTTTGCGATGGTTAGGAAATGCTGATTTTTTTTTTTAATTAAAAATAAGAAAGTGAACTCTTTCTTTGAGACGTGGTGAATCACAGGCTTTTTGCATGTATTTAGAATCTTTCAGCCCAAGCTCCTTCACAATTTTTGTAAGTAAAATTCACATAACTCATTGCCTCTATGGAGCAGTTCTTTGGTGTATATGAATGCAATAATTGCTAGGAAACTATATATATCTAGATAGCAATTATAAGAATAGATGGTTTGGCTGAATCTACTAAGGAAAAAGCCTACGCTAGAGAATTGCATAATAAAGCTTTAAATGCATGTCCAATCACCTTTCTGTATGGTCTGGCTTTAACTTGGAATTGAGATTCTTTAAAGGAACTAGCATCTTTTTTCTGTTTGCTAATGACAGATGTTCCTTTCTTTTGGTCCTTTGTTTGGGCTCCTTTTAATGCTTAATATTAAAGCATTTTTACACAGTGGATTAAACAAGGAAATAAGCAATATAAATTCTTACAACATGATTCAGTATACAAATTTCCAGCCAATTCCTCATTTTCTTTTGTAGGATTCCAGGGCAAAATATATCTGAGTGAAAGTCATTTGAACACTTCACTTTTATGAACATAGAAATCTTTTAAGATATTTGAAGGTAGGTGTGCATACATGTAATATTTTTTTTTTCCTTTATATCATTTGAGGCACTATTATCCTGGCTAGTCAAATTATTAATTTGATTTTGTTGTAGCCCTATTTTCCCATAGTCTATAAGTATGTGCATTGGTATTTGTAATACAATAGTCTATGGTCACTTATATAAGCATAATATAAGCATGATTTCAGCTTGAGAGTTGTATGCTGCAGACATCACAGAAAATGGATGAAACTGAATGAAATTTGCATGTACAACATCACTGCACAAGGTCCTCTAATCATGTAATTACACCGAACACTGAGCTAGAGCTACAATACTTCATATTAGTTTTATCATAAAAACAATTGACTCAAGTGGGTCGTCTACCCTGCAATCCCTTCCTAGAAGCATATTATTCAAGTTAGGTACATAATTTTGCCAGAATAGTATAGAACGACTCAAAGCATTGCTTAGAGTCATCGCGTTTTACCAGAGTAGATATCATATTATTATTTTTTAAACTAATAACTCTGCCATGACCAAAAAGAGAGTTTTAAACTTTAAAGTGATTTTAAACAGATTTTAAAATTTTAAACTTTTAAACAGATTTAATAGCTGACTCCAGATTGACATAATTTCCTGTGCAGTTACTAACCGCGAAATCCTTGTAACGAGGGACCGTTAAAGCCAGATTAACTGAAGACTTTTGGTTTGTATCTCACATAAAATCGGAATGCAAAAAGATCTACTTGCTACATTAGTGAAAAATTACTTTGCATTGTTTAATCTTCAGAATCTGAATGAGAGGTTTAAAATGTACAAGTAAATCTTAGCTATAACTTTAAAATTCTTATCAACAGACCAGGCAGTAGGTCCAGTAGGTATCAATGCGTACTACCAGAGGAAGATTTTTACATTTCTGAATAATGGCACTGGAAAAATGTGAAGTTCTCTATCCAAGTTTTTCCACTAGCTAATTCTAACCTAGAGTTTTACTGAGGAAAATGAAAGATGTTATGAAAAGGAGATGTGTGAATCCCTTAAGGTCAGTGTTTTTTTGGAGACCTGCAATATGTCTGGGGAAAAGTTCTGTTATCACAACAACAGGGCATGAATACCTTTTTTCTTGATCATGATGAGAACATTTGCTATGTTATCAGATTGTAGGAGTTGAAGTGTTGCACACTGACAGAAGCCAAGTATCTGAAGAGAGATTTTGCAATTTGAAAGTTTTTTGTTTTCTTTTGTTTTGTTTTGTTTTTTACAGTTCTTATAACCATGGTCCTACAATATGAAAGTAGGTTTATTTTGTATATTATATGTACAGTGATCTCCCTTTTCCCATCACTCAGTGATTTCAAGCTATCAAAATATAAATAAGTATATATTATATTTCATGTCAGGTAAAGGAACTCAGATTTCTCAATATTAAAATCTTGATGCTCCTGGCACATAGACACAAAAATCCTATCTGAACCTTTATAATTTCTGCAGTTACTTGAATAACTTCAAATCAGATATCAACTTCTGAATGCAGTGTAAATGTATTGCTTCACTGTTTAAACCATTGCACAGCTGTCTGTACAAAGGTGAATTATGTTTACCAAAACAAAGTTGTATCCCTGAAATTAGATTTTTTTTTAAATCTTGGAGTACATCTAAGATTTAAATAGGTACACTCTTGTGTGTGCTCTTCAGATGAATAACAACAATTTGGCTTAATCTGTTTTGCCCTTGACTAGATTACAAACCCTCACAATATTAAATAGTGTTAATGAGTCTTGGACTACATTCAGAAAACTAGGTTTTGCAAAACAAGCAAGCTTCAGCTGAGTCAAAAACTCCATTACGAGGCTGTAATAATGTTCAGAATGCAAGTGTATTTACTGAAATATAGCGATAGCTAATGAGCCACTTCAGAACCAACAAGCTTGACACAATATTGCCATGAATTAGACAGTGCTATTTCCAGACAGAAGGCTGCTAGACTGGCCAGATTAACAGGGGACAAAAAAAGGGGAATGGAAGTGAAGAGCAATTTCCTTGCAAGGCCTTTCAAACAAAGTCATTGCTATCTTCCTTGAATTTAGGAAATAGAGTTTTTTAGTTTGTGTCTGCTAAGCATACTTCACTGCCATTTCATTGCCATTAGAGAAAATAATTAAAGTAAATTCCTGAAAATAATCTTGCAGCATCTCCCTCTACCCTCCTTTCCTTCCCTCCTTGCCTGCCTTTATCTTCCTCTCACTCTTTCTCTTCATTTGTCTTTCTTTTTTAAACAGTTCTACACACATTAATCTATTTTAAGGAGCTCATAGGGAAAAATGAATAAAACCTTTCCAACTAACTACTTTATTTCCAAGCTAATAGGATAGTTTAACACACACATTAAAAATAAATAATACCCTAAATAATAATACCCTAATATAAAACACTGGGATTCAGAGATGAAAAAAAAATTAATTGGATCATAGCTTATTAGATTGTTTTTTTTAATTATAAAGGTTGTTTATTTATTTGTTTTTTTCATCTCTGAATCCCAGTGTTTTATATTAGGGTACCACACAAGCTAAAGACTTACATCATATCTACAGAGCTATTAAATAGCTAGAATCATCTGTTATATTATAGAAAATCAGAAAAAAAAACCTAACGGGATGACAATATAAAACAGTGATCCATAGACCCTTTTAACTTCTGTTACGATGGCAGTTCTTATACTTTTTGTGTCATGCCTATACCACTGTCCCAGACTAGATACTCTTCTACCCACCCTTTGGAGAGCCGTGGCTGTGATCCACATATTGCTCCCAGGTGTGCAGCATCCAGGGTACATGCATGCGCTAGCCCTGGCTGTGTGAGGCAAGCACTGCGTTATAGTGGGCCTATTTCAGCTTCTGCAGTTTAGTAGCCAATCTCATCCCTGTGGTCTTAGTCAGATGGCTGTGGTCTGACCAGGTTGATGCTGTCGCTGCTTCCATGCTGTTGCAAGATCATGAAAGGTGAAGTCACGGGTTCCCTCTGCTTCTGCTCTTTGCATTGCATCAGCCTTACTTTGTCTTTGAACCCTGCTCAGTCACATTGCCTGGCCCTCGAGCAACAGTTTCTCAGCAAACCAAAGAAAGGGGATGTATTTTTACAGTTTTATTTGAAACCCAGCAACCTAAGACTCTAATTTATGCATGGCATCTGTGTGGGATTTGTCTGAAACTGATTTAGAAGGGTTCAGTGATACTGGCTGCTGTATCCTTCTCTCCCTCTCCTTGCCACACACCCTGCCAAGAGTTTTATTGTCAAACCTTAACAAAATTATTTTGCATGAGCCCATACAAAGAGTACGTATGATTTAACTTATTCCTCATTTATTCATATTTTTAACTTTGTCCTGGTCTTTCTTCAGCATCTCCAACAAAGTCTTAGAGAACATCTTCCTTAATGCAGCAGATGTGGATGAAGATTTGAAAAACATGACTTCTGTTAGCCTGAAAACTAACATCCATAGACAGTACTACCCAAGCTATGACCCTTTTCTGTGCAGAGGGTAAACCTGCCTATTCTTCATCAACCATGCTGCTGGAATAGAGCTGGCAGCAGCAGGTCTGACACTGAAGCTATTGTGCCACCCAAAACCAGTCCCTCCAGCAAGGGCTCTCACCACCCCAATAACAAAATGATCTAAGTCTCTACAGAGAATCCAATGATTTGTTTGCTGTCCGTCAGTACCTTCCTAATGTGGAGTTCACGTGTTTTTAGTCCTTTTTCACCTAAGATGATTAAGTCTCTTCCATTTTCCCTTCTCTCTCTTCCCTTCAAAGGAGAAGTGAAGCCCTCTCCTTTCTAGGTGGAAGCCTACTGAGGCTGAGAGACACGATTCTCCTCTTTGTTAGCCCTAGTTACTGGTTTCTTTTTCCAACGAAACTGTGCTTGAGAGAAACAGCAGAGTTAACCATCTTGTCTGCCCTGGTCTCCCACAGTAGAAATAAAGACTACTTCACTGTTCCCTTTTTACCACAGAGAACACTATGCTACTTTTATAAGGCAAATTATACCCCAAGTTCCTTTTACGAATACAATAATAACACACACAGGCTAGGGAAGTTTAGAAAGCAGGAGATACCATCTCTTGTCATTGGCGTCCAGAAGATTTCAACCAATGCAGAAGTTCTTACTTTTTTTCTTTTTTTCCTTCATTAAAAAATGTGGAATAAAGAGACCAATTGATTTTATCCCTGAAGACATTATTTAAAGTATGACAGTCTAGCTTGTGGCAAAAGAGAAGCTTAGCATATGGTGATTTTAATTCCGAAGTATACTCCTTCCCTGCTGTTTTCAAGATTCTTTCTCTTTCCAAAACCCAACATTTGATGGCTGTCCAATTCCTGACGGAATTGCATACTGTTGCCTGATATGATAGTGTGCGACCCAGATATGTAGCTTACTGCTTTGCAAAGCACATTCTCCCGCACTGACAGATAAATCGGTTTCTTGTGGCTGCTTAAAAATAGCAGTTAGCTGTTGGAGAAGTTCTCTGCAAGTACAGAGCAGCTGAAACAGGAAATTGTGAGAGTAATCTACCACATTCTTGACAAGCCAGAGGAAAGCCTGATTTGTGTGCTATCATGAGCCCCCACATGCAACCCCCCTGGCATAGCAACAATGCTGAAAAATCCTGGAGGTACAGAAAAGGCTGTCAACGGTGTTAATTTGATTAGTAAAGGGTATCTGCTTGTTTTCCTCATGCAGATGCGAAATGCTAATATAGTTAGCTTGGGCATTCCTGTTAACTGGGTCATATCTGCTGTAGGCCTTAAATAGACATAAAAGCTGTCAATCCATTCTAATGCTGTCAAAGCTAGCCTGATAATCTTTCCTCAGGTGTCAGCATAATTGGGCTTGACCAGGAGGTAACAACTCAGTTACTTGTATTTAGATACACCTGTAGCTTTTAGCCTAAGGTACTTGTTCTATTTCACTATTGTGCCATGTTCTATTACGGACAATTCCCTGAAGTACTCTTGAATAGGTAAAAAGGCTTGTCCAAATGATTTTTTCCCCCATTTGGAATACTAGAGTCCAAACAGAATGCTAAATAAGTAATAAGAAAAGTCTCCTTCTACCAAATCTGACTTAATACAGTATTTCTCCTCAGGTGTTTCCCAAAACCTTTTAGGATAGGAAGCACTAAACTAGAGTAGTAGTATTACCACTAGAGTGGTAATAGAGGTAGTTTTAGAAACTATTGGACTAGAAGGATCTCAATTGCAAATCTTGACCTAGTCAATACACTGTCCCTATGCTATCTATAAAATTAATATTACCTGTTATTTTGTATTGTTTGTTTTCAGAAAACTGTGGAAAAGAACAGACACTGGAATCCAGTGATGGTGACTGCCTATTCTGTGCTGCATATCCTTCCTTGTCACATTAAAAAAAAAAAAAAAAGTAGTTGCCATTCCACTCCTTAATGCGACACTCCCATAAGGACTATGTCGTTAAAGCTCAGTGTGGGAGTCAAGTGAAACATCTGAGGTATGTGAGAAAAAATCTCTGGACAGATGAATGGTTTCATTCTTAGTTAAGTGCTCAAGCACTGGAGATGAAGAGGAAGCATGTGCACATAGGATGGAAATGAACAAAAATAAGATGGCAATTGATTCTCCCGAAAATATCTTATTAGGTTCTGGCTATTTATCCATTTGATTTGATGGCTACAGTCTCTATATTCAGGAACATTTTCCTTGCAGTCTGTCAGATCTTGAATATTCACAGCAAGCTAGTCAATGTGAGCTAAAGGCACCAAGAAAAAGAAGAATAAACTCCTTTGACAAGTTAAGTTTTGTGGTACATTTTTTGTAGATAGAAGGTCAAACTCTGATTAGAATGGCCTGTACTGACCCTAAAAGCCTTTTGAACAAGATGTGAAAATTCCAGATTTTCTCCATGGATTTTCCTCTGTATTGCATGCTGTTCAGAATGAAAACTTTAACCTATGTCTTCCACCATTATGAGGAAAATAGTCCACCACTTGCCCATCCTAGTCATTTTGAGTAAAAAATGGGGTAAAAAGAAAAAAAATAAAAGTGAAATAGGTAGAATAATTTTATACATGCAACAGCAGAAAGTAATTATTTTAGCAGTGGCATATTAGAGTCTATGACAAAAAACAATTGAAACTGAATACTTGTTTCTGTTACTTTTCAGTGAAGACACTGTTGTTTTTTAATTGTTTTGTATCTCCATACACTAGAGATTTCCCTCTTTTACTCTTACCAATGTAGTCAGTCGGCAGAACTCAAAGAATTGCCAGTGGGTACCAGTTATAGTGGCTTACAAATCCTCATCTACTAGAACTGGAAGAGCTCTAGTCTGGAATCCACTGTGGTGTGGAGCTTTACCCAAATTAAAATGCAGCCTTTCTCACATGGCATATCTCATGGTCAGCACTGCATTAAAGTCATTCTATAGCTTTTGGATCTTGTCTGGCTATCACAGAGCATAGACTAAATGCATGCATGACCACCTCTGTCACAGGAATGCTAACTGAAAATGATGTTTAAGTTATACATGGGCTGCATATTTGTAGTCTACTTTAGAGTATATTTTGCCCTCTGGAGATGGCATCTTAAGAGGCTTCAGAGATACTCCTTTCTTCAGCTCTGGTTTCAAAACTCTGCCTCCCCAACAACCAGTATCATTCCTCCCTATACCATTCAGTCTTCCACCAATAGTGCCCCCTTCATGTCAGGAACCAGTGGGGTTTCTGGGAGTTATGCAGGAAAATTCCAATTAATAGATGCTGCTGTTGAAGCATTGATATTGGACTTAGCAGTATCCAAGCAATATACTAGAAAGGAAGAGGAGTAATAGCTGAAATTAATTGCTGTTTGAAAGTATAGGGGACAAAAGTGTGCTTACTCCTGCTGTACTGCAGATATACTGTTACCAGCTACCTTTGATCCCTTTCTCAGCTGCCTGTGAACTCAGTAAAAGAAGGCACAGACCTGCTGAATGCAGACTAATCAAGGAAGTGTCCTTGATGGGGATCATCATTTCCAGTATCACTATCAGAATGATTAATGGGAACAACACTACTGCTCGAATCTTTCACTCCACTTGCTGGCAGCACCCATAGCACATTGTTGCTTAAGCGACTCAGTGAGATCACTGTGAAATGGTGGTCTGCTCTCAGCTAACATCTTTACTTTTAACTTGTTGTTGTTACCAGGCTCCAAGGCAACTACCGATCATCCATCTTCAACAAAACCAGAGAAAAATCCTACCAATCTCACACAAGAGTGCTCCAATACAAGTTCATTAAGCTACAAGAATATCTTTCGTTTCTTATGCTGAGCATTCAAAATCTGAAAGGATACTTTTAATGGAACTTCTTTCCTTTTACTTTTGATGAAGTGCCAGAGCCCACACACACAAAAGAGAAAGTAGGATCAGTAACTTACAGTTCTGAAGTATCTTATACCCAAAAGTCTTAGGAATCTACAAAACATTAATGAAAGAAAGCTTCGGCATTGCAGTGAATGATATCAAGATTCTCTTCAATAAAATGCTCTATCATTATTCACTTCAAACTGACCTTTGAAGAAGAAGAAGAAGAAGAAGAAGAAGAAGAAGAAGAAGAAAACAAACAATTTGAGGCACAGAGGATCTGTAACTTCTCTAATTTTTCCGGTATTAATCCATGGCAAGGCTGCAACTGGAACCTACTTCAGTATCATGCTCCATCCGTAATCCACCAAATTTTCCACTCTACCAACTATTTTTATGCAAACATAGATCACTTCAGGAAAAAAAAAAAGGGAAAGACAGCATTCAAAACATCTTGGATGCACAGATGAATCAAGAGGCTTAGTTTGGAACTGTCTAGCTTGATGCCCTCAGACAACACTCAAAGCTGCCAGGGTTTAGGAAAACAAGGAGCCCCTACATTTATGTAGGAAGTATTGTTGAAAGGGGCTCTAAAGTCTCAGAAAAGAAGGTGAACCCTTTTTAGGAAAATTATTTTTATTGTTAATCAAGTTAATCCGTGCTAATCCGTGAATCCATTTTCCAAATTAAAATGTCAGCAGATGAGATTCCGTGCAATTTTAGGGGACAAAAGCAGAGCTCACAGCCCTAGGGTGAAACCTAAGGATGAGCAGGATGAAGATGTTCTTTAAGCCACCTCAGACAATTCCAATTCTAGGGTAAATTGGATAAGACTGGATGTCTAGATGGTCTCTACCTGTCTATGAAAATATTCATGATGAGGTATCCTGTGCTTACATCTGACCATGGCTTTATACCTGTATTTGCAGGGCAGAAGGGGCAGAATACAGGATACCAATGTTTCATCAGTTCATCATGGCAGGAGGGACAAAGAAAGATTTTCTTAGCAGAACAATAGGTAGCGTAGTCCTGGATGCCTTCAGAGAGGCACCACACTAAAAGCCTGGTTTTCTCCCTCTAGTCTTTGAAACGAAATAAACACCTTTTGGGGCAATTCATCCCACCAAAGATGTGAATCTCTTTTCCTTGATTAAAGAACTAAGGTAACTGCTGTTCAGTGATGAACATATAGGTCAGTGGGAAATATCTTTATTTCTGTCATTTATCTCACTGTAGACATCTTGCTTAGCATAAATGCAAAGGAGCGATAGAGAGATTCACACTCAGCTTTTGGTTTCCAATTACAACATTTATATTAGCCAAGATATAAAGTCTGTGTTGCTTATCACTGTGGTAAATGGTTAAAATAATAACTTATTATAGGTCATAAAATAACAACTCATTATAGTAAACCACCAAATCCTAAAACCTGTGACAAATCTGGGAAATCTTATCTCTAACCTAGAATCTGTATCTAACAGAAAACTTAATAGTTGTATCAGATAGTTTAAAACAGAACTCTCCTTAAGTGACCATATGCCTATATAGTTATTGCTCTGTGCCTCTGAAGATGCACATTAACCAACACAACTCCAGTATTACTGCAAAACTCGTATTCTGATTGTTCTCCTATGTTGAACATTCCAGCAAAGCAGATCTCAAATGACAGACACAAATTTTATCATATCTTAGTCCTTTCCTCTCTCTCTCTCTCTCTCTCTTTTTTTTTTTTTTTTTTTTTAACACTCTAGTTTCAAATACTTACTACACTACTACTTACTCCAATACTTTCAAATACTTTGGTTAGACATTAAATTTAAGTCTGTACAGTATTTTAAAACCTGCATTATATCGACTGGCAATAAATACATTTATCTTACAGATTTATTTCTTTACCAGCTCTATGTTCTTCCCTGCCACATTCCAAGGTTTATTGTAATACATCTGACTAATCATTCTTGGTTTATTTTTCAGTAAAAAATATAGATTCTTGCTGACAGCAAAATCTTATTGTGGTGGTATTGGAAGTATTGTCTGTTTGCTCTAACAAGCTCCACTGAATCCATGCAGTCATGGAGGAAACTTGTTATAGGCCTTTCATTTTGTCTGCTTTTCTCCCTCTCTCTTGAGCGACTTTAACTAGAGTGGGAGCAGAAATACAACCTTGAAGGACAGATGTCAAATGGTCAGCCTTCAAAAGTGTTAAGCAGTGTATATTGCCTTTTGGGATACTATCAGACAGTGTGCCTCAGTTCCCTCATATAAGACTGCCTGTCTTGCAATTCTATTGCATTTTGACAGCAGGAAATTCCTTTCATGTCTCTGAAATGAAAATATTTTGAAAATATTTTCTTAGCCATCACACCTGTTCTTATTCACTAAAAAATATATGAGCAAGGAAATCTTGTTTACCAGGATGACTCCTCTTGAACTCAAAAAACAGAGGCTACATATCTGGAATGGTGCTGGATACAATAGACTTGATGTAAGCACTGTGTCTCAGAGAATATACTGGCCCAAATTCTCACTTACATGTAGCAGGTTTTCTGAAACATATTTGTATTCCTTACTGAACATTCTGAAATGTGGGAATTGTGTATTTAACTGAACTGAAGTGTAACCGTGGTAAGAGTTAGAAAGTAAAAGAAAAAAAAAAAAAGTGAGCAACATAAATCAGGGAAGGGATAATAAGTATATCCACCCAGTAATTTTAATATAATTGTGGCAGTACCTAAAAGAGCAAAGGCAGAAAGGTTTAATTGAATACATATCTAGAAAAGGAAAATTTTGTCCACAAGTAATTTAGCTGCTTGACTTCCTCTAACATTGACTGTTTAAATTTGCCCCAGGAAACTCTGAAGGTAAAACCTTTGCCCTTAATCACATCTTGTATTTGAGGTGTTTTGCTTTCCCCAAAACAGATGATGTAAATAGAAAAAGTCACTTCAGAGGAACAAGCCCATAAAGTTTTGCATTTTACAGTTCTAAGGAAGAGAAAAAAATTCTCCCCAATGGAGCTGGAAAGGAAACAAACAAAGTCGGAAAAGTTTTCAATAGCCAGGCTATATATTAAATGTTTCTTAAATCACTTAGAGTTGTCTTTCCTGTGCTCTCCAATTCTAGTTTATACTCTTCTTCATATGAATCACTTTTCCATGTGATTCTGTATTACCTTAAAGAACAAACTTCTGTTTGTTCTTGTGACTTCACTGTCACAAATGTGTTTTTTCTACTCCTGTTTTTAACATGTATGTTTTTCCGCTGCTTTTGAATTATAATAGCAATCATTTTTAAAAAGATTTATTCTTGTTTCATCCTTCTTTTCCAAACTATGTTTTCCTTCTCTCTTACCTTTCATATGTTTTAGATTCTGGCCACTTTATTCACAAAAAACCTTGATAGCCCAAAGACGATGTGAATCCTCATCTGGATATTTACTGTCTGTCTATGGATAGCTAAGCCAGAAGTGAGTCTTTCAAGCAGAATCTTTCTAAAAGCAAATCCTACTTTAAAAAGGACAAAGACTTGTCTTTTCCTTTATTTTTTTCTTAAATAACAGCAACATATAGCAATAAATAGCAGTATAATTTGGCATTCGGCTTATGTCGTCTGGGGACAGGAATAGTCACTTTGCCTCCATCCCACCTAGACCAACTGAAAACAACAGCAATCAAGTAAATCAGGAGTTAATGGAGTTCTTTTTTTCTTTCTTTTTCCTTTTTTTTTTTTTATAAACTTGATAACCTAAGATAAAAACTTGAGACCCTAATCTAATTCATAAAATGCACTCAAACGCATTAACATTTTCTTATATAAAGGAAAATATGAAGGAAAACATGAGGGGAAGTAGAAGATGCCTGGGAACAAGTTAAGAAAAAAAAAAAAAAAAAAAGCTAGGAGAAATTTAAGAAGGCTTTAAGATATATTTTAGACCTTTAAATTATTCATGTTGGTAATATTTTTATGCTTCAAGACAAATTTGCTTCTCTGTGATATTATTCCTCTTATAAGTCCTCCGCCCCATTGGCAGTGCTGATAGGAGTTGAAGTTTAATAATATTCCAATGGCTTGAATTTTTCCCACACAATATCCTACAGATATTGTTCTCTATCATATTGAAACGTTTTACTACCCTTGTATCTTTTAACTTTACGGGATTACTATAATAGATAATAGCTGATTGTTAGTCATAACAGGCAGTTCATAAGTAAATTGACAAGTTACAGTCCTACCCACTCAAAGGAGGTTACAGGTGCACTGTGTGCAGTGAAATTTTAATATCTATGTATTTTATGGAGTGCTAAATAATAAAGAAGCATTGCTGGGCAGAAAGTTGCCTGTTTCTCATTGCCTATTTGTAAGCAACACTTAGTTAAGTGATTCCTGCACTCTGTCCCTGTGTGTTCTGGAAATGGTCATGTAGTGTTTAAAATCTTCACCGGCAAATATGATTATTGTATTTCCTCTTTCACTTTCTTCTAAGAATAAGAGGAGCTGAAGTGCTTACAGCCCAGGAAACAAATCCCTCCATCATTAAGCCATGAGCCAGGGCTAGAAAGTTCAGTCCTTAGAGGCTTCCAGATACCCATCTGACCCTGGGATAATCACTCTGAAACAGATCCATAAACTTGTTTGGGCAATTATTTCCTAATGATTACTGTAAAGCAGGATAACTAAATTGTTGTGTTATGTTATTTAGTTCATAAGTAGTTCAAAAATGGCCTGCATTTTCACACATCCATCCAATACCTACCATAATAACTCACCCATGGCAAAGACTTACTACCTAACTGCAAAGAAAAGAATAATACTTCAGCAGAATATGCTGTAGGAGTTGGTCTCAGTTCTCATGCTTGGCATGATTCTAGTACACTATATTCAGTAGAATTTCACCTCTCCAAAATATAACTATTCACTTTTCTGTTCTTAGAAACCATCTCTTTCTTCTCTCATCTTGGTCATCTCACACGTTTTTTTCTCAAACTCACTAAATTTTTTGCCCAGTAGGAGTTTAGCAAAACACAACAGATGGAAGATGTGGCAGCAGCAGGGTGCTTCTCAGATACTTTGGTCAGAGGTGGTTTATTAAAATTCAGAAAGTCCAGATATTCTGCAAAAAGCTGCAGATGTGCCTGAGGATGTATTATACAATAATGATGTAAGGCATGTATACATACTCATGCAACACACATATTTATATCTCAGATATGTCTGTTCAAATGACATAGTTGTGACAAGTTGATCATGACAGTTGAGGACTCAGAGAGGAAAACAGGAAACTCTAAAAGATGAATTATCATATTTCAGAGTGGTTGGGTACTTTGCCTTAAAAGTTTTGTGCAACCATGCAGGCCTCTATACAGGGTCTCTTTTTCCTACTTGTTCATATTGACCAGACAGATGTTAAAGTGGATTTTGAATTGTTCTCAACATGCTTGTACCATCTTGATTGCATTCTGCACCTTGAGTTGTCTACTTCAGAATCTCAGGATTTTCCACCTTGAGTGGCCAGTATAGCACACAAGATAAGAACACATTACAAAGAGCTTCCTATTTGTCAAATATTCATGCCAAAAGTATACGAATCCAGAGCAATGCTGAAGTCATATAGAGTCCCTATGGAGTCCAAGGCCTGGGCCGATAGGAGAAAAGGGAAATCACAACAAAATGTGCACAGAAATCTTGATGAAGCACCAGATTTCTCATTCATTTCAAACAGTTTTTCAAACAAACACTCTGAATACAGGGAGAAGCATTTCACCACCACTCAAATTTGATCAGGAGAATGTTAGTTTTCGCCACTTTAATTTAACCCCTAACACATATAAACTTAAATATGTACATTTTTTATATGTGGATATATATATTCTCTTACAACGATCCTTCAGCTGGGACTTCGGCAACAAGTTTTGCTGAGTAAATTTTCAAATTTACTTTGTAAGAGAAGGAATATCTGAATCATTTTGCATTTATACATCTTATGATAAAAGAACTTAACTTTCCAATATAATCAGTTTAATAGTTGACAAGATTTCCTTTAGTTTCATATATCAACAGAATGTTTACTGTTGATCCAAGGAATAAGCACTGTGATAAGAAAAGAAAAACCAACAATAAACACTCCTTTGATATATGAAACTAGAAGAAATCTTGTCAACCATTAATGCAAAATGATTCAGATAATATCTTGACATAAGCATGTTAATATTGTTCTTTATATATGAGAATACAGATTATTTTGAGTTATAAGCCTAAAAATCTTATGTGAACAAAACTTATATGAAAGAAATTTTATATAATATCCTTATTCCCATTTTTACAAAGAAAAAAACATCACATAGGGATTTTGCAATGAACCTCTAATTTACTCCAACCTGAAATAGCTGTAATGTCAAAGATCTAGTCTTGCCTAAATAGATTCAACACATTTTTTTGCCTCAGCAAATCTGGAAGCTAAATGGGTACTTTATAATGAGTATTAGAACAGTCAAAGTAAAACCAAGATATGAGCTGTATGATAAGCAGTATGGGAGATGCAGTTTGCCATTTCTCTCAAGCTCTTCTGCTCTGTAATCGAAAGGGACCAGCCTACTTGACAGTTTTACCAAGTTCAGAACTTTGACCAAAAAAGCAGCGACATTTTTCAGGAAATGCATCCCTAATTCAGTATCTATTCATCAATAAAAATAACATATTTTTATTGTAAGTGCCTGTTTATCAAAGAAGCCTACAGTGGATCTGATCCTCTGCTATATGACACTTTGAGCAGCCACTCATTCTAATGTGTAATGATTTTAAAAAGCAAGGCAGCCTAAGATGATCTTATAGAAAGATCTAGATCTGACCATCAAGAGAAAGGGAAATCTCAAAAATACCTCCAAAATATAGCTAGAAAACCAGACTGATGCATCTGTTCTGCGTGGATGCTGGCTAGTGTCAACAGGACGGGGAGCAATGAATTCTTTTCAACAGAATCCTACATGTTGTTGACTAAGTAAAGATTCTTGAAAGGATTGTAAAATGTAGTAATTTATCTTTAAGTCACTTAAAGTTGCTGAGTTTCACAGATAAAAAAAAAAAAAAAAAAAGAAGCCTGGGTTTCTTGCTGATATTGTATATATTTCAAATCATGATGACAAAAGCCCCACCCTTATCTGAAGGATTTATTAAATCAAACATTGATCTAGGTTCAGAGATTTAAGCGCCTGCCATTCATCTTTGGTAAGCCTAGGAGAGTATCTGCATGTTTGTGTCACTCAGCAAAGGCAAAAATTACACACACAAATTGAACTCCTCTGAATCTTCAAAGAGTATCTAAGAATTAAATAAAGCTTTATGAAAGATGAGTGTTTGTGTCTGAAGAGCAGAGTGTTTGTATAGTACGTAACAGCTGCTAGGTTAACAGCAATGGTACCTACACAAAATTTCAGGCCAAAGTATGTACTTCATCCCAGTGCCTACATCTCCCTCATAGAGTAGCACATGGTTCCATTCCCTTTTAAAATGAAGATATTAGCATTATCCATAGGTCCACGCTCCTCTGAGGAGTGGCCCTTCTATTCATTCACCATCTCATACCTTTCAGCATAGGTATAGCTAAAAGATTTAAGACTGGCTCTCTTAGTGGAGACGGTGAAAGTGGAGCAGAAAAACATTCAAATACATTAAAATATCAACAAATCCAGGAAAAAAAAAATAATACATGAAAACAATTTGCAAACTGTCTGTTGTCAGCCTTCTTTTTCTAACTTTTCTCTTAAATAAATACAAGAGCAACAGCACACAGACTCTAGAAGATTAAAAAGAGAAAAGAAAGGTGATACTTATGTGACTTTAATTTCATAGCTGCTTGAATTATTGGCTTTTGATAGATGACAAGGAGTTGCTGCTCATAATTTTATGACATTATTAATACCTCACATTAAATTTGACCTAAACAATTAAATCAATGCTCTTAAAAATCAGGGTTATGCCTTGATCTAATACTGCGTGGTGTCATATGTTTAATTTCAGGAAGGTGAGTCATGTGCTCATACTCATCGAAGGTAGGTCCATAAAGAGCACTGCAGTGGTTTGTCAGAGAGACCCAAGCACATTTCAAGCACAGTATATTTCTGTGCAGTTTTCACTCTTGGATCTCAAAAGCAGTACAACTGTGTTAGAAAGGTATAGCTCTTTGTTGAGCTAATACACTGTTTGCGGTTCTTGAAGAAGAAGAATATTGAATGCTACTGGAAGGATCTGTTGCAGTTTGCTGGACTATATATTAGGGCATCTATTAAAATAAATCTGGTGTTCACAGCCTCATTTAAAGGCATTGTCCACAGTGGGAAATCACATCATGCTGAAATGTGACTTGGGGAGCACAGGTAATTAAGGGAGTTTTAAACGTACAATACCATAAAGATTTGCTAAATATAACACTATGTCAGACAGCCACAGTTCAAGGTTTGTTCTTTGTTAACATTGAGCATAATGTATTTAAATAATTTAATGAGATTACTTTAAAAAAATAAAAATAAAAAAGCATACTTTCTTAACAAGTAGTGACTAACCTTTAACATAATCCTAGCAAAAACAAATAAGGATTTATATACTAATATAAGTAGTAAATGAGTTAGTAGGTCAAGGCCTACAAGATAGTAGGTCACGCCACAATCTAGTCCTCGCTATAGTGCCCACAATGAAGTTCCAGCCCTTATCAAGATTTCTCCTTTGTTATTTAATGCATTCACAAGCCTGAATCCCTGAGTGGGATATTTTTGCTGTCGTGAATTTGCTCTGTGTGTTCAGCCACATTTAACATTGTCTACATTACTTGACCAAAGCGAGAACTCCAGCATGATGCAGTTTTCCCTAGAGGGCCAGGATGGAACAGGTCACACACACTCTAGTAGTGCCTCGTACGCCTTAGTGACAGCAGAAGCAGCAGCCCCTGAAAAGACAAGTAATTAAATAGTTGCATAAATCTCTTTGTAGGCTTGTACACTTCACACCATCCTCAAAGAATGGTGTGTCATGAGGTATAAAATCAATCTGAAAATGTTTCTGAAGGGAAAGTAGGAAATTATCTCAATGGAAACTAACAAAAATAATGATGTGAAATAAAACAGAAGAGTTCAAACCAAAAAATCCCTTCAAGTTTCAGACCGAGATAGTCATTCTGTATATAAGACTCTTTGCAGATTTTGTACTTATAACATCTCCTTAGGAGCATTTTGTATTTAGCCTTACAGACTATGACTATATGCAGCAATTTATATGTAGATCCCATAGCAATGAAAACCAGGACAAGAAGCTCCTACTCAGGCATATGATGAACGTCAGGCAAATGTAATTATAAATGGAATTAGGAGAAAATATCCACTTCTTCCCATGTATTCTGAGATACTAATCATAAAAAAAATTAAGGAAGATAACATACCGGCTGAGAATCTCTGTTACACATTTCTAAAACTCTTTTCCTCTGCATTTTTTTCCCTAGCTTTTTCTCTCAGATTTGCTTGCATGGAAGAACATACCTTTTCTATCTTTCTTTTGAAAACAACAGTGTATAGTTAGGTCCTACAGGGGTGGAAACTCAAAGCATAAATCATAGGGAAATGAACTACTTCCTACAATGTAGTAATAAGAAGACTGAGGTTTCTTGTTGCCACTCATGCACATATGACGATCCCAAATGAACAGCCTATGTTTTCAAACGCCACATTTAGAGTGAATTTCCAGCAGGGCTACAAAAAGATTGGAAAAAATCACCTTGCAAGTCAGTTCACTTTATTTTTAAAAGCTCACCAAGGTCACAGGCCCAAGGAAAGCTTAATTAAAGTCGATGGAAGATGCAGAAGCGAGGCAGAAAGAATAAGATGGCAAGAAAAATCATTTTTTAAAAAACATATTAGATTATGTGAAGCCAGAGAGGCTTGACACCATCGATTTCAGAAATGGGCTAAAGATAAGGAACTGCGTATTGTAGGAATTACAATGAGGCAAGGCAGGCTGGGAACACCTGCCACACACATCCACTTCCTAATTCCAAGAGATAGAATGAAGACTAAAGGCTTAAGGGTGCCTAAACCCAACACTTTCATTAGGAGCTGAACACTTAACTCCCTTGGGCTCCAATTAAAAAAATAAAAAGCAAAAAACAACACACCCATCATGTTACCGAGTAAATGTTTGAGTCTTTTTTTTTTTTGCTACCTGCTAGCAAAAAAATATTTTTCCCAAACACCATGCTAACTCTCTGTATAGCCCCCCTTAGTTCTCAAAACAATGTAATAATAATTATTTCCTGCCCACAAAGATAAACATAACCTCCCAGGAAGCTCAGAAGCTCCTTGAGGAAAGAACAGAAAATGAAACAACCCACAAACTGTGCTTGTACTTACAATGCATAAAAATATTGGCAATATATGATAGTTTTTGTGAAGGCTCTCAGCATCTTCTTTTCAATAATCCCAAAACCCACAGGTAATATGGAGTTATGTTTAAAGCACTCTTTTATACTAATACATCTTAAATTTACTTGAATGCATAACTGGCGCACAAATTCAGTGCTTGAAGGCTTTATTCCCTCTGATAGAGCAAGGATCATTGCCTGGTGATGCATAATATGTGGATTTTGCATACTAACCGCTAAAACACTGAGTCCCTTCTCAGTACTCATTGTTCATCAATGCTACACTTAGCAACAGGACAGAAGGACAAAAGCTGAGCTAAATAAATGATGGAAACACTCACATGCTATTGCCGGCTGCAGGTAGGATGACAAATTATGAACTTTTGAAATCAGAGTAAAGGAGTATTTCTAAGAGTTTTGTGAGGAAAAACAAAAAGAGAGAGAACTGTGAGCCCATGAACTTAATCACTGAATCCAATGGCTAGATGTCTTCATATATGGAGTAGGGTCCTTATCCAAGGAATTTCCAACATGTCAGTAGATGTGTTCAGATGAAAGACAGATAGGATTACTCCCCCAGTCTTTCAAATGATTTTAGTACCATACTAATAGCTCATTTTGGCAAAGTATTTAAAAATGCAGTTCAGTATTTTATAACCTAGAGCTAGCTGATTCTCGTATATGTGCTGCTTTTTAGCTCAAGGCTGTGCTGACTAGAGGAGTACTGGATTCGCAATAAATTTTACTAGCCCTTCTGCTGTTTTCCTGATGTGCATATTGTGAATATTAGTTTCAAATCATAAAACGTAGTCCTAATAAAGTATAAGTAGTTAAAAATTACACAGATGCTTAATTATTATTTTTTAAATGTAGATGAGCTAACACGGTGCATGCACTGAATGGGTAAAATTTACCACTTTATTTTTTATAATGTTGTTTTCCTTCAGAAGGATGCAACATTTATTTAGTAGCCAGATGAAAAGAAAAAAAAAAAGAAAAGAAAAAATTACAACCACCTGAAAATAACAGAGAACTTCAACGTGATCTGATTTTCTTAGAATATCTCTGAAATTGCTAGTCATAGACAGAGCTCAGCTGAATGCTAATATTGCAATAGGTCCAGTACAATTATGCTTCTGAAAAATACTCTTGCCATTAATTTGGCCACATTTTCCTCTCATGTTCACCACAAGTCAAGGTCTTCTCATTGCTACTCAAAGAAGACATTTCCTCTCAAGCAGTGCCTCTACTAAACAGTGCATCTTCTGCCATTTGTCCTGTAAACAGGCTATGTGCAACGAGCAAGTTAGAAAATGAATTGGTCACAAGCATACTTTTAGTTTTATGAAGCTGATTGCAGACTGTAATTATTTGGAGCTCTTATGTCAGCAACATTTGGCCTACGACTTGCTTGTGAATTGTGTTTAGGGAATCAGTGTTGCTATTTCTGGAGGGTCACCTTGGGATATTTTTCTCCTCTCCTTGTTCTTGATGACATGCTTTATTATATTTAAGTGCATTAAGAGAGGAAAGAGATGAAAGGCAATTAAAGGAAACTAGGCTAACATGAAAAAAAAAAAAAAGAGGTGTTGGTTTTGGGGGCCTCTTTAAATGTCTGGGTTCTTGTAATCAAATAAGCTGCTATCCTCCAGCATTTTCGGACCTTGGCACAGATTCCTGACCCCAGCAGAGCTCTCTGCAGCAGAAGTATAATGTTTTAATGGGTGTACCTGGTGAACAGATCAGCTGTAAAACCCCTGGTGCAAGAGAAGTTTCTACTTAATGCAGGCTCGTCCTCAGATGTGGCTGAGAGAGCAGCTTAGACAAGACTGCCCCATGCAGGGAGTACCCACAGTATCTTATCACACAGTTTCAGGCCACCCCCATGTATGAACTAACCAAGATGGGGCTCCTGTCCTGTCTGCATGGCCAAGTCTGTGCCAGGACACCGACTGGATTTTTTTTGGTCCATTCCTAATCTGGCTTACAATTCCTCACTCATTAGTAACACGTTGGTCCTTGAGGCTCAGAGTGTGGAACTGGAGACACAACCATGGACAGTGCTGAAGGAGCACTGCACAGTAATTGTCTATATAAACTGAGAGAATTTAGGGGTCTTTGGAGAACCGTTCACCAGTGTTGTCATGACAAACTGACTCTCCCAACAGCCATCCTTGAAAAGAGATAAATACATAGAGGCATAAGACAATATCTTGCATAAGACAATTTCTTTTACTGAACTTCTGGCAGGATTTATTTCATTGAACACTTGCTTGATTAAAAAAGACAAAAAAAATCTTTCTTTTTTGATATATCATTCTTATGGGCTAAGGAATGAAGGAATTTCTTTAAACAGTTCCTCATAGATCTCATGCAGATATTCAAGGGCAAGATTCACATTGCTATGAACACCATGTCTTCACCAGTCCATCAAAATAGTTCTGTCTGGAAAGAATATAGTGGGCAGAATGTATAATTTTAAGAAGCTAAATATTATTGGAGAGATTAAATTGCCTAGGTACATGAAGCTGTATGATGCTGATGGTTAAGACATCAAGGATCTGGATCTCATTGCCCATTTTCAGTTCATGTTTTACCTAGTGAAGAATGAAAGATAGTGGGGGAAGAGAGAGAGGGGATGAGGGAGAGAAAAGCCTTTGACAAATTAAATTGCAGAACCAGAAATCAATTACTTCCACTTTTACCAGAAATGAGTTTGGTTTATTATGAAACGGATTTCAACTTACAAACTGAAAAATCCATCTCTCAGACTTCTGTACAAATAAAATTTTACTCCCAAAAAATATTTGTGAAGAGAAAAACATAAAAAAAGGAAATTCTAAATTACCCCAAATGTTTGTGAATCATTTTTTTTTGTTGTTATTTGCCAGTCTTCAAGTAGAACTTAAGGCACAGTTATTGACAATCATTAGGTCAAAATACAAAGAACTGTGTTACAGACTTGCTCTGGCAGTCTGCCTCATGACAAAAGTCTTTTAACAGTTTTTAAAACTGTTTAGTTCCTTCAGCTCCACAATCCCTTACTAAACTTTAAATACTGCATGTTTGTTAAGAGATGCAATCTTTTAAATACATCTTAATTTGGTTTCCAAGTATAAGTTGGCACTGTAGACAGACAACTTTGCCATCTTATTTTTTTTCACAGGACATTTTTAAATGTAACCTAGGAGCCTCCATTGCAGCATTAGGACTCTCAGAGTCTGTTGCCATAAAAGTGCAGGACTGCATGCTGTTTCTGCCAAGAGAAAAGACACATCACCAGCTTTAAAATCTCTTGTGCTCAGACAGTTCTCACACTACTGCATAATGTGAAAATCTACCATTGGGCACTACCTTTATAACCATAACTCTGTTATCAGTGATAACAAAACAAGAGAGAGACAAGTCACATTTACTTAGCCTTAAATTTTGATAGCATAAGAGATGCATTGTAATCTTACTTAAAAAACCAAATAAATGAAAAAAAAGACAGAGATGAAAAATATGGTTTTATTCTGCAAGGGATTTCAGAGTTGGAAATGGATGCTTGCTGGAATAATGCCCAGTGAACTGCAACTTCAGCTCTTGCAAAGTCAAGAGCTTGTCCTATTAAATCTAAAAGGTTGGTTTGACTGCTACACAGTAGGTATTAAACTCAGACTGTAGGAATCAAATTAACTTATTGAGACATTCATCTGCTGCAATGATAGTCCATCTCTTACTCTGTTGTATTGAACTACCATTCTTCTCATCAGTTCCTTTATGCTTATGGAGATATGACTGACACGAGGTATATGAGATCACAAAAGTGATTTGTCAGATCCACAGATACAAGGGTGCATAACAGAACTATCATCACGTATTTTACCATAAAAAAATAAAGGAGCATATACTGTTTAAACACTTAACACTTTTGTTTCCAGAACTCCAAAATATTTACCGATAGGACAAGAGGAAATGACCTGAAGTTGTGCCAGGGGAGGTTGAGGTTAGATATTAGAAAAAAATTCTACATGGAAAGAGTGGTCAAGCATTGGAACAGGCTGCCCAAGGTGGAGTCACCGTCCCTCATTGTTTAAGAAAGGTGTAGATGAGGCACTTAGGGATATGGTATAGTAGGCATGATGGTGATAGGTTTACAGCTGGACTTCATGATCCTGAAGGTTTTTTCCAAACATAAGGATTCTATGATTCTGTGTGAGTGACCTATTCCTCTGCTTTTGTATGAAGTTTCCTTTTCTGCTATCCCTGATGAATTAGGGATTGTGACCAAATTATGAATGAGAACAAAATTCTACTGAATCCCAAATACACCCAAGTACATTTCCAGGCCATAAAAAGGAGCTGCTGTGATGCAAGTTTCCTATGTCTTGTGCCTCTGTACAGGACTTATCAGCAGAATATATATACAACCAGGGACATTGTTTCATTGGGCCCTGATGACTAAATCAAAACAAACAGAACACTGGGGGACGTCAGCAGCCCCTGACATAAAATTGGGCTCAACAGCATCCTAGCCCTCTTCTGATGAGAGAACCTAGACATACAAACCTTGTCTCTCTCTGTGCCTCCAGTTTCTACATGAAACCACATTGCAAACCACAATGGAGCAGATGCACATAGCAGCTCCCAGCCCAGCTGAGCCAGTGACAAATGGCCCCAGTTGAACTGTGGAGCGCATTTAATGGTCAGATTAGATAAAGTTTATTGGATTGGGTCTTATCCTCTCTGCCAGGTGCAAACACATGTAATTCCTTTTCCTGAGCTAGCATCTCACGAGAATAACTGTTGCAGAGCCAGTTACTGTCCTTTGCACTTGCATGATAGTCAGCAGAGAATATTAAGCCATTTGATTCCACAAATATTGGAGGTGCCACTTGATCCTCTCCATCCTCATTTTTCTTTGGTCTCAGATGGAAAATGAAGATGAAACTGAAAGAAGAAATTGGCCCTTAGGTTATAAGTATGAACATGTGAATGGGATCTCTGTGTCACCAGTGCAAGAAGCTTATTTCTGCTTTTCCTCCAAAACAGCCAAGAAAAGTGGTCCCAGATTCCTAAACCTTCTTCTCAGTTTTAATGAGCAAGAGAAAATTACAACAAAAAGACTTGTACATTTCAAGTTGCAATTCATCAGGCTGTCAAAAACATTGGAATGCAACATACTCTAATCATTTTTTCACTCACCATAACACAGTCAGTACAATGATCTTGTTACCGTAAATTGGAAAAAAATCAAGAGTAAATTAGTGCATAAAAGCTATAAAGTCTGCATTGCAGGTTGTCCCATTTGATATTAAAATTAAATAAAGGAATATTAAGAAAGAATTAAATAAGGATTTTTTTTTTTTTTAATAAGCCCATTTCTTCTTTCTGCAGCACTGCAAATATTTTTGGTACATCCTCATGGCAATCTGTAACACTTTGAGAACAAACAGGAAAAGAAAATATTAAAGCTAGACAGACCTGTAATTTTAGAACCAATATATAATAGCAAACAAATCTAATGCAAAGCACCATGAATACTGATTGTTTGCTTGCAACAGATATGAAGGTCATGGAAAACGCTAGATAAAATTAAAAAGATAAAATTACATTAAAAAAAAAAAAAGAATAGCAAATCACTATTGATGCAGAGATCAGTCTTGGTCAGCATAAGCTTTTCTTTGCTTCTTTTAAATGCTAAGCATAGTCTTGACTGACAGCAGTTAATAGTTTGAAATACCTTACCTCCGTTCAGTCCCCGGTGTGATATTTTTCAACCCTACAGGCTGAATTCAGCCGCCTGTGCCTGATCACGGACATTCAGCAGTTCTGCACAGTACTTCCATAGTCCACCACCAAGATCTCTCAGATACTTGAGGTACAAACCTAAAGAGACACAGACAAATACAGCAACAAATGATCCAGACTCTTTTTGGTCTTGCCATCACTGTTAAGCAGAAGAGGGAGAGAATAACAAAATTTAAAAGGAGGTTAAAATGATATATTTGGATAGTTTTTCCCCCATATTTATCTTCCTGTTAACAAACAGTCTCTCTATTGTCAAAGATGGAGCATGCATCTTTGAATAAGATCACAACATGTTTTTGTCCATAGGCTTTAGGTTTCTTTGAAAGATACAAGGGGGAGGTGAGGGAAAGAGATTTCTAAATACACTCGAGTACACAATTTCAAGATAGGGTTCTTAGAGATTATTGTAATACAAAAGCATTAGGCCAATATAGAAATAAAAACAAACACAGTGGCTCAACACTTATTTCCATCAAGATGATCAAAGGAATAAGCCTGAAATTCAGTTTTCCAAAGTTTGCATCTCAGGTGAGTTTTGGATTTTAATTTTGTTTATTGCTGAAGGATTAGTAATGGTGTTAGCTTGGAGTTTGGTTCTTTTACTTTGGTAAATTTTGCCTTAGTTGGTTCTTTTACATTGCCAGTTAATCCATACCAACCAACTCAATAGTTCTGATAGTGCTTTTGTAACCATGGTGATCAGAGGATGTAAGTGAGAAAGTATTTAGCAGTGATGCTACCTTTTATTAGCCCAGTATTTAGTCCAGATACCATTCTCTCCAGATACTATTCTCTGTAAGAGGAAAAAAACAAACAAACAAACAAAAAAAGTCTTTCCTTTGGATAAATTACATACTCTCCCTGCCCCCCAGAAGCTGAACAAAGTTTATGAAATGCCTAGACTATCATTTACAAAAATGAGTGTAGCTGACTGCAACCCAGACAAGCTTCCACCTTCTCTAAACCGGTGTCCTCCAGCCTCCAGTCAGTGACCTGGCAGAAGGTTCCCCTGCCTCCTGCCAGGCTCAGTGTCATCGCCACAGAAACTCACAGGGAGCACAAAGACTTGTCCCAGAGCCTCACTATTACACATATTGGCATGAGGTTGAGGCGCGTAACTTGGAGGCCTAGGACACTGGGGTCCACATTGTAGATAAATCTTCGGTTTGCATGTGCGTCCGTTCCCAGGCTGAGTTGAACGAGTGTTGTTCTCCAACCGCACAAGCAGTGGCTGAATAATGTGCAGACTGAGAGGCGCTTGCAGACCATGGTAGAGGAAGCCATAAAAGACCTAAAAACATTTGCTGTTGGGCTTAAATCATCTATCTCATGAAAATTAAGGGAAAACTGCAAACGGACACCTTGCAAAGTAAAGGAAAAAAAAATAAAAGGAATGTAAAAATAATTTTAAAAATATATAGGTTAGAAGAGGTTTTGCTTTAACAGACTGAATCCTTTGTTCTTAAAAATGATCCTGAAAGCAGGAGTTACTCATTAGGCCAGGTCTGATTTGGTCTATTCTGACGGGTTTACAATATAAAGATTAGGGGTTTAAAATGTGATTTGAATAGAGTTTTTAAATTATTATTGGTTGGCTGTCTTCAACCATATAGTTGCATAGTCCACCATCAAGATCAACAAACATGAACAATAATTAGCCATTTAATATTTGGACTGCTGGGCACATTATTCACACGGGCATAAAACTGAACAAGTCTTTGCTGTCATCCTTGTCCTTTTTGGAAGTTGAAAATGGCTTTTGTCAGCTTGCTGTCAGGCACCATCCTACTTGGAAATATTTTTCTCAGTTAGATAAAACTGCTTTGTTTCTCTGAAATCTCACCATTGTGCAGATTAAGGAAGGCGTCTGTTTGCACTGGTGAACACCTCAGAAGAGGCTGCCTTCAGCATCAACACTCTAATCAATTTTATAGACACCAACAATGCAGCCCTTGAAAAGCAAACTCAGACTGAAGTGGCTAAGCCTTTTCTGTAGATCCCTCTAACTCCAGCAGTCAATTGCAACTAAAGAAGATCATATTCTTCATGAAGTATTTTTCTCTTCTCTTTTTTTTTGGTGATTAGCTATAGAATGAAGTGCCTGATGTTCCACATTAAGAAGGATGCTAAGCGGTTTACAAGTCTCAGTAATTAATGACTATTTTTATCACTGAGAATATAGACTACCTTCTTATACCTATCTGAAACTCAATATAAGCCTCTATAAGCCTCCAGGCTGCATAATTGGTGCAATAGAGCTGAAAATGAGATGGAGGATATAATACAGCTCAAGTAATCCTGCCTTTAGCTGAAATGGAACAGTGGAAGCTCCTAGCATCCACAAATGTTGTTTCCACAAAGATTTAAACCCAGCCAGCTGTCGGCTGCTGAAGTGAAAAACATAGTGTTATTTACTTTCTTTAATATACTTTAAATATTTAAAGTAACACAACTGTATTTATAGCCATTATTTACTCTGTAAATTAAACCATGTATACACTTCTACATTTTTTTCCTGTTCAGTGACAAATGTGTATATTCTTCATAAAAGTTTGAATTGAAACAATCTGGAAATTGCCTCAGGTTTCCACTTTCTGGAAATGAAGAAATTAGTTTTACCTTCTCTATACAATAGTTGTAAGAAATAAAATCTTTTAAAATCATAATGGGTTTGTAAAGGGCTTAGGAAACAGGAAGGAATACTGAAAATGTTTATGTGATTGCGATATTTTAAGATTGAAAGAGAAAGCTTGTTATGCAGAGACCTGATGAAATCTGTTGTGTTGTGATTTACCGTTCAAGATGTTTACTTCAGATTTAAAAATATTATTAAAAAAACACATACATTAGCCTCATATTTCTGGAGAAGGAAAAGGACTGAGATGTTTTCTTCTGTTTTCTTCATAAGTTATTTACATATTCTAGCCTATCTCACTGGATATTCAGAGATAAAGTTGCACAGAGCATCTGGCTGGGCATGTCTGCTCCAGAGAACAGAAGCGACCGTGTCCAGAAGCGCAGGAGGACCAGCCCTGCCAGTGGGGAAGGCAAGGACGTATAACGCTAAGAGCAGCCATCACAACCACTTCTGGGACACCTCCATAGACCACTGTGTTGCACCAGAAGGATTCAGCATTAGTGCAGGTCCCCGTCGGTGCAATGAGCTGCACTCAAGCCCAACACTTACATGCACTTCAGGCATTTAGATTCTCTCTTCCTTTCTTTCCTAAATAGTGCTTCTGCCAGCCTGGACCAGAGGCAGTGCCCTCTACTTTGCTGTGTGGGATTTCAAACAGAAGAAAGAAGAATTTTGATCACAGAGAGGGCGGAATCTGGAAGCCCATAATGGACTAATCATTTTGTGAAAGAAAAAGGGCAGAGACCTCTCCTTTTCCAATGGGTGCTGCAAGGAAGCTGGATGCACTTAGTGTGGCTGCTGAACAACAGGCCTAGTTACCATCTGCATGCCGACAGGAGAAATGTAAGCCAAAAAATAAACAATCTGCATTTATTTGTGTAATTAAAGGAGACTAAAACGCGATAGAAATATCTAATCTCCACAAGAAATCCCGTAACCAATTTCCAACATGATTAAACTCACGATGTTGCAAAATGAAACAATCTAATCAACATTCTGTGTTCTAATTATGTCTACCTGATCTTGAAATATTTCTGAGCTAGCTTATATCCCCAGGCCTTTTTATCTTGACGCATTGTAAAATCATTTCTAAAATGAATCAAGTAATGCGTTTTGCTTTCTGTGGCAGGTACTGCATTGTGAGCATGGGGGAGTTCAGAGACCACTGCTATGAAATGGTGATTGAAAATCTCAGGCAAGTGGCGGGGAGAGCAATGGAGAGCGAAATGAAAGAGCTCAAGGGGAAGAAACATACTTAGCACTAGATACTTAATGAAAACACGCTGTACACAAATGAGGGTATGGCAGACTCACAGGCTGAGAAGAAACTATACGATGCAGGAAAAAAGGAAGAGGAGAAAGATTAAGTCAGTGTAATCAGAGGCACTTAGAAGAATGAAGACAGCAGAGAAAATTCAAGGCTCTTCTAGAATTTTTATTAAATTAAAAAAAAAAGAAAAAAGATTTCTATCTCTTTCTCAGATTATACTATTTTCTTCCTTTAAGCACTTCATAAAAATCTCATCTTTGTTCTCACAACCATAAGAGTTCAAGCACCTCAAATGGCTGAAGTGGAAACGGATGAGAGGTAATATAGTTAAATAGTTAATATTGCAGAATGCATATTAAGAGGCCTCTAAAAGCCAGTGAAGGGCTGACACTTTGGGGACTGGAGAGAGAAAAGCTATGTCTTCATACGTCTCTGTACAGCAAAATTCTTTACAGGGTTTTGGTCTTGATACTGGCTTCCGGACGCTACTGCAACATATATAATTAACAAGCATGGTATGGCAGTGGAAACAGAAAGACAACACGGCTTACATTTGAAAAGCGAGATTATTAAACCCTAATATTTTTACCAGCAGATAAACTACACAGATGATGAGAGGGATAAAAAAAAAAAACTTGCAGTTTTCTTCTTTTTTTTTCTCTATAATAAATTCTTACAAAAAAACTCAAAGTACTAGAAATAAATCTATCCTCTCTCTTCCCTCCTGCTTTCCACCCCATATTTAAATTCCAGTATTATGATTTAAGTCAAGCTGGCTTCCTGGAGTGCTGAAAACCAAAAGGACCTCTAGCACACAGGCAGAGTCCCAATTACGAAAGCTCCAGACAAAACACTGCGCACTGCTTGTCCTCATTTCTCTAATAATAGGGACTTACCTCAGATAGGAAAATGGACAGTTACTTTTAATCAACAGGATGACTGCAAGACCATTTGGTCAGTGTTGGACATTGGAAAAACCTTTTACCTGATGAATAAGCACTTTTCTCCACCTCTAGTGAAGAGAGAGATTTTAAAATTTTTAAACCCTCATTAACACTTTAGAGTTTCATCTGGAAATACTGACTCTTCTGGTTTCTTGTTTTTGTGGGTACCCAGAAGCAGATGCTGTGGGAGAAGATAGAAGAATTTATTGTTTAACATATGCAGGATAAAATTCGCTGCATGGAAGTTTGTTCACTCCTCATATTTTTACTTAGATGCTCAAGATTTAATACCTTTCCCTGTTTGTCATCATTAGTAACAGCAACTCTCTCTTTTTAAGATTGATAACTCTAAATGAGAGAACTCTGTTACTCTCATTGAGAAACTCCAGGGCTCCAAAGTTCTCTTAGACGTCTTCTGAAGCACCTATAGTTGCCTTACAGTGCAAAAAGATATTCAGAGAAGCGGTAGCTGGAAAATTGAAGACAGAGGAAAAAGTATCATTTTGATAGTGACCTCTATACCAGAATTAAAAAAAAAAAAAAAAAAAAAAAAAAAAAAAAAAAAAAAAAGTCAGAGCTTTGGTACTCCGCTAAAATTCTCAGAAGTGTTTACATGACCCGTATGCCTTTTGTTCAAGTATACCAGTATACAAGGTACAGAGACTCCAAGTACTTTTATACTTAGGCAAGTCTGATTATAGGTGAGAACCTAATGGTGACTGCACAGAGCGCAGTATCTGATCACCTATCTTATTCCCTCTCATCTCTTGTCCTTTGACTGTGTTGTGGATATTACTTCAAGTGTCCAAATCTCATTTATTCATGTGCTCCATGCTTAAGAAGCTTTTTAAGCTTTCAAGGCTTTGCTATTTCTGGAAAGATATAAAGACAGGAGAAAAACAGACTGATCATAAACTTCCAATTATGCAAAAAGTTGCTGTAGTGGCTGATGATTTATATTTTGTTTGATCTTTTATAGGTCACCTTAAAAGTTATCATTTAAATTATTTGAAAACTTCTGACTCTTAAATTGACTGTTTTAATAACATTATTGCTGCTGAATCCTATGAGTGTTTGGGTTCTTTGTTTCCTCATTTTAATTATTAATTCACTGCTGCACATTGGATTTCTCTGTAGCAATAGAAAGGTTAATATTCATAAGTGTTTTTGTATATTTTTTTAAAGGCAGGTGAACAGTAGAATGGAGGATGAGCGGGAGGGTGTCAAGGTTTAATTACTTTTAATATCACTATCTAGGTTATGGTTCCTACTGGAGCTTCTTACCTCCAGCCTACTCTGAAAACAGAGGGAAACATTGTAAATGAATGGTACAAAGCCAGGCATTTATACGCACAGTAAAACTTAGTTCTGTGTGGTTTTAAATATCTGTCCATTTAAAACTGCTTTCATTTTCTTTTCTTGTTCCAACTCTTGCATTCACCAATGTATCACTAGGAGCTGCAGGAGATACAACCAATTTTAGCTTAACAGATTAAGATGAGAAAGCCACAACTTTTAGGCTAAAGCCTATCTAGCAAATAAAAATTATGGGAGACTTAGGTATTATCACTTTTCCTCAGCTTACCCAAACACTTAAGATCAATCTTTCTAGTTAAAAAACAAACAAAAAACGCCCACTGAACCACAGGCATTACTCAGTCAAAATTAAAATTTTACAGTTTGTATTACAATTGTGCAAGATTCTGATCATGCAAAATGCATTCTAAAGCCTAGTCTTCTGGTTTTAAAAGTGATACAACTATACTCTGTTTCAATCTGGACAAACTCCTTAAACTTTTAATTGACAAAGGAGGGTACTAAGGATTACAGTTCTTTTTGGTGAAGGAAAGAAAAAAAAAATAGATGTGAGAAGAACCATTTTTCTTTTTTTTTGTAGGATTGTTTATTATAAAAAGAACTTTTTGCATGAGGATGAGCGTCATGAACATCGGTTCTGCTACACCATTTTATTTCTTTTCAAACAGCAGCTCCTTTTCTTTCAAACTACAAGGCTTTGTTTCCCTATCTGTTAAAATGCAGACAGCCTCTAGGAATATAAATCATTACTGTGCTGACACTTTTGATATTTTAGATAGTCTGAATTGCCTATATTCACAAGAGGACATTTACCTATGGCTTTGGATTCATTTATTTTTCTTTACTGGGAAGATGATGCAAATATTTATTATACAGCTGCATTTGAGAAGTCTTTTCATGCCCTGCATCAAAAAGATGAAGCAAATAAAAAATGAAAGTCTTGCTATATACACACAAGATAAAATTTCTAACCTATAAACTGCAAGTCAACTGTAAATCGCTTTTTTAGGATATAAAAAAAAAAAATGATGAAACTAACCTCAACTTACTCCCTCCCCCCAGGGAAATCGTATACCGAGGCCCATATTTTCATGTGGAGAGGTAATTTTTAATGAGGGTTATGTGCATTTAAGATGAAAGACTTGAGAGAAACACCACAATAATCTCTCTGTAAGACCTTAAAGTGTTTTTTTCTGCACTATCAAAGACCTCTAGATGGCATACTTTAGTAAACTTTCATTATTATGGACATTTTGGCCTCAGTGTACAGATTACAGTGTTTTTGCCAATGTTTTTGAATTAATCTACTGCAATGACTGTCTGTTTAATGAGTTATTAAAAGATATTCATGCTTTTGTAGTGCAAAGTGTAGAGAAAATAGAATAAATAACATTTCGTTTATTACAAATCTTTCTAAAATGAAATATATTCCTCTGTCTGGACTGCATTGCCGGCTCTGGGGAAAATAATAAAACCACAGTATTTTCAAGCAATAAAATATTTTATGCAGCAGGACATGTGTCTGCCTAGACAAGATGATAGTAATCTATCTTTCTCCTGAAGTCAGTAAGGTCTCAGGACTTCACTATGTTTGGTTAGTTCTGATCTGGG
>VZSV01000027.1:3831257-3841401 GCA_013398735.1 Nothocercus julius | reverse complement strand
CTGTGCAGGCTCCTTCTCTGGAGATCTTCCAAACCCGCTTGGACGCAGTCCTGAGCCACCTGCTGTAGGTGACCCTGCGTGTGCAGGGGGTTGGACTAGATGATCTCTAGAGGCCCCTTCCAACCTTAAGCATTCTATGATTCTATGTGTGTGTGTGTGTGTGTGTGTGTATGCTTATTATATTACGCTTATAATATTATATTATTATGCTTATATTATGCTTATGCTTATGCTTATTATATAATATGTATATATATATATAAACATCAAAGCAAGCACCACCTTGACATTTTGAGTAGAATTAAGAGCAATGGAGCATACAAATCAAAAACATTCAAGACTTTTTATAAATTAGGCTTTATATTAAATATTAATTGTTCAAAAACAAATTGGCCATCTATAGATATTAAACCAAGAAAGTGATAAAGATATACGTCTTGGGTATCTGAAAGTGCAATTGTCCAAGCAGTGGGAAATAAGTGTCTTTTAAAGGTTATAACCTCGGCACATCTTTACAATTTTCTGATTCCAGATACAAGAATACACACTGTTAATGTTAGTTTAAAACCTCTAACAGCCATTTAAGGTTCAAGGATAGATACCAGGTAATCATTATTTCACTGCAAAGAGGATAGACAATCTATGTCAAAAGTCTGATAACTTATTAATTAGAATATATTAGATAAATAATTAAAATACACTTGAGAAAAAGAAAATCACAGCAAGCCAATTTGATATTCAATGCTTGCACAAGATAACATTAATAAAAATTGACAGATTTCTGTTGCTAGTGAGTGGATTCCAGAATATCAATCTTTCTTGCTAAAGGAAAAAAATTGTCTAACTGAATCTCAGTTAACTTGTGCCGCATTGCTGCCAACACAGACACACATTGTAGTGTAAAGAGGGTTAGTAAAGCGGGAAATCATTCTCTTATATATATCAAAATAAAATGTGACCCACCACCAACAGTCACATGCTGTGATCTCAGCTATAACTGCTTTTTGCAAACCTGGTCAGTCTTGTCAGGTTTTGTCCCTCAAAGAATATTCTAACACCTTTGTAGTGGTGTCTGGGCACTCCTTACTTTTCTTTTTGCGAAGGAAGCCTGGCTCAGGAACTGGTGCAAATAGACAGAAAAGTGAACGCACAAGACTGCACACCAGGAGAATGGAAGGAGGGAAGACAACAGAAGAAAGAATAGGACATGCAGGAGGGAAAGCAGCAAGCATATGAAGCTATGATCATGCCTCTTTCAGAGATAACTATCACTGGTCTGCAGAAATCTATTTAACCACCTTGCAACACTTCTTTAATGGTGAAAAACAGCAGAAGACTTTTATTATTTAAGTAGATTCAATTCCTAGCATGTCTTAGTCAACTAATTCAGAACATAACCTATTTTCATGCATCAGTCACTGTTTTAATTGCAGTCTATAGTTCCATCAAAATTCTTTATGACTGTATTAAACCAGGTTTTCCTCATCCTGTACGATTTTCCATCAGTGCTTATAATACTACCGTCCTTTGAATGCCCACTTGCATTCCACACTTAAGCTCACAATTAAGATATGATGAAGATATTCTAGCCTGAAGCACTTCTTAAATATCAAATTGTAGGCCTAAGTGTGTAAAAGCTGAGTATCAGGGAAGTTTGAAAGTTTCCAGTTACTACACTTCTTTTTACCCCTTTCTCTTTCAATTATACTAATCTGCATTGGAGGAAACAGCATACTAGGTTCCTAAAATCACTGAAATAATATTCTGACACTATATTAAATAAGATAGACATATGTCCACGGTAAAAGATTGCTAATTCCTTGCTTACTCTAAGCGTATTGCTAACATGTGGCAGATGAGACAAGACTATGTATGTCGAGAATATTTTGTTAGAAATGAATTGCAGAGAACTATAATGGTAACGCTCCAAGAGAAAAAAATATCCAAGGGAAGAAGAGAGTAATGTAGCCAAAAAACCCCTTACCATCAACAACATACATCAGCCTGTAAATATGGTATCTCAAGAGAAACAACAGAAGTACCACTACTTGGATCTGTTCTAAAGACCCTGAAAAAACCCCTGCATCATGGAGGTATACTGGCCTAGCAGGAACATGAAGCAGATAAACGAATACTCAGCTTCCAATACCTTAGACGTGAAGAAGCCACTGGAAAGCTTCTTACAGAATGAAGTTAATAGTTCTTCTTAACTCAAGTATTCAAGCTCTTTCTTATTTTAGTTCAGAAATGTTAAATTTTGTAGTCCATCAATCCCACTACCTCAGAGTTGTCACTGAAGCTAGAAAACTTCAGAAGGCAAGAGAAAAAAATCAAAAACAAATTAATGTGGTAAGATTAGATAAATCAAGTAGTGAAGTCAAAATATGAATTATCAAAAGATCTGTATCAAAAATGAATATTTTTTCTACTTCAAGAGGAACCCATTAACTTTTTTTCCCTACCCTCATCCCTTTGCACCATTGTAGTTCAAGTAGCATAATATAAAAATAGCCTTATTAAGATTTGAAATGTGTCTAATCATAAGCACCACAGTCCTTCAAAATTTAATTTAAAAATATATAAATCAGCATAACATAAAATAGCTTGCATTTAACAATTGAGGGAATAAATACACTTATAATTGAGAAACTGTAAGCAAAAAGGAATGGGGAAATAAATGGCATGGGACGGATTCAGCAATCAATGACAGTACCATGAGTACTTTCATTCACATTAAATGATTTTTTTGAGGGGGAAAGGAGGTGTTATTATTGAGTAACTCTAATTTTTTCAGAAGATGGAAGATTTAGAAGGCCTAATGTGATTGAATACATGAAATAAAGTGATTCCCAGAATATCCACAGTGCAATCCTGTATGATATAGAGAGCTTTGGTACTGCTTAAAAAGGAAAAAGTAAACAAAGCATTCAGCATATATGAAACTTTAAGGCTTTTATCTCACTAATATCCCTCATTTGTTTAAAGTTTAGAAAGTGTCCAAGCTGATTTCTAGACTGGCCAAAGTGAAGCCACAGGACATGGCAGCCACCTACAGACGTGCCGCATGTAGTATGTGAATCATTTTACAGTAGTTTACACCACACATGGACCTCTTTTTGGTTACTGTAGCAAATGCTGTCTTACGCTATGTTTTTTTCCCGTCCACACTTTCCCCAAAGCAATTATAAGATGAGAGACTTAGAAACAGTTCCTTGGAAATGCTATATTGTGCTAAAGGGAACCTGCAAGCAATCAAGTGAGTAAGAGCTGAGACACCACAACCAAAATAATGTGCAACAGATACAGACTAGGAAATTCAGTTTTATTGATTATCAAGCATCAGATGATCACAGGCATAACATTATCAGTGACTTTTGTGAACAGAGTCTATTTGAGACAGCATCTAATAAAATAAATAGATCACAATGCAACAAACTGATGATACAGTAAAGGTGCTAATAATTTAGCCATCATTATCAGCTGTTACTAGATGACAATTACTTGACTGATGCATAAATCAGGATATGGAGGAACACATACCACACCTCTACTCTATTTCATCATCCATCTGATCATATGGTTGTTGGGGTGGACAGACAGAATTTTATTGTTAATTTATAATATTTAAACATTCTTCTAAGTTTACTGTATTGAGTAAGGAAATGTGTCCTCTACTTCATGTCATTACTATTCTAAGGTATCAGAATTATGGTAATTATTATGTCTTTATAATACAAGGATAAAAACCCAGCTCAAGGAGAGAATCAATAGAAAAAACAGTCTATGCTTCCAGTTCCTGAAATATATCAGTGTAAATGGCTTATACACAGGCCTGATAACCTATGTCGAGAACCTATGTCGAGAATGTTTTTCTCAACAATTCCTGAAGAATTATTTATTCTTCAGGAATGCCTAGGAATTTTAGGAATATATACATAGAGTACACCTTTTACATATATATACTATGTACATACACACTATTTACATATACATATATGTATATATATACATATATGTATTAAAAAAAAAAAAAAAAAAAAACTTGGATGTTTCCTATAAGGCTGATTAGTGGCTATGTCAGAACACGGTCAGACGGTCATTTTCCACATCACATTAACACTCAGACCTCAAATAAATAAATAAATAAATCCATTCTTACAGAGTGTAAATTAGAAATTAAACTGTGGGTAAAACCAGTCTATCAGTTCTCTTCTGTTCTTTAAAGGTTTCAAAATTAATCTTTTTTCATTTTAGGCCACATGAAGTATTTCAATATAAGACATTGTTTTACGTTGACAACAAGAGAGAAAACAAAAACTGCATAAAAACTGCTAGTACAATTCTTACATATTTGTTCTTTATCATTTTGCTGAATAACCAATAAAATTAATTATTCACCCAGAGAGGAAAGAGTAAGCTCTAATTAGAGTAATATGTTTTAGTTATTTCTGTATTCTATGAAAACTGAAGGATGACTTTTCCTGGAGGATTGGAAAGACAGCCCTAATATATTTCATTAACCCTCTTAAGAATAGTGTCAAGAGACTTTTTTTTTTTTAAAGCTTTAATACAAGTTAAGTCATATTTATAAATATTTTCGTTCTGTGATATCAACTGAATATACTAGCAGGGATTATTCCATATACAAATAACGTATTTAAAATCAATATTTCCTATTATGTGTGTTCAGCAAGGCCAGAACCTGATACCATGCTGAAGAAGTTTGTATCTGAGATTGCTTACCACAGACTTGAATTATTTGACTGCTGTTATTAGGCTCATGGGCCTCTAAAAACACAAAATTCATGGGGCCACTGTAAACCTCTACTCAGGGTTTTCTAATGAAGAAAAAAACCTAGATTTTCCTTCACCATCTCTTCTGTAATCTTGATTTTAATGCTTGGCAAAGGACTCTATCCATTTACACAGGCTCTGGCTTAATAAAAGTGATCGGATAACCCCCATGATTTATTTTTAAATGAAATTAATTTGTGCTTACGTTGACTAATTCTTCAATATAAGCATTTATTTGGTTTCACTACAGTGCATGAATACCTACAGCAGGCACATTTAATACACTTACATAGAAAGAAAATGTTACTCTTACGAAGTACAGGATGAAGCAAGATGCTTCCTGTGCAATATCACAGAGCACACTATATTTTTCAGTAGAGGCAGCACATATATCCTTTGAACAGAAGGTTTTACATTTATGTCACAACTGCTCTTCTCTACATTACTGAAGAGCATAGATACCATGAGTGTAGAAGAATGATCTGTTTCTATTGCACCAGTTCAAGCTGTTCCAACTCAAAGCCAGGGAAGAAAATGCACTAAGTTTGCGGGCTCTTGCCGGCTTCTGATACGACCCACCTACACTGCCCTCCCAGGCCAGGACAGGGGGATGACATCCCCTCGTTCAGTTCTGTGAGGTGATGTGTCTGTGGACAACCTTCCTCCATCAGTAGCTTGACATCTGCGTAAAGTCTTTCTCCATTGAACAGGTCGGATGAGCAGCTGGAAGACTCCTTCACCATCTCCAGAAATAAACTTTTGTTCTTGTTAGTGCTATCTCATGTACATAGACAGCTAGGAGCCGTCCTGAAACTACATCTCCTGTTATGGCGTGAAACTGCAAAAAAGGGGCCGATATGGTGAATACAACAGCATGACCTTCTATAGGGACCATTTCATACTTTGATATACCTTTAGCACAGCACATAATACCTTCCTGATTACTGCAGTTGCTAGAACATTGCCACATTAGAGCACAATCAGAAAATGCTGCAGAACACTGGCAAAATAAAATAGGTGAAAAACATCAAGGGGATTATTTACACAATCCATCTTAGAGGTAGACTACTCCTGAGTGCAAATAAAGACAAATTTAGTAAGGAAAACATTGCAAGCAATAAATCCTCCTATCAGTGAAGTGTTGTAAGGTTATTATAACCTGAAATACACCTTCTATGTGAGGGATCTCTGCAATGTGGGATGGTATCAGTTTTATTTTTCCCATGTTTTAGCTTTTCTTAAGGACACAAATAAGTCCTCACTATCTCTTACCACCAACCATAAGGTTTGTGCTACAAGGAAGTATCAGCCTCCACTAGGGCTAAGAACAAACTGCAGATTTGAGGCTCATGAACATACAAAAGGTATGGTAACCCTCAGATGCCACTGCAATTATAAATCTTCTCCTTGAAAACATAGAGGCAGTTGACTGAAAATGAGGGTCTTTCTTGGGGGAAGGGGAATTTGAGGAATTTGTTTCCGAGAGAAAGAAAACTCCCAAACTAAATTGCAATTGCCATCCAAATGTCCTGTGGGAATGATTTTGTGCACTGGAATGTTACGTATACTACTTCAATTTTTAAATCTGCATTTCAGATGAAAAAGTGCAAAATAAGGTTTAGCAAATTAGATATTAAAGATTTTGCTACTCCCTGCAGTTTCTGTAACATTAGACAAGCACATTATTTGCCTTAGCAGGCAGAAGAACAATGACTAAAGGCTGTTAGATGAGAATAGCTACAATAAGATAACTGTAAAAATAATTATAGATTCACAACATCAATTCTGTGTAAACATTTCCAGCAACACTTCTGTATCTCTAGTTTGGTTTGTAGCACTACAAAACAACCATAAAGTCTCTCAAATTTGATAATTACTGCGCCAACCTATTTAGGCTACATCTAAGTTAGTAAATGCTTTAGTAACGGAACAGAAGATCAAAGGGGCTGTTGCTGAGCTCCTCACATTGCTATTATATGTGGTTTGGGTAGCATATTTTGGATTTGATTTAGTTTGGTCCCTTGGGCTCAGAAGTCTTCACTCCAGATGTGCTTTGAAGCCTTCTGATAGGAAAATGCATTAGACGCCCCCAGCAAGGACTTCCTGCATGCAGAGGCCACACATGCGAATATCAGGTACTAAACCAATTATGCACCAAGATGCATTTGGGGCAATTATGGAGAAAAGTCCATGGTTTAGTTCCGTGTCTATCTTGTTTGCCCCAAAACTGTTCTGGGAACTGAGTTAGCGTATTTGCAGCATGCTTAACTTTCTAAAGTATACCACTGCTTTTTTTTTGCCATCATTTCTAAGAGGTTCAGGCTTTTCAGGCCTTTAGGATTGCTAGAAAAATACTATGTGGCATTACATGTTACGTGGTTAATTAGGCAGCATAATGTGTGGAAATATTATGTAGCAGTATGTTATCATTGCAAATGGCATAGCTTAGAGATACAGAAGAGAGACAAAAGTGGGTACAGAATAGTGCAGTGCATGTGCTTAAAAAATAAAGCTCAACTATTCAAATTCCTGTCATCAGGATATATATTAACTAAATATTTGAAAGCAGAAGAAAGAAGTTCCAGTGAGCAACCAAGCCTGTCTGCAGATGAGTCTGTCCCACCAGGCACAAATTCCTCTACTACACGCAGGTCACGCCCAAGCAAACTTGGCCTTTCCACAGGGAGGATTATCAAGTAACTCCCTGCTGCTGGCAGTTTGCACTTTTTGCCAACAGTGGTTCCTGTAAAAAAACAGGATGAGCAACTGGTTCTAGCAAGAATTGGAACACAGAAAATTCCAAGAATTAATAAATAACAATATGGGGAAGGGATTTGTGGATGGGGTGGTTTTCATGCCTTTGACTTGGCCATGCTGCCACGCCAGTGTCTTGCTTTGCACTTTTAAACTCCTGATCATTTGCTGAACCTGCATATCGGTACTAATACCACTTCCCCCTCTCAGAAGAGGGAGGAAGAGGGTGCATGTGATTGTATCAAGCTGGCAGCAGGATTCCCATCACGTCCGACTCTTCCACTCGTCATCAAAGCTACCACAGCAGGCGATGTGGCTTCATGAGCCCTTCATGCTTTGCTCTCTGTCCCCACTACAGAAAGCTGTATCGGGTGTGCTATGAAGGGGTTGTCTCATATCCTGGTAAGTTGTCTGCCACAACGCCAGCTTTTCAGAATAATGTATGGGCCACAAAGGAAATGGACATCTCCAAATATATGCAAGGACATGTTCAGACTTACAATTTTTCCTCATGAGAAAGCTCCCTAGCAGCACCACGCAAGCATTGCTCAGGAGCTGGCACAGAGCAGTAAGCTTCAGAAGTTGAAGATGGTTCATTTGCATGTCTCTGATAGCAGCTTACATCTTCACTTCATAACGAATTGCTGAGAGAGCAACAGTTCAAATGTTGCTACCAAGACTCTCAGGTCAGGGCCAGTCCTCAAAAGGGACCACAAAACTAGGGCCTGGGAAAGTCAACCACCATGAGATCACCTCTGCTCTAGAGATGAATCAGATCTATATATAAACACAGGCCAACACATTTGCCTATGTTGCAATCTACCTTCTGTCTCCAAGTTTTACAGAGATTTGGCTTTAACGAAAGACCTTTTGATATGGCAAAAATATCTTACAAATAACCATATCAAACAGACTCTTGCCACTGTGTAGTGAATACCGGAGAAATAGGAAGAAATGAGGACACAAGGATTGCTTAAAAGTCCAGACCGAGGACTAAGAAAGGCACTGTCTTACGAGGTGGCAGAACTTTGTACAAATATCTAAAGCAAATTCAACACCCACCTAAGTTGTCCAAAATGAACAGAAAGATTCATAAACCATTCAGAAAGAAGCAAAGGCAGCGCAGACAGGCTGAAAGCTAAGCCTATCGTCAAAGCAAAACATGGTTTCAAACCCAGTAAGATAGTTAATGTGAAAGGTCAGTGAATTTAATTATTCTATAAGAGTTTCTACATACAAGTTACTTAGAAACAACAAAAGCAGCGTCTTTCACATTTCATCTTGCACAGCATTTTGTGTAACTTGCTGCATGTTACTACCGATCAAGGTTAGCTCAGACTACTATAATCAGTCTAATAAGTATATAGCACAGAGCAAAAACTTCATAAAGACCAATTCCCCCAAAGTGCTATTCTTTGTAATTCAGGGATATTTGCGCCTTTCATGTTGTCTGTTAGAAATAGCCTGAAGATTTCTGAGAAAGTGTAACCCTGTTTGTGAAGTTATGAGAGATCAGGACTCTCCTCCCTCCTCTATCCGCTCCATCAGTACTTAAATCCAGCAGAGGACTTGATAATGAGATTTTGTTTGTCGATATGAGAGTAGCTGTCCCCAGATAATTTCCAGCTACATGTCAATATGGTTTTATGTTCCCCTTAAACTGTGCGTGTGTGGGCTCTCAGTGATAGCATTGCACGAGCCACCAGTTTCAGTCAAGTTTTCTACATTCACAGACAAAGAATATTAAAAGGAAAAAGATAAAACTGCACTATCACTTCCTACCAGCTATCCCCAACTGGGCAAACTATGTTTAATTTGTTTTAAAATACTTAATTACATTACTAGGTGATTCCTTGGTGATTATTAAAAAAAAAAAGTCAGTCCTAGAAAGGACATATGGCCACTGTATTACTCTATGAATATATTTGTCTGCTAAGTTTGAGAAATAGGGAATAATCACTCCAGCAGTACACTGAAAAAACAGAAGCAGCAGCAATTTCTGTTTAATGGCAGGTTGTTAAATGGCACAACTGGGGAAAAACAAACAAACAAACAAAACCCCACCACCACGGGGGGGAAAAAAAAGTACTTATTTGACACAGCATAGCCATCTTCTGAGAAGTTGCAGGAAATAAGCTGGGACATCAACTGTTAAAAAAAAAAAAAAAAAATCATTTTCCAGCTAGCCCTACATTTTTAAAAACAGTTACCATTTTGCTAACCATTACATTTTCCAGTCCAGTTCATCATGTGACCAAAAACACTTGCGCCAGGAACACAGGCCTGATCCACCGCAGAAAGCAAATGCTGAACCCTGCACCATGGGCCAAATTCACCGAGCAAATTCACCAAGAGGCACCACCAGATGGGACGCAGCTGATTGCCAAGGCTGGAGCTAAGAATTCACACAAAGCCTGAGTAAAAGGTAACTTTGTAGCCCTTGTGGCTTTCTAAGTTCATTAAATAAGAATAAATAATTAAGCAGTACAGAGATGGCATGTCTGAGTGAGTGACAAATCAACTAGTAAAACTACTATATTTGCTTGCCTAAAACCAAAACATGAACAAACAAAAAACTAAACAGGAAAGAATCCCC
>VZSV01000027.1:3798204-3820247 GCA_013398735.1 Nothocercus julius | reverse complement strand
TTTTTTTTTTTTTTTTAAAAAAAACAGCAATAGAATATTCTTAAAATAAACGGCATAATTCCAGTTTCCTTTAGTATGAGGACACCATAACACAGGGATCAATGCAGGCAAAAAACAAAGGACCAGAAAAAGACCAGACCCTGGGAGCAGGGAAATCCGAAACCTACTTATTTCTTTTTAGAGTAATAGGAAACAGATAAAGAAAAATGCATGACATGTCTTAATAATCTGAATATTATATTTGCCAATGATATAACATACGCTGCAATATTCCATTCAGCCTCTTTATGACATAGAATATGCAGAACAAACAATACTGTGGAGAAAAATGTCAGTAAGTTGTATCTGCCTATATATCCAATTACAATTACAAATGTATGTCCCTGTCTATTATTATAATGACATTTAACACTTCTCATGTAGAACTGGTACACAAAGCATACTACTGTTTTCATATGAACACTTACTTCTCATGTTTTGGTCATTTTAATACTATTAATATTAAAAACACAGACTGATTTCTAGCTATACTCTACAGTAAAATTCAGTCAGAAGCCTTAACAAGGATGGAGAAAAAGATAAGAATGATGTGTGCAATTAAATGAAAAGGAAATATTTTTCTTTCTTCATAACACTCGCCCCCCTCCAAAAAAAAAAAAAAAAGGAAAAAAAAAAGTACTGAAGTTTCATGTCCAACCAAATAAGGTCTCAACAAATTTGTACATTAAAGGGTACTAGGTTATCTGACAGGAGCTGGTATGTGTCTGCTCCATTTAATTTCTAACTAGAAAAGAAACAAGCAAGCATTCAAAAACCACATGACTTAACAAAAATCCCCCAGAAAAGACTATTAGGAGAACACTATGGTAGAGATCCACCAGAAAAAGCAGTAGTAAAGAGAATCAACTTCTACAGTGACAAAAAGATTAACACCTTGATTTTATAAGGTTTGATTATGTGGTAAGTTACACATGTTTGTATAGGAATTAACAATCCTGAACACAGCAAGCAGCAAAATAGAAAGATTAGATTATTTAAATCAGTCTAATTACTGTGGACATTTTTCTGTGGATTTTTATATGGAATTGTCAATGTTCCTCTGATGAATTTGAAATCTGACTTTTTACAACATTATTGAACAGAACCTGAAGTGGTTAATGGTGCTTACAAAGTTTATCCTCCACCCAGTTTTCCTTGCTCCAAGTATTTCATATTTTTTTTTCTTTCATTCTGCAATGTCTCTTTTAATGTTTCTTTTACTAGATGATGTTTTAGAATGAATAGTGTCACATTTAATCTCCTATTTTTATAATGCATTTTTTACACTACTTAAATTTGACTTTAGCAGGAGAATTAATATCACAAATGATTCCATTTGGTCAAAGACCTTTGGGCATTTTTTGCTGACGTTTGCTAACACCTTCACACAACATTAGGCTATCATTAAAAATATTTCTTACAAGTTTTGTGGTGAAAGGGAACTAAACTTTTTGAAATGAGAAACTTCTGAGTCTCATGCACTATCTAAAAAGAATAAGATAATGACAAGGAAGAAAAAAAGAATGCTTGGATTTTATAAAAAAAAAAAAAGATGTACTTGGATTTTATAAACCTCGACAAATTTTAGAGCAACTCATCAGCCTGACTAGATTATCTAACAGATGAGATGTAAACTGCTGTTTACACTAGTTTTATCGTAAAACAGCAACTGAAGGTGTTTACTGTAACTTCTGTTCTTTCTCACTTGGAGTTCTATCTTGTTGAGTTTGGTCTAGTTTTTCAGAACTTTTTCCAGTTGCTTTTACTCGGTGTCCTTTTACTGGCATTTTACCTCTATGTGGTGCTTGGGGCATCTCTTGAGTTGTTGACTGAAGCTGCTCTGTGAATTGGATTGCTGAAGGACATAAAAAAAGAAATTAATGTGACCCACGCTGTTGGGTTTCTATCTAGCCCAGAAGTGCCATTGCCATGCCACAGCTTATGCTGCAAAAGTGCATTTGCTGCTTTGCTTACTTGTTACATGCCTCATCTTCCACATGCTCCTAGCAAATTGCATCTTCATATTTTGTCACACTTTTTCTGTCTTGAATGACTTGCACTCATCATCTAAGAGTCCAAACGTGAAATATACATTCCAAAGTACAGTTAATTAGCTTGCAAAAGTTATTAAGTTAGTGGCAGATGCTCTCCAATGACTAAGACAAGGTATTTGAACCATACACATGAAGCAAGAATTCTGGAAGCATAAATCTGCAATACAGCCTTCAAGAATAAACTCTCTTGGGGCCTTAGTTTCTCTGTGTGCCAATGAGTATAAATACTTACCTATAATGCAAGGGCATTTTCACATATACTTTTAGAAAGTGTTCCCAGGGTCTTTTTACACAAAGAATGATGAAAACAAAAGATTTTTTTCCATAATTCCATTCCATAATAAGGCAGTTAGAAAAAAAAAAAAAAAAAAAAAAAAACTACATAAATACCATTACCCTGACCACGATGAAACAGACCGAGTGTGAGGGTGCATGTGAAACACAAAGAATATTGCGGAAATTACAACAGGTCTCTAGACAACAGCTCTTGGGAGAAATATTAAGATATGACGCTAGGATTTGATTTCTCTACATATGAGAGCTATGGCATACATAGACCAGGACACACACTCCATGTCTGTATTTTATTACATTATAAATGTGCATATAAATATAATGTAATGTATATATTACATTATAATTATGAATTATAGGGTATAAATATACACACTTATTTGCAAGTGTGTATATATATATATATATCTATTAACATACACACACGTCGCTCACGTCCTCACCTATATACATGTATGTTTTAGATCTGGAAGTCTAGCCAACAACATAAGTTTCCTCAGAACTTTGCTAGGAAACTTTGTCTTAACTCATGTTGTTTTCCTCCCTAGAAGAGAGGAAAATCATTCACGCCCTTTGTGAAGCTTAGTTTCTATTGAGCTAATGAACATTAGTAGAAGTTAATATATACACACACATGCACACTTTTTTTTTTTCTTTAATAACATATACACATAAAAATGGGAAAGCGACAGACTTATAAATTATTAACTATGATAAATGACTATGATTTCAAGAGTGATGACGAAAGGTAGTTTTTATTAGTCACCATCTCAGCTAAGAGAAATTGTATGCACGGATACACCTCCCACCTTATCTCAAGTGGGAAAGCCTTTATCCATTATTTATACCAGTTTAGGACTGGAAACTCTTGAAATTACTGATGGAAATAGAGAAAGTCTGTTCTGCCTTGCAAAATTTTTCTGTAAACTAAGGAGGAAAAAAGCCTGTCGGCAAATGCATGATTTGCTCTAATTCATGTTTGTGGATTTAAGCAAATGATTTTAAAAAGGCTTTGCAAATAGCTGTTTCTACAGAGCTTTAATCACAAAGCAAGCATGACGATGGAGTTTCTCAGACATGAAAACAAAGCAAATGAATGATGATATTCAAAATGACAATTCAAAAGCATATTAGAAGTTTTTCATGCATATTTACTGGCAAAGAATGTTTTGTATGCCAACCTCTTTATTCTACAAAAGTGCATGCAAATTTAAATGTAACATTAAAAGAGAAAAAAACAGTTAACAATATCGGTCATAAATAAATCATAAGATTGTCATCTCTACTATACTTATACAAAAGCTGATTTTGAGAGAAAAAAAAAATAGTACCAGCAATGCACCTGGAATAGACTCCATATTTGTCCAAAGGAATTTTAAAAGTTAATCAAATGAAAATAGAAAAATAGAATGAAAAAGAACTATTGCTTACCATAAGTGAATTATGCCGGTAATTGTGAGGATACTCTTCAGAGAAATATTCTGTACTGTGGTCCAGTCTTTGATGTCCTCCATATTCTGGAGCATCAGAATCCAGAAGGATTTTATACTTGAAGAGAGACTGTTAAGGAACTCTGCCAGATTATTATTAAATGGGAAATTATTTGAACCAGAAAAAAATAAAAAAAATGTTGCAACATATTTTATACTAATAGAATCTGTTTAAAAGGAAAAGTGAGGGGAGGGAGGAAAATCAAGCTAACAGAACTTCAACATAGTAAAACATATAGAACACACAGAAGCTGTATGATATTTTGTCTTAGTACAGTCCCCAAAAGAAAATATTTACAGTATATTTTGAAATCTTCTACAAATTATAATTTTAATACTACAGTAAATTGTACAAATAAACATGCATATCTACAAAGTAAATTAAAAATGGATTATTAAACTAGTGATTTTAATTTGAACTGGATTTTTAAAAAACTACATAATTACAATCAACTGCCAAAATTACAAACAATTGTGATTACCAAAATTTTAGTCTGTCAAAGTGCTAATGAGGAAAGTACGTAATATTATGGGGAAAAAAAAAAAGAATATTAAAATATCCAAAACTTCTTTCAGAGCTTATCAGAGAAAAAGCCTTAGAATTATTACAATATATAAAAAAGACAGTTTCTACTTAACAGAAGACCTTTTAAAGCACAAGTATTAGCCTGACCACAGTTCTTAAAGTAAGTTATTTTATAAAGTGTAACAAAGTTTAAAGGATAGCATAACTATAAAGTTATTTAAAAGAATTCAAAAAGTCCTTCAAAACTCAGTTTCAAAACTCACTTTATTCTCATCTGGGACAACAATAAAGAAAATTTTAATTTTATGATTATTTCTGGCACAGTTATAGGTTATACTCAAGGTTATTGGGATACTTTGCTATAGATTTTTATTGCTTATTATATGTAGCTCTTAAGTTCCAGTAACTTTGAATTTCCTGGTTTGGGAATAATTAAAACAGTCTTGCATTTTTTTTTTTTTTTTTCCCCTCAATAAGTTACATAAAGCTATAACTACTCCTACCTCTTCCTCCCCACCATGAAATATAGAAAAAGAATAGTGTTCTATAATCCATAATTTACTTCCTTAATTTTAAATCATAGAAAAATCTTATTTTGAAAGAGCTCGTACTTAATAGGATTAGAGCAGAGTGAAACAAATACTCTTGCATTCATTGACTGCTAAATTGCTATAGGGCTTCTGTGTTTGCTCAAGCTTTTGATAACAGGCCTGCTCAATAATCTGCAGATCTTGATATTAGAATAGTTACTATTATTTGTCTTCTTATCTACTTTATTTCTATCAGCTAACGAAGCACTTTAGAAAATTTTCTGAAACAGTCCGATTTAATATATATATATATATCCATATGCATATACTTAATAGACATTTAGCAACAAAGACTACTTAAGAAATGATATAACCCTAAAGAACATCAAGAACACAACAGTAAGAGTATACGATTTCACTCGGGTATTTTTCAGTCATCTCACATGTTTGCATTGGTTTTCCTGACAGAAGTGGAAAAAATATGTATATAGGTACAGATGGGGGAGAGGAGAGAAAAAAAAAAAAAAAAGCTGTCAATTAACTACTGAATGACCATGATAAGAAATCTACCCCACAAGCATCTGTTGCAAGAGACACAGTCAGAAAGGTCCACAATTGTCCCATCTCTCTTTGATTTCTACTTAAAAAAAAGATAGAGGACAGATCACCTAGTGCTCTAGTATCATTTTAAACTTTGTTATTGTCTTTTTTTGATGTTAGGAATGTTATACTTTACTGCCAGCTTTAATTCTCAACATCTTATGTAAGCAATAGGCGTATGTATGCACACAGGCACATCCCCTCCTCCCCCTTTATTTTAGAAGCATGTCCATGTGCTTTTCTTTTATTGTCATGGTCAACACACAAAAACAACCTAAGATTTTGGTTACTGTCTCTAATATCCTTTCTAGCCCAGTATTTTATGAACATGGCAGGAGAATATCTCCTTAAGCGTTTTATTTTTTGCTTCTGTGATCTACAGAGTGCATTAGATTTAATAATTCATCAACATTGCCAAAAAAATGTCATCTCTAATGATTCCTTTAAAATTATTTACAGCTATTGCAATTGTCATGGCTATGCTAATTTTAAAATAAATCAGCTCATTTCCTTAATCCAAGCTATAAAAGTATGGATAGCAGTGCTCTCTAGCAACTCAAAGCTGTAATATCCCTGTCTCCTCTTACCTCACTGTATAGCTTTATCTGGAATATATATAATTAACTAGATCCTGAAAAATGGAGTCAGAAAGCATCCTAAGGATCTTCATCAATTAGATACTTCTCAAGGAAAAACCCTTGGTTTGTTAAATACACCCAATCGGCTTCCAACTTAAGCCTCACAGAAAAATAGCATTTCGCATACCAGAATAGCTGTTTCTGGGCACTACCTTCATGAGAAGATAAAATGGTTTCATGATTTAATTATGCACATCATAAAAGCATTTTCTTTTACAGTGGAGCCTCTCCTTTCAGCTAGGGAGTCCTGGGAATATAAACCTGTATTCAGGTACAGGGAAGGAGTGCAGGGAAGAAAATGGGACCAATTCCTGTTCAGACTGATGGCAAGTTTCCTAGCACAGATACTGTAGGAAAGCAGCAAAAGCAATGAACTCTTGCATAGACAGAGCTAGAAATGGGAAGACTGTCATTATCTACCACATTAATTACTGAATGACTAAGCTTTTATGAGATGATTTGAAATACATATTTTAATGTAAATTTTTAATTTAATCTTATGCTTGCTTAATGACACATAAAACATCACTAAGTAAGGGTAAATCATAAAATAGAATAATTTGTATTTTGTTTCTCATCCTTTAATAGTGAAAAAGGAGCCCAGTGCTATTTGTGGGAGTGATAGCCCAGCATAATCAAGAGGTTTGTGAAAGAACAGATCAGAATTTCAGACCAGTAGGTGTTGCATAGGAAAACCACATACACACAAACAAAACACACGGTTTGTTTAGCCTTCATAAAGACACTACTCCATATATATGCTGTTTTGAGTCTCATGAACATTTGTCACAAATTAAATATATCAATTTCATATATCCAAATAAAATAAAGAACATTGGGGCTTTTGTATTATACCTAACAGTCATATTGCACAAACTTCTTGGCTGACAGGTTGCTCATCAAGGCACAAAGTCTGGACCAAACTGAGCAAGACTGGAAGCATAGCTAGGGTTGCTAGACACATCAAAGACTAAGTCATCTTGATGGCTTCATCTCTATCCTTTCGTAATTTGTTCTACAAATAGGATTAGTTCAGATTTTATTAAACAATGAAATGTTTAAGCACCTATATCTCTAGTTCTCTGGTGTTTTCCACACACAGTCCCAGACCGCACACATACATACATATATTGATCTGCTTCTTCATTCTATATGTAAATAAACTCTCATTCTCTTACTACATTCCCCAAATTCTTTAAAGAATATCTAACAAGTAGGCACTTTTTATCTCTTGCTGCCTTTTCTTGACTTAAAAAAGGGATATAAGCTTTAGCACTACAAATGGGACAAAGCCAAAGCACAGAGCAAAAACTGTACTGGAACCCTGCTACTTCATGTCTCTATACAGAAATTATTTAAAAATGAACTTAGGTTAGAAAGAAGAAGATAGAGACAGCAGAGTTGGAAAACTCTGAAGAACTTTTGATACTTCAAGCAAACTTGGGAGTTGATAGTAGAAACCAGATGTAGTGACAGTAATAGTGGCATGACCTCACCCCTAAGCCAGCCCAAAATTATGAAGATATGACAAGATTAAATCTATTTATTCCCATTACATGTGGATCAAAAGACACACTCACAAGTAGCAGACAAAGTATACCTACATGCTTTGTTTGGAGTGTTCAGGAAAAGTTTGTTCCTGTAAAATCTTTTAGAATATTTCAGAAAGCAGGTCCTCTACAGAAATAGTTTCAGTATATGCTACCATAGACGTACCTAGGACAAGAAGCCTGTATCTCATTAGATAATTTCATTATTCTTCTAAATGTGTTAGTAAAATCTGAAAGCAAGAGATATTTAACTAGGGCATTTGATGGTGTTTAAACATGCAGTTTGACACTGTTTAAGAACCTCCCCCAATTACTGTTCAATGAGGATTTCTGAATAAAGATGCTTCAGCACTCATGCAACAAGAGCAAGTTTTCACTCTCCACTTGAAATATTATACTATGCAGTGCATGGGAAAGGGGGAAAAAAAAAGTTTTTTTGAATATGGAGAAGTGTAGAGATAAAATATATTGTTTGAGGGGAAACTTGAAGGACTTTGCATCAGCACTCTAATCCAGAAACAATTATTACAAATTGGCTTTTCTCCTTGAAATACAAGACCAAAAAAAAAAAAAAAAGGAAAAAAAAAAAGAATCCCTAATCACTAACAGGCTTGCGTAACATCAGAGTGCTGATAGCAAATTAAAAGTTGTCTTATGCTGTTCAACAAAGAATTAAGAAATAAGCCCCTGCCCAAAGAAAAACAGAAGAAAACATTTTAAATTTAAACAAGAAAATTCCTGAATCAACATGTATTGCTTAGATGTCGTTTTAGTAGTTTAAAAATCTATCCTGCTGGAAGCTGCATGTTTTCAGATTTTCTGTCTTACGAAATCATTAATAACCTAGAAGCAGTGGTATGTGGGTATACAAGTAAAACTGTGAAGCTACCAATCACTCTGTTTTAATATTAAATAAATGTTACAGCATTGACTACTCATTCTCCCCTTCTTCATAGGCAGAAATACGTTATTCAATTTCTATACATGAGTCTCTATCTGCTAATGCCCTTGTCTAAAAGATAGCAGCAAAATTTTACCAATTTTTAATATGGGTTTCTTTAGCAACTGAAGTGAGATTTGTATGTGTAGCACATAAAACCAGGGTCAACTCCATCAGATGCTGAGTATTACACAGCTTCTTAGTACAATTAGTGTATATAGATACACATACAATAATGGCGTAAGATAAAAGCTCCAAAATAAAAACCTTTAATTAATGAGTTGCATATACTTTGAAAATCCAACCCTCAAACTCTAGGAAAACAATTTTGCTTGACTTGGATGAAAATCAAAAGTCAACATTCCAGTATTGTACCAGCATTTGTTCTTAGCCTTGTTTTAGCTACTGGCATCTACAAATAAGTAGTCCACTTTTGACTGGGGTTCAGCATTGTAATAGTTGGATTTGCTGAGGTCAGGTTGAGTAAACTGGCACAACAGTGTAGAAGAACTCACATCAGCATTTAACAACTGAATATTTGAAACCTTCCAACTTTGCTCATTAGAAGAAATCAGTAAAAGGCAACAGCATAGAAGAGTACAAATTATTAAGCAGCTACCCTTTTGAAGTGTGGTTTAGAAACCTAACATTAACACACCAAGACCTCCTTGTAGTACTTCGATTTAGAGAATTAAATACAAAAATAGCTTCTCCTGTTCTTTCCCTACACTTCTGCAATTCCACATTAGAAAGTATATGAGGCAAAAATGAGATTCAAGGATATCGGTTTCATATTGTAACTGAACTTTTCATTGTTATCAGTCACTGGCAGAAGTTCCAATGTCTTTAAATGCAACAGGGAAATATGTTATCAACAGTTTTTTCTTTTTTCCTATACTTAGGCACATTTCTCTCTTCTTCGGGTATAAAGCAGAGATTCACATATATTAGGTATCACTAATACTAATTTTCTCTAGGTGAATTTGTGTCAGGAGGTAAAAAAAAGAGAGTTCAGTTTGGGAACTTACTGCATTCCCTAGATAGGTGTGTGTGCGCGTGTGAGCACATGCATATGTTCATCTTCAATATACAACTCAGGGCTAGTCTAAAAAAGTATGATAATGGAACAGCTTCTATTTAAAAGAGTTCATAGAATGAGTTAATTCACCACTTCTTCCTTCAAAACTATAACTGATTGCACTAATCTGAGAGATTACAGATGAAAAATCAAGTGCAATACTTTAAAAGTGCCGTTTCGCAGACTGTGACATGGTATCCTTACTCATATACACTGAGCCAAGAGTGAGCAGTCAATTTGAGTCATGAAAGTGATTCACACTTTTGGGCATACAACTGCCACACAGAAGAAAGCACATATGCAAGTCCATGCTGCTCCATACATTTGCTGGATTCTCATGTTCACTGTGAGAGGCTTAGTGAATCAGACGTGTCTACCTTAACATTTAAGCTTGGTAGTACACTTTCAGAGCAGTTCCTCTCACAGTCCATTACCATGCTTTGGTGTGTCCTTCAAAGTGGTCTTGGCACATTTGAACTGGATTCCCCTCTGAAAAGGTGAACCAGATGTGCCTGTGAAGCACGAGGTGCTCCAGCTGTTAACAGAGAGGCAGTCTACAGGATAAGAATCAAGTCCAGAGTAAAATATCCTGTAAAATACAATATACAATATCCTACAAAAAGCAAGAACAGACGAACTATCCCAGCTGCAGTTTGCATTGCCAAATTCCTACCTGTTAAAACAAAAGAAGATATCCTGGCAACAAGTTAAGAATGAAAAACTAGAAAAGGGCAAACCAGGCACAGTATAAGAGAACATAGCTTAATTTTCACAAGATTTCTGACACTGCAGAAAATTTGTGCAACAAAACGCACTGTAAAATCTTACAGAAGGAAAAGGAAGTATTTATTTATAAAATCTTGAAGTTGATTTTCACCTACTCACACTCATTCTTTTCTAAATTTCATTTACTCTTAAACCTATACACTCACTAGCACCAATTCTTGTGTTTCCAAGTGTCTGCCAATTACAGGCTTGCATACGAGGCTGAAAACAAGGGATGTGAACTACACTCAAGTTTTCATCATGCCTCTCCTCTTGATGGGCAACAAGGAGCCAGTTTGGTGACAAATCTTTTACACCTTATAGAAATCAAAGATCCTATGGTTAGGAATCTTGATTACTTCAGCTACCGTAAGTTTTAGGGAATGTCGATGTTTGTTGTCTGATTTTCTATATTTATTTGAAACGTTTCTTCTCCTGCTGAGATAATAGGCAAAAAGCATAGCTTTAGTTAAACCTTGTTGTCAATCCAGTCCTGTTAGAATGCAGAGTCTTCTCCTGTCATCTGTGCTGCAATCTTAGCAGCGCACACCTTGTTTCATACAGTATCGCATCCCTCCTTTTAACTACTGAGAGTTTCGTTTCAGCCTCCATTATCAATACAGGCCTTTCTTTTAATTCTTGTGCTGCTTCTGCTAGTTCTTTCACATGTGCATTTCCATTCACATATTTTGTTCATGTCTAATTCTTCTGTTGCAAATCTATTATTATGTTGCACATGATAAAAGCTAGTGACGGTTTCAGCTATGACATACGACCCACATCAGAATTCAAACCAATACTGATAAACTCAAGCAATGCTCCAGGGTGAACGAGATTAGCTAGGATAAACGTAAAATGCTATGTAAACAGTAATAAAAAAAATACTTAATTGTGTAAATACAAGATGAGAGGAAGACTTAAAAAAATAGGAAATAGTTATTAAAAATGACACATGGATTACGAATGCCACATGCTGTGGCACAAACACTGTATAGAATTAGAGTTTAAGACCATGAATCTTTCTACTCCTTCAGAACTGGTGAACTATCAGACAACTGTGACGCTTCTGTGCAGTGGACTTCAAAAGTGGGGGGGAAAAAAAAAAAAAAAAAAGAAAAAGTCATAAAAAGCTAATTCCATAGGAATGGCTTAAGGACTTTAAGAAGAGAAGACTGAAGAAATACAAAGGTGTCATCAAAAGAACAAAAGGAAGTCTCTGATCCACAGCAAATAGATCAATAATCAAATTATTGGAAAAGAGACTTAGTTAAACATTAAGAAAAGCATTTTAATAGCACAGCTAAAGATGCACTGGAATAGACTGACTATGAAGCTGGAGGAAGTTATTTTGAAACGACTAATGTTGACGCAATAGCCTAAGCGGAACATTAATCAAATTCCTTTCTCTGTCCTCTGTCCCTTCCACTCCCACTCCTCCCCCCACTCCACACCTTTTAGCTAACTTCCCTTTGAGTGGAGGGGAAAAAAAAAAAAAAAAAAAAAAAAAAAAAAAAAGCCTATTGAGTTTTCACTGCAGATTGGCCTTGGAATCAGCCACAGCACTAGCAATACATTGCTGTCTAGTGCCGCCTAGTACATTTAGCACTAGACATTGCTAATAACATGGAAGGTTATGAATAATTTCCAAGTTAACATTCAAATTTTTTTCTACAATCAGATAGAGGCAACTGATGTAGATGTTGATTATTCATATATATCAAAAATGAAGCAAATTAGGCAAAAATAAATTGTTAGTTTAAGCTTCCTGTTTCTCATGTAAGGGTTGTAAAAGAACATAACTTATGAAGCAAAATTCCATTGTCAGCACATATATGTTTTCTTCTTTCCCCCACATAATGAAACACAAATTGGGAAAGAGCATATGCTGCTGTAATGGTTGTATGAATTCACGTTGCTGGAAATCTCAGACCAAACTTTTTCAACAAGCATTACCACACTGGTATGCTGTATTTCTTATTCACACATTTTAACCTTAACATATAAACTACCTTGATGGATTTTGGCATTTAGTGGATCTGAAATTAAGTTTTTAGTTTTCATTTGCTGTATAAACCCTGAATTCTAATAATAGGCAGGGACAGTTACATAACTGCACTTCAAAGCAGTCTGCATTAAAAAAAAAAAAAAAAAGCAGTTAAAAAGCAACATCTTTGCCTTCAGCAATCACAATCCAGTGACCTCATTCAAGTGACCTCATTTGCTTATTAGAAGCTCTAGGTGCAGGATGCAAATGTCACAGCATCTGATTTTATTTATTTTTTTTAAAGTACATCTTTGCAGCATTTTTATAACACTATTCATGAGATTCCAGGTTACATGCAGCTATTTACTTATCTACAACTGTGCCTTCAAATATATTTATTCACCCTGAACCCATGACAACAATAAACGTACTACTTCTTGTTATTCATTCACTCTAACTTTTAAATGCCATATATGATATGACATGTTATGCCATACAAAAATGATAATATCTGTAATGAAGTAACCATTTCATCCCACATTTTTTCCATACATGCTTTACTAGTATTTGAGAATATTAAATCAAGAAACAGAGGTACACTATTAGAGAATTGCATTGCTCAAAATTTATGGACTTACATAATCATGTTTAAAAACAAGGTCTCAGTATTTGAATGTCTTGCACTGGGCCTCATCATCTAGACAGACAGTAGATGACGTGGCAGAATCACATGATGGGTAGAAAGTAGCAACTCAATTTCAAGGGAATTTCACAAGAAAATACATAGTGATGGTAGACTAGTGTGTAAAAATGTACCTCAAACCCCAAGCTGTGGCAGTTCATATGTTTTAGACTGGATGGTTGTTCAGAAGGACACCTTATATACCAAGTGGAACAATGAGGACTGAAATGTTTACTAGACATTATTTCCTTTACAAAAGTACAGTGAAGAAAAAGCATGGTTTGCTGTACCAAGAGCCTATCAGTAAAGAACAGCTAAAGAAGAATGAGATCTTCAAGGAGATCAAAACAGAGGAATACCTGAAAATACGTAAGCCAGAAAGGCAACAAGCTCTGTATATCTTAATATATCTGATAACTTATGTGAGAAACTGTATAAGCCAACAATTTTAATGTTGTACTATATATACATATATATATATATATATATAGTGATGTTACTATAAAATACTGATATTTCAAACTCATTCCCTTATAGACAAACTCAAATTAACTAGAATAATCTAGTCTGCTGAAAAAAACCTAAATCCAGATATGGACTACTGCAAGGATCTTCATTTCTCACAATTTCCAACATTGTTCAGTTAAACTTTCTAGTAAAAAAAATTAATTAGTATTTTACTCTTTATGCTAATTCAGCAATTGCCTCTCTTTTGAGTGTAAAAACAACTGACTATATATTTCTCAAAATAAAATAGCAACAAACTCATGTTTAAGTGAGTCTGCTTCATGTTTAAGTTCCATACTGTGGGAAAAGAATGGCTTTAAAGATGAAAAAAAGATTAAAAAAAATGTTCTGAAGATTTCACATAATCTTCAGATGTCAACATCAATATTCACATGTCAACATCTCCTATTCACATAAAACATCTTGCAAAATTTAACTGTGAAAGGTTCCAATACAGATCTGGACACAAAATTTATGGCTGTAATGGCAGGACAAGAGTTAGAAAGAAAGCTCTTCATCATTAGAACACCTTCAATGTATTTAAAGAAAACAGATACTGAAAAGTGTGTTGGATATGTGCAGCAAAGAAGAAAAGGTGGTGGAAGCAGGGGATATGAAAGTAAAAAGAGTAAAAGGGAAGCAGTTACCAGCTGTTATCACTGGAAAATGTTTCATTTAAAAACTGAAATTAAGAACAGTTTTATATGGTTTCTATACTGTATATGTTTGACTACTATAAAATATTTAGCTGTAAGAAATAAGCTTCATTTTTCATTGTCTATAAGTTGATGCAAAGTACTGTTCAAGCAGCTCTTCTTGATTAATAGTCTAGAAATCTCAACCAAGGAACTTTAATGTCAAAAATGAATCTAATAAAATAATTTGCATCTTTTCTGGCTATATGAAATGTAAGGTGGACTTCTCATTGATTTGCTTAGTTGATAAAATACTTCATAACCTTGACTTTCAGTTCCAGAAATAAAACTGAATCCCTCTTGAAGTGCCAAAACATGAGGCATTCTATCTTCATCTACACTTTGAAAATCATGTTGTCCTTTTCTTCTTTTGCACTGACTCACTTTCACCAGTCTTCGAAAGGTTACAGCAATAGTGCAGACTAGCCACTGTTGACTAGTGACATTTTAGGCAGTTAACAGCTAGATAAAATATCTAATAAGTACATCCAAAACTGGACTGCACTGTCTCCCACATGTTAACTTTTGCCTTTTGGTCTTGCAATTTGAGAAGATATGCACAGAAAAAATAATTTTCATGGCTCTTCTACATGAATAGAATCACAAAGATCATGTATTGGCTGCTCACCTGCAAATACTGGTGCAACATCAGTTACTCTCTTTCACCACATGCTCTGGAACTCACACAGCTACAAGTTTGCTGTCAATTAAGACTATCCATACAGTTTGTTACTACACCCCAGTAGAAGTGTGAGGGTCTGAGGTAACCAGCTTCTGATTTTTAGCTGTTTCAGAGAAGTATTTCCCTCCCTGTATCTTCTCAGTTCTAATGCCAATATATCAGGTATGTCAAGCTCATTGCTTACACATGACGTATGCCAGACCAGCTATTAGTAAGATCTCAGCAGTTCTTCAATGCTCAATAGCAGTTCCCCAACTATATGCTTTCCTTGGATTACAAGTAAGCTTTTATACAGAAAAATGGGATAACAGAGCACTTCTGTCTTCATCTTAAGCTATTAAGTGCTCTTATGATTTTCATTGAGTCAAAATAGACATAAAAGATCCAACACAGCCTCAACATCTACCACTAGGCAATTAGCAAACACTTTCTGGTGAGTTTCTGGCTACATTTAAAAATGAAATAAATCAGTGATGGCTGTTCCTTCCTGGCAAGATACTATACAGAAAGCTGTTTCAACATCTAGAGTGAACTATCAACAGACCAACTTAATCAAATTCACCTGGGCCTTGACCAACAAAGTAAAATCAGTGAGAAAGAAGAAAGAAAGAAAAAAAAAAATCAGGTTTGAGGATTGCTTCAGAGCAGATACTACAGAATAACCTCAGCTGACACAGAATTAACACATACAGGATTCTATACACACAGTGAATGTCAAATTTATAAGGAGCAAGGAGATCTGGCATTTTTAAAATAGATTCACGAAAGGTGTTTGAAATGACTGGAAAATTAAGTGCACTACTCATTAATTTAATCAATGGAGTAGTCATGAACATATGTCTATAAATATACAGAAGTATATTTTGGATTTAGGTTTAATGGCATAATAAGTATCAGAGCAAGAAAACGATGCTAAATCTTTTATTATATACTGTCCTTAACATTGAATTTATACATTTTCTTGAAGTATTTCTTAAGGCAGATAAAATGCAGTAGCATCAGGCTAAACAGGTAGATGCCTGAGGTCTATGACCATAAAATACTGGTGTGTCTTATAGAACAAAATTAAGATTTTACTACTCCAACGTCTTTTACATCATCTTTTCCAGGAGCTCCAGTAACACTGTACAGTTAGCACAGAAAAAACTCTGAACAAGGCAAGTTTCAGCTAACATTTGTAAATCATGAAACCACTGTTTAGGCCCTGAGACACTGCAGGTATAAGCAGCAAGGCTCTTAAATTCCACTAATATTTTGCTGTCCCAAACTAAAGAAACTGAAATAAGGCAAAGTTACCTTCTGCTGAAAGTGCTAATGAATAAAAAGAAGAAGGCCAAAAGTTTAGGAATTGCAGTGCATTAAACTGATGCAGCAAAATTCATTAGACTGCATTAGTTAAAGCACTTAAAACAAACTGAATTTAGTCAAGTAAACTAAATACCACAAGCAAGGTCACTTTTTTTTTTTTTTTTAAATTCTCTCAATGCTAAAGTATTGGGAGACAAATGTACACACAAGTCAATTACTGAAGATTAAATATTTATTCCTTTAGAATTTAATTACTAACCATTAAAAAAGGACTGTACTGATGACAAAAAAGCTGTTACTTACCTTTTAATTAAAGTTTGCATTCATTTAGAAAACAGAATAATAATAATAATAATAAAAAAAGTAACTTTGAACTTTTCACATATGAGACAATAAAGGATATTTTCCTGGAATTTCAACACCCACTCTGTAGTCCACATAACTTTGATATGGATGGAAGTTGAAAATAAAAATGAGACTGGCCCTCTCGAACGCAATGACCTTATTAGATTCATGCTTTTCAGTCACAAATGCCTAGGAAGAAAGTTTTTTTCGACACTATAAAATAGTACCCAATTTCTAAGTAAATTGACAAAAGTAAGAAAATATACTGCTTTTATACCTCAGTTCCACTTAAAACAATCCGTTAAAGATTCAAACAACATTATAAATACTGGAGTTAACACACAAGCTAAAGATCTCTTGTATTTTAGTGATATATTTTAGTCGTTCTTTATTACTTAATCTTTTATTACTTAACCATTTGTATTATGTAACTACAGCTTTAAATTTTAGAGGTGAACATAAAATTAAAAAACAAAAGTGAGCTAAAGATAAGCACTTGAAAACTTCTTAGTCATCAAAATTTAGTAACATATGGTCATTGTATCACACACTTCTTTACCAAAGAAAGTGTCCTTTTAATCAAACCAAATTTTCAATGTTTCTTATATGGATCAGCATCACTACTATTGTTACTAATATAGAAAATGAAGCACCAGATAATGTGCTTTTTTCTTTTTAATTGATATATGAGAAATGGCTTTGATAAACCGTATTAAACATTAATTTAATTAATTTGTAGCAAAATGCTGCACATATACCATCTTTATTTTATTTGCTAAAGCTATAAATAAAGGACAATTTTAAACAGTCCTTTAAAGTGAACTGATTACAGCATTAGATAATTTTTTGTATGTACAAAAGCTATCAAATAACTGAAAACATTACAATCTGAGAAACTATAATTGATGATTCACTTTAATAAAAAGTATAGCACAATATTCAGGTAAAAAGGCAAATCCAGAAGTGACATGCTAAATATCAGGACACTATAACGTACGCTATACTGTACCAAAAGTGTTTCATCAGTAATAGAGTAATAATTTATACAGAGTAAATTGTCAGAAGAATTTACACTTTTCCCAAATAATCCTTGGACTGCATTATAGACAAAGCTTTATAGCCTGCTTTACCCAATCTGTAGTTACTAAATAAAAACAGCAAAAATAGTAGGAAAAAAAAAGCTTGCTGTGAAGCTAAAAGGATACTATTTTAGATTTTACTATCTGTAGAAGATATTTCAGTGACATGTTTTGACAACTTGAAATATATGGTGGGGCATTACACAGTGCATAATAAGGAGCTGCTTAAAATTTCTGCATGCAAATTTTGTATTATTGTTATTCTGAACACATACATTACTGGTGACTAAAAACTTAACATTTACTGTATACAGCTTACCGGGGGAGATGCAAGCCAGCCAAATCTTTCCTCCAATTTATTCATATCTTTGTCAAATGCATTTAGGAATCTATAGCGAAGAAGATGATCTTCAGTTAGATTAAATTGTCTTCTGGCATAGTGGTAGCTCTCATTATTCCCTTTTCTGGGAAAGTCAAGCCATTCTGGATGCCCAAATTCATTACCTGTATTTAAAAATATTAATTAGGGATCCATGAGAACACAAGCTGAGAAGACTTAAAAAACAAACAACCCCCCCATAATTAAAATTGATTTCTTTTCTAAAAAAATTTAAATTCCATAGAATAATATTCCTTATGTAAAATGATCCTTTTCCTACTCAAATTTTTCTCAGAAGGCTTGTATTTGTTAAGAGGTTTGATTAGCTAGTGAAATTGCCAAAACTCCTGTATCCATAAACTCCTGTAAAAGTATAGACTGTGTTTCAACCTCTACACTATCATTTGATGCTTAAATATTCCTAACTCCCACCCTTTAATCAGGGCAGCAGAAATACAGGATATACATTTTGGAGTCACTATGAAGCCTAAACACATCACCTTAACAATATAAACCCACTGTCTGAGAGCACTGAAGAGAGAAACGAACAAACAAAACCACTATTAAATGAAAACTATAGAAAACGAGAGAGAGAGAGAGAGAGAGAGACAGAGAGAGAGAGAGACAGAGAGAGAGAGAGAGAGAGACAGAGAGAGAGAGAGAGAGAGAGAGACAGAAAGAGAGAGAGAGAGAGACAGAGAGAGAGAGACAGAGAGACAGAGAGAGAGAGACAGAGAGACAGAGAGAGAGAGACTTGAAACCATTCCTCAACTCCCTAGAAACATTCAGCAAGCATTCATTTGCTGAAGACAGAAAACTGAGAGAAGCGGCTGGTACATCCGAGGGCTATGCAGTCATTCAGAGGGACCTCAACAGACCAGAGAGGTGGGTGGAAAGGAAACCCCACACAGGCTGGGGGCTCTTCTCCTGGAGAGCAGCTCTGCAGAGATAGACTGGCAAGTCCTGGTGGCCAAGCTGACTACAAGTCAGCAAAGCGCCCTTGTGGCCAAGAAGGCCAATAGTATCCCCGGTTGCGTTAGGAAGAACATCACCAGCAAGTACAAGGAAGGGGATCCTTCCCCCGCACTCAGCCCTGGTGAGGCTGCCATCCGGAGTACTGCTTCCAGTCCTGCGCTTCCCAGTACCAGAGAGATGTGGAACTACAGGCACAAGTCCAGCAGAGGGCTACAAAGATGAGGAAGGGCCTGGGGCATCTCTCCTATGAGGAGAGGCTGAGGGAGCTGGGCCCGATCAGCCTGGACAGCAGAAGGCTGAGAGGGGATCTTATCAATGCATATAGGTATCTGATAGGAGGGTGTAAAGAGGATGGGGCCAGATTCTTTTCAGTGGTGTCCAGTAACAGGATGAGAGGCCATGGGCACAAACAGAAACACAAGAAACTCCCTCTGAACATGAGACAAAAACAAGTGCACGCTTTATTTTTCCGTGAGGGTAACGGAGGTTGCCCGGGGAGGGTTGTGAAGTCTCCTTCCTTGGAGATAATTCAAAAACACTCTGGACACAAACCTTGCAAACATGCTCTAGGCAACCCTGCTGTACCAGGAGTAATTTGGACTAGATAACCTCCAGAGGTCTTTTCCAACCTCAACTAGGATTAGGGAATCAGTGTGATTGAAGTAGAGGACTAGACTATATAGTATGAACCACAACGTGTAATAATGATGCATTCAGTTTTTGATACCAAAAACCAAGCATCTCAAGGGGCTTTAAACAGAGCGCAGTTAGGTATAATTCTGCAAGCAGCTTTAGCAGCACACTGCAGTTTTGCAGGTAGGTGAAGGACAGGGAGAAAATGAAGGTGTTGTTTCCTGGATGGAGAGGCTGTGTGTGCAGCTGCTATCTGCTATCTCAGATAGCAGTGCTACCTGGAAGGCCCAGAGGAGATGGTCAGCAGTGACAGCTATGAATTTAGATATACAAAGTGATTTTTCTTTTTTGTGAATTTCACAGGAATAAAGAAATGAACAAAGAACAAAAGAAATAAGCTGCAGTTATATTTAGGAGAATCCTTTACAATGGCATCCATTTTGTAAACAAACTGACAAGTTGTAAATTAAATTTCATGTTCAGAAGCTAAACCACTAAATTTCATATTCTGTTCAAAGCCACAGACACATATAAAAGAATCAGAATCACAGCAGGACTTTTAAAATGACCTTGGAATAATACTGGACTGAGCTCTTAAAGTGTGCTAACAAGATGGTGCAGAAAATGAGGAAAGATATTGCTACAGAACAGAACTGTATCTAGCCATACTCAATATTCTCTTGCGATCTGCGTATTATCTTCTTCTGTGATCTGTGCACTATTGAAAAAGATGGACTACATGAGATAGCTCAGATAACAATAACATATCAAGTTGAAGATAGTATGCACGCTGAAAAGACAGCCACGGAAAACATAACTGATTCAAGAAAAATATAAAAGTAGAGGAAATAAGCAAGAAAAGACAGTGAATAAATTAGACTAAAGTAGCACATAATTTCAGCAGATCATTTCACCAGAAGCAGAGCACTCCTTTGTTTTTATACTGTGCACTGTCTTACCTCTTTCCCCACCACAATAGCTAGTTATTTGAATACTTATTTAAAAAAAAAAGCAGTAAAAAACAAAACAAAAACAGTTAAAGGATATAAATAATAATAATAACTTAACACAATGCAGGAATTGAATAAAAGAGTAAATTATTTGCTCATGTCAGAAAAGCATATTCAAGTTCTAAGCACATAAAGTTTATTTATTTATTTATTTATTCTCCCCTCCCCTCCTACGAGCACTTTCCAGGTAACGTACCTGCAAGCCATTTATATCTGCAATGTTAAAAATGAGAGGGGAGAGGATTTAAGAAAGAAACAAAAGTTCCAAAATCAAGACAGAGGAAACTGTAGTAGGCTTTTTACTTTTGGTCTTAAAGCATAGCATAGGGAGAGTAAACAAACATTTAGGATGCAAGAAAGCCTTATGATAGACTGTAAAGAGCATTTTTGTACTTGAGAAGGGCATCAAGGCTACACATCCTTAACAAGAAAATGTGTCTCACTACACATTACCCAGCATTCACTGTCCTGCACTAATTTATAAAATAAATACAAAAATTACATTTTTTTCTTAGTTTAACTTCAAAATGAATGAGGGGGGCGTAGGAAAGAGGAGGTGACTATGACACTTATGGAATAATTAATGGCATCTGTAAAGTATGTGCTACCCCCTTCTCCATGTTTCACTTCTTTTTGACAAGAATCAGCAACATCCGCTCATGGATAACTGAGAAAACATCTAAGCACAAAAGTTCTATTGGGATTTCTTTTCCTGTAATTAATTTGCTGTTGGATGTAAAGGTCCAAACTTCAGACTGACAAGAAGCCAGCTGGTACAAATGATGCAAATCAGGACAATGGAACTAACGCGGGGGAGGCAGAGAACAAAGCCGAAATTAACTGAAATTTTGATTAGAGAAACAAAACAAAGACAAACCATTGCAGTGCAATGCATACTAATTTTATCTAGGACATAATTCAAGTTTGCTACTTCCTGTATGCTATATATATTTTATACTTTTGCTGTGCACAAGATTTCAAAATAACAATTCTAACAAATAAATTAACACCCTATTTATTATAATGAAAAATTACATAGCTATTGTTTGTAACAAGAGAAATCCATTTACACCACAGAAGCACTTACACAGCTGATGATTATTTTGCAGCTGAACCCCTGAAGTTATTAAAACATTGTTGATCTCTCTTTTCCAGACATCTACAGTAGCAGTTCTCTCTTACAGAATCATGCTAAACAGAACACTGAAGGCAATTTTAAAAGATGCAGGCAGCTAAGAAATGCTAACTTTTTTTTTTGTA
>VZSV01000027.1:3781450-3793865 GCA_013398735.1 Nothocercus julius | reverse complement strand
GTATTTGTGACAGCATGCCTTGATGAGCAGATGTACTGCTATCTGATCAGCATATGAACTTTCTGTGCTTAGATAACCCAGGTTTGCTGCACTTACAATCCATCTGAGATCTGATGAATGCATGATTAACTGATCTGTTGCGAGTGAATGCAACTGCTGTTTAGTTAGTCCTTTTAAAATAATTAGGTCAGGACAAAGTTTAGTCTCTGAGATAAATTACAAAACTCAAGGGCCTACTGTGATCCCTTTCCCGATTCCCAAGAGAATGCAAAAAAAGCAGCATGTAAAATAATAAAAAAGTCATAAAAAAAGATCAATACACTAATCTCAAAAAGCATTTAAGAGAAAAAGGAGGTCAAACATTGATATAAGCTTATACTAACTCTATCATGCAGAAAATCATGCAGGGAATTTCACCAGTGAAGTACGCAGAACAGTAAAATCACAGAATCACAGAATGGTTGAGGTTGGAAGGGACCATCTAGTCCAGCCCCCTGCTCCAGCAGGGACACCCAGAGCTCAGGGTGGCATCCAGAAGGGTTTGGAAGATCTCCAGAGAAGGAGACTCCACAACCTCTCCGGGCAGCCTGTAAAATGATCCAAATAATTCCCATACGTCACTTTTGTTATGATTTACGTTGGCACAATGTTACATTGGGTGAGTTAAGAACGTGCAAATGTTTTAATTTAAAATTTTTGTGTCTAAAAATGACATCAGGTTTTTGAAAATAACCATATCTTTTAATTACGTTCCACTTGGAAAATACAGAATGCCTGAACCCTTGCATCTTCCCAGTCTATTTTCAAAGTGCTCATGAGACTATTTTAATTAATTTGTTAACAACTTGCAAATCCTTTCCATCATACTATTACAGAGTCCAGCATACTACAGTGTGCTTGGCTAGTAAATGGAAACCCACTATTATAAATAAAGGCAAATATCATGACCCAGCATCATGTATAACCAGCATTTGAGAGCACTGAAAGCCTTATAAACATGAAAAGAGATGCCTTCATTTTTAAGTCAGATTTTTTACTGAGTTCTCTTAAAATAATTTATTTCAAGAAATGGACTTGCCTCAGTGAGCTGATAAAGTGCAGGCCTGGCAAAACCTAGCATTCCTACTGTTCAGCACAGGGTATTTTCTCTCTACACCGACTTCAATTTCACTGCATAGCAGGAAAACATTTAAATTTTTATTGTATTTCTACCTCACAGCAAAAGAACATACGAGTCTGAGCTAAATAATCGTGCACTGAGGATTTGAAGATTTGTAGTTTTTTTTTTTTTTTTTTTTTTTTTTTAAATACACAGCAGATGGAAACAAATGCCCACTACTGACACCAAAAGAGAAGATTGGCCAACAATCCCTTTTGCTTCAGGGCTACTGCTGTGGTATGAAATGTTAGCCATCTGCAGAACATAAACATGCTGGGGAAAATATAAATAAATAATCCACATTTTGAGAATCATAACTTTTGATAACAGTTTAAAACAACCTTGAGGTAGAAAGTGACAGTAGATCAATCTGCTTTCCAGTACACTTATCAAAGTAAATGTGATACTTGAGATAACAAGATTCATGAAAATATGAAAACAAAATTATATGCGCAAAAAAATGACTTGGGGTATGGGCAAGAAATAAGACAGACTACCTCACACTGCTGTTTTCAAATGTTCCTACTAAGCTTGTTTCAGATAACAACATGCTGAATGAGCTGCTAAAGGGCCCAAAATGTATCACAGCTTTATGTATTTTGAGTTTAAGTGCTGACTACTAGTTTTTGTCCCTGAAGTTCCTTAACTCAAGAGGAGAGTTTGAAGAAGGAGAAAAAAAATAGAGATACAGAGAGGAATCAGATCAAGAGCAACTAGACGACCACGTCAATAAAAAAGACAAGATCTTGTACGAGGAGCAGCAGAAGCCCTTGCAGAGCTTGGAGCCAGCTGGGCTTAGAGCTCGCTGCCACTCTGAGCCCAGGCCGCACAAACGCAGCTGAAGCCCCGAGCAGCACCTGCTGCCTCCCACCACTCTAAGGTGCCTCTTATCGGCAGGGCCAGGCTGTCTCCCATGGGCAGGAGCAGCTCCTCTTCCAGCCTTGTCCAGGCCCTTGAACTGCGTGACTCTGCAGAAACTGCTGCTAGCTCTCCAGCTGCAGCTGCTGATCCAGAAAAGCTGCAACGTGACACTTAAGTTATGCCGCCCTGTCCTGCTCTGCCAGGGCAGCCCATGGTTGCAATTTAACCACTGACTTCACAGAGGAGGTTCTCCTGAGCACCAAGTCCAGATTCTAACATAAACACTGGTTCGTTGTTCTTTACCTATGTTTAAAGCCAAGACAAGCATCAACCCAAAACTCCATTATGGTAAAACGCAATACTTGTTTGGCATTTCCATTGACCAGCACAGTTTTCTGGTTTCTAGAAATATTTAAGATATATATATATAAATATCAGTAATTTAATGGTTTATGTTAAAGATGATGCATTTTGGAAAACCTCTAAGTTCAGATGGGGAGACTTAATCAATCTGATAACATGTAAGTAGCTCAGGAAAAATGAAGCTAACTGAATTTAAAATTATTTTGCTAGGAAAATACAAATCTGCCAAAGTCCCCTTATAGAAAATATATTCATATTTTGAGTAATCTGAGAAGGAAAGCCAGTAGCAAAGAGGGAAGCCTCAAGGGTTTCAAATTCACATTTGCACTATACAAAATTAAATGCTACATTTACATTCTGTTTTTCTCTATACTTACTACTAAATAAATATATGAAAACACAGTACTATAAACAGTTTAAATTCTATCAAGTGGAAATAGCTTCATGATTTTTCATTTCACAAAAATTTGACTTTCCATTCTAATTTGGAAAGAAAACAAGTTTTGAAATATACTGATAATTGAAAGAATGAAACTGCTGCTTTTCAGAGTGCATTTCAAAAGCAGTGTCTTCATCAGGGGTTCACAAATACAAACATGTGAACATAATTACTGCATATATCAAGAGAACTTCCCTCATCAATTCACCCAGCCTGTGTATTAACTGAGTCATCTTCTTTCCCTTCAACTTGTTCATTGTTACTTTTATTTTTGTTTGTGAGATATTTGGTTTTTGAAATACATAAGAAATGAAAGATGATGACAGGTTTATTTGAGACAATAAGCAGACACATGAAAGCATTTTTTTCTAAGTGAGGGTTCTTATTTTTAGAATATTTCCAAAACACCAGAAAAAATAATGGTGAAAAAAAATCTGTGTTAAGAGCTCTATTTATTACAGCCAATCATAACCAAGATGCATAAGGTAATGTTATTTGCATTCCCCCCCCTTTTTTTTTTTTTTTTTTTTTAAACTAAGAGTCATATCTGTCTATTCGTAGCCCAAGCTACTTCGAAGCAGTGTTATCTATCAATCAAGGTATTGAACTGACTGAAGAGTTGACTGGTCTGTCACTGAACTGTCAGGTCATTTCATTTTACACCACACCTTATCTATCTATAAATAAGATTCACTGATGAAAACACACAAGAGGTATGTATTAATCTGATGATACAAAAATATTTTTGTCCTGTCCAAAGCATCAGTTGTCCTGATGAGTACCCCAGGCCTGGCTCTCCCCCTCTCACCAGAATAAGGATCAAATCAATAAGGACAGCACGTGCTTTATGAAGTGGGTCCCCATCTCAGGCACTAAGGATATTGCTGCAAGGACACTGCCCATGTGCACAGAGAGGGAACATAGCTAACGAGAACGCAACAGTGACTGGAGACCATTTTAAGTAACCTGATAAACAGGCTAGATTTACAAGTGTAATTTAAAGATAGCACTGATTCAATGTGTATATTTAATCACTGTCAGCATAACTGAGAAATGGGCAAGAGGAAAAAAAAAATACTAGAAAGAAAAGCAATTTAGCAGGTTTAGAGATAGCCCATAATAGGCAGGCAATAGCTTTAGAAGCTGAAGTGAAACATCACTCCTCTGACAAAAAGGCGACTACATTGTAGCGAACTGGTGCTGATGGTGCTTTTGCTACAAATAGCAAATGATTTATAAAAAAAATAGAGCCTCCAAAATTCTGTAAGATGAGAGAACAATTCTCCTTTAAGGCCTTCACAATATTTTATATGTCTGTATGGGGATGATGGAGGGGAAAAAAAAAAAATCTTGTGCTTTTGAGAGAAGAAGTTTAAAAACTGGAAATCACTTGAAGTTAAAAATAGAGGGAAAACGGAAAAAAAAAAGAGAAAAGGAAAAACTTCTAGGGAATTACATTATGGGCAAACTACATTGAATGCTACCATATTCTTTTCTTTGGCTGCAGGAGGAACAGTTGCAGCAGAGGACAGCCTTTCCGTATGCTACATTAACCTTTCATCTTCTCCTCTCCTTAATATTTCTGAACAGGTAGTACCCTTGAAGAAACAGCTTTAAAAGGCATCAGAAGATTCACAGAATGCATTGTCTCAAGTGGCATTATTCCACTCCCCCTTCTTTCAAGCAATCATTCTCACTACAGGCAGAAAGGCTAGGGAAAGATTTTGGCCATTTGCCTCCCAATAATGGGCCTTTTGATGAAGAGTGTCTAAGAGATTTGTGGAGTGTTATCAGGCAGAGCTTCTGCCAATTTTGTATTTCACCTACTGATTTTCAGGTTTTAATGTTGAAAATTGTTCAAGCAGCTAGGAAATCTAAGACCCACCAAATAGCTCCAGCATTTTTGATGACTGGCATATTCTATATGTGATTTCATACACACATTGGTCCATACATTACTACTGCATGAGCAATATGTCCGTGAACTGAGCAGCATGGTATTGTGGCTAGGTACCTGAGTAGGTACCATTTCTTTCTAGATCTCACTAAGAAGAAATGTCCACCTAAAAATCTTTAAGTCTGATAGGATGTTTAATCAGAATATTTTAAGACAGGAATGGAAGACTAGCAATTAAATCCTATACTCTGATGTGAGAAACCCAGGTAGGACACAGCATTGGATGGACCTCCCAATCAGGACACAACACACTGCACAGATATATTTGCAGAAAGGTATATACGTAAAACAAAAGCATGCTTGTTATGTGACCAACCCACTTCATGAATTTGGGAAAGGATCAGATAGAACTGCATGATATAAAAAAGGCTTCTGTCCTCCAGGAGGTTTCCCTGGGAACTGATCAGGTGCTCTTTCCTAGCGGCTCAGCCATGTAGGGGGGAGAAAGAGCTTATAATGTTTCCCTTTTTTCTAGATTAATTCTTAAAAGAATAAAAAAAGATCATAATACAAGATTGATTTTCTGTGCTCATATTAAAGTTGTGTGTTTTTTTCAAACAGGTTTGTGAAAAGGGAGTTGGGAAAGAGCCAAATGAATAGCCTGACAGTAACCATAAAGACACAAGGTTGCTAAAAATGCAAAAAAAAGTAAATTTGCCATGAGTCACTGTCTTCACCCCATTTATCTTGTGCCTCCATCTATTTTCACATTATAGCTGTTCTTTGTTTTTGAAATTCTGTAGTTTACAACATATAAATTTGTCATATATATGAGAAAATCTGGCAATATTTACCTTATACTTGAAGCACAAGTATTCATAATTTGAAATAAGAATATACTTTACTGAAAAGTCTGAACTTCTGAGCTCAGGCTACTCAGACCTCTAACACAGTCATCAAGGAGATCCAAACTTCCTGCAGTAGCTTTATTAGAAACCTGCTTGATATACAAACTGATGAGCATGAGGCAGCTGGTTCCATAGTTTATGGACTGACTCATAAATCAGGACTGGATTACTTTTAAACAAATAATGCAAAAGCCATTTAAGAAGCTATTTAATGTAATTGAGGAACTCGCTCTGCATTTCAAGTAAGGATCTTAATAAATATCCCGAATAAAGGCTACAGACTTCCCATTGTAGGGCTTCACTAGCCCTCTTGGCTTTGTAAATTATACTCTGTTCTCTTTGTGATACTAGCTGCTGCTTCTCGCCCCTTACCTTTTCTTAATATGCTCTGAAAAAAAGGTATTTGTCTGATTTGCCAAACTCTAGCAAAATTAATTTTCTCTTCAATCAAAAGTAACTTCACCATCTTCCTAAGTTCCCTTTCTAGATGACCCCACTGTAAATGCCGCCTCTTCCTTCTTGAGAATCTTACCAAAATTCAACCCTATTTTCATATATAAGTCTAACCTTAGATATTTAACTCTCAAGTAAAACCAAAATCTCATTTTCACTGCATTTCTAGAGCTCATGTAGACCTCTGATTACATACCAGTGTATCATTTTAGCAGAAAAGACAAATTGACTCTCCAGTTAATAGAGCCTGAAATGCCAGCCCAATACCAGCCTGCATCATGTGCTCTTTCCTCCTCTATATTTTCCTTTTTTTTTGTCCTTCTATCTTGCACACATTTCCTCTCTCCCACTACCAATGTATAAAGAAAACATTCTTTCCATTAAGTCTCTTGATATATGGAAGCACACCAAATGAGTGACAGTGCCTTCAGATATTTTCCCCCCTGAAGCTCAACATGGTTATAACAAATGACAACATTAATATATGCCAAATAACAGTATCTAGTCTAAGCTTGTAATGATAAATTCTCGTGGCATTTGAAGCCAGCATACTTTTAAATTTCAAACTACAGATCTCAAAAGACATCTGAGAAAGACAAGTCAACATTTATAAAGGACATTTAATAGTTTCCTCTGTAGAATTTATTAATTCTTATAAAAAAAATGCATAGAAAACACCTTGTCCCCATCAGATCAAAGCAAATTCAACTACAAAAGTTGTTTAAATTCATATACTAGTAAATTTTAGAGCAAGTGTCAGATCGATGGCCTCAGAAAATTAAGACAATGCAGTACAAAGAGCAGATTTGAAGCTAAAAGGGCTTGTGAAATTAAGTTCTTGAACTCATAGACATCTTTTTTTTTTATTCCAATGTCATCACAGCAAGTGTTATCTCAACAATTTAAACTACATTGATTTGGGGAATTAATGACACTACTGAGATGAACTCATTTCAAATTACCACAACTGCACACATTAAAATCTAAATTGGAATGCATGCCTAAGGATCTATTACTCAGACTTTACTAATACAAAATGTCACCTGCTCAGTCATGTCTCAAAATGACAATTCCCTATGGAATAATGTGTGGGCTTTAATTCTATTTGGCTACACATTGCCCTGAACTAGTCTCTGTGAAAGAACAACACACTGCCAAATGCAATGTTGCTCATTAGCAGATTCTTATACACACTGCTATAGTAGCTCAGCATAGTCTCATGTTGCTCAACTACTTGATTGGAAGAAATCTAAATAAAAATACAGCTTATGTCACCTCTCTCTCTCTCTCTCTCTTTTAAAAAGTCAGCCAGAAAAGTATAATTAGGTACAGGTTTCCTGCTCTTTGGTAGACAATTTTGGGCAAAGCTGATACCTTTTTCTTTTGACCGAGGAATTACTGAATACAGAGGGATGGCAGTAAGTAGAACACAGCTGTCCAAGAAAGAGGTTCTTGTTGCTTCTTTCCAAATTTGGGGGTTTCAGAAATAAAATAATAATAATAAAGGTACTGATAATTTATTAGTATCCAAAGTGTACAAAATACAATGAACAGTATGGACAGAAAAGACAAAAACCTTAACACCAACAACTAGATGCCTTCTGCAGCATTTCCAATTTCTTTCAGAAGGTAAAACTTGGATGATACACAGTTCAAAAAAGATTTACTGCTGTAATTAAGCACCATCTTTCTGATGATTTATGTTTTGTTAGTTCATAAACAGCATACTCACTATTATTTGGATTGATCACACCCTTTGTCACTGCTTGTAGACACAAAATGCTTCAATTTCATGGATTTAACATATTCTTTTCATACTTCTGTATAAAAGCTACATATTATTACATGATTTTATTAAAGGTACAACTGTGAAAAAAAACCCAAGTCTACTCTTTATCAAAAAGAAAAATGAAGTTCTTCCTCATATGGAGATGAAACTTCCTGTGTTTCCATTTGTACCCCTTACACCTTGTCCTGTCACTGGCCACTACTGAAAAGAGTTTGGTCCCATGCTCTTTACATCCTCCCCAGAGGTATTTGTACATACTGATCAGATCCCCTCTTAATCTTCCCTTTTCCAGGCTAAACAGGCCCAGCTCACTAAGTCTTTCCTCATACGACAGATACTCCAGCCCCTTCATCATCTTCGCCACTCTATGCTGAACCCCCCCCTCCAGCAGCTCCACATCCCTCTTGTCCTGGGGAGCCCAGAACTGCACCCAGTACTCCAGGTGCGGCCTCAGCAGGGCTGAGCAGAGGGGCAGGACCCCTTCCTCAACCTGCTGGCAACACTCCTCCTGATGCAGCCAGGATCCCATTGGCCTTCTTGGCCATGAGGGCACATTGCTGCCTCATGGGTAACTTCTTGTCCACCAGGACTCCCAAATCCCTCCTCATGGAGCTGCTTTCCTAGGCCAATACCTAAACACCACTGAATAGCACTCTGCTAGAAGAGGGAACCACTAGATGATTTTTTTTTCCTCTTACTGGGCATTATAAGCACAAAGATCCTCACACAAAGACATTATACAGAGTATGGCAAAAGCCAATTGATTTTTCAATCCATTTGAACTCAAGACGAAGAAAACAAAAGCTATTAACAAAATAATATTTGGTTAGCACCCTGGAGCCCTTAAAAGTTATCTTTATTATTTTTATAAAAGACAAGTTATGTAATATGAGTCTCATACTGAGGCAGCAGGGGAATCTTCCAATAATGAAAGGCCAAAGTAAGAATCATGCCCTGTCAACTTAGAAACACACAAAAAAAGTTGCCCATAGCATGATGCCTTTAAGTCATAATTTATATAATGAATTATGATTTTCAATATTTGAAAAGATAACTATCTTTAAAAACAAGTGTTAAATATTATAATATATACAGAGCTTCCAGTCTGATTGCTCTTCAGAAGAAGCAATAAGCCAAAAATGGAGTCATACAAATAAATGGAATTCTAGCTTCTAAAATAATTTCAATAGATTTATTTTATCCGCTCATTTCTTATTCTTTAAGAAGCTTTCACATAACATGAATGATAATTATCAGTAGAACAGGTTGTATGGACTCACACATGACAGGAAAGATGTTAACAGTCTGAACTCTGTACTGTAAAAAAAAAAATCATACAGGATGCAAGGTAACAGATGGAGGCTTAAGAATAGGAGGCTTGAGACATCAGCAGGTCTCAACATCATTACAATGATTAAATAATGGCATTAAACATAATACAAAAAACCTTCTGTTATTCCCAAAATAAATCAACAAACCACTCCATACCACTAACAGAAAAACAACTATACGACTACCGACCCTTTAAAAGTATTTCTGTGTATATATATATATACACACACACAACTACTATAATGTTATATACATAGAAACAAATTCAACCATCAGAATGGCTTGGCTTTCTGCAGATCTGCTTGGTCCATAACATTGGAACGTCTGACACCCTGCAGACTTAAGACTTGGACACATAACCTAAAGAAAAAACACTGTTGCTCTGAAAGAAAAAACAAAAGTTGCATAAAATGCAATCCTTTAAGAACTGAGAAATTCTCTCCTTCTCTGGCAATTATATCCAGGTTTCCAGTCATGGGCATTTCTGTGTGTGTGACAGTGTCTCTAATTACTTTTCTTCTAGCCTTCTAGTCTAGTCTCTCACTATGCATTTCAACCAAATGAAATTTATTTCAATCAACTGTAAGTATTACTAGTTTGCACTTTTTCCAGAAGAAACTTTAAAAGCAATTAACGAAGCCTAATCTACATATTTGGATTCCTCATTTTCCTCACAGCTTGCACACAGGGCATATGAGGTACTACGGAAAAAAGTCATAGGAGATCTGCTCACTACAACACAAGAGGTTAATGCCAGGCTCTGGATAGGTGTTGAGATTGTGCCCTTCCTTCTGGTTTTGCTCTTTAAAAAGAGGGACAACTGCTTCCGTCAGGCTGCCATGAAATCAAAGCACCTGGTAGAACTGACAGCACAGAAAGTGCATCTGGCAGGTATATTCAGGCATACGTACTAAGCAGAACCACCACTCTGAAGTACAGCCCCTAATTCGCAGTCCTTATCAAATGAGCACATTAGAACTGTTTATCCAAAGGAGTTGGCCAAAGGGAGCTGGTTTAAAGAGTATGCGCTTTCCTACGATTTAGGTCTTTGTTTAACAACACATAATCTTTGAGACCGGTTCACTGGAGTGATAAGGTTAAGAAAATATATAGGAATTACAGAAGACTACATAAGAATTCAAAGGGATTTATTTCCAGCATCCAGACTGAACCTTAACTTTAAAACAAAGAATATTTGAGTGCTCAACACAAATAAAAAAATCATTTTTTTCATCATGGAAAGATGATTGTGTTTTAAGTAACATTCTCATTTAGATTGTGGGTTATGCTGTGCCATTATTTTTATAATAAATCTTACATGATAATTCTTAAAGCGAATTGCTCAGTTTTTTCCCACACTGATACTGGTGCTATGAGACAGTTTGGCAGCATTCTTTATAGGTCTTTAACATCCCTTCAGAAGTCTTCTACTGTGAAATTCCTTGCTTAGAAAAAGAACATATTTTAGCTACCTAAAATACTTATTAAAGGAATAGTCAAAGCATAACTTCTTCTAAAAGACCAAAAAGAGAACAAGGTCTCATTAAACCAAACCATTAGAGAAGAAACTATCGTAGGGTATTCAAAAGACTAGGTGTAGAAAATATAGATAGACCAGTTTACAGATGAACATGTGGGAAGAAAAGGAAACATTACAGATCAATTTGATAATATTAGGAAACAGAGGTAAATATCAACTTAAACTGCAACACTACCAGTTAATGATCATCATTCCCAAAATTTTTCCATTAACTACAAATCATTCGCTAGCTTCTGTATAAAAAAATGCTGTTTTGTGAGGGAGAGAGAGGAACTCTTGGTCTCTGGAGTCCTAATTAAGGGATGTTTTGTTATAGAAAAGCCATTAAAACCAGTGCTAGAGATTCATGTTGGGACTAATCTCCATTTAAATCAATAGATTTGAGTTTAAGCCAATTTAAAGTGAAGAAGAAAACAAGAAAATGACTGTTATCTGAAAAGCAAGACCTTACAATGGCCTAAAAGAGCAAATATTTGTGATATGAAGAATCTCAAAAATTTAAAATTCTATTTTAAGACCTCCTGGACTTGCTTTTCAGTTAATTCTAGACAAAAAAGCAGCTCCCATTATATGTCTGAACCTGCATAGGAAAGTAGATGAAGCACAAAATGAGGAGACAAGAAAAAGAAGTTTGCTAAAGAATTGACAGAGCTCTTCCACCAGTCCTGCAATGATTTTTCCCTCTTTGTGGGGTAGGAAATGGCAAGGAGCAAAAGAACAGAAAGGGAAGAAGGGAGAAAAACAATTACAGATGTCTACAGCTTTTCTTTAAAGACATTATTGTAAGGTAAGCTTCTGTAAGGGATGTACAGACAGCTGTTTTGCAGTTAGAAATTCAACTATTAAATTGAGGAAACGCAGAATGAGAATATGTATGCTGAATTTAAATGGTTCTGTCCACCAGGCACAAATGGTTGATTTATCATCTAGAGGAGATCAGAATATCCCTGTAGTACTCTAGAAGTCTTGCAACTTCTAGGAACCCTTAAGGAGCAATTTAGGGAGCGCAAAAAGACTCAAATTTGAGCCCTAGGAGTTAAACTGACAATAAAGGATCTATTTCTTTTGGGCATGAGATTTTTAAGTTCGTTTTTGCTTTCAAATCCTCACAATAGAGGAGAGCAAACATCTAAGTCTCCAGATATTTTTCCGTATGCATTTCTTCCATTTTGAATTAGATCAGTTCAATATCATTACAATTACTAGCAAAAATACATATGTATGAATGAGGTTTTACCAACAGATCCGATAGTAAAGTGGCTTTTACTATTAATTACAGGCACAAATTGTGAATGTTTGTGCCTTTTACCCTTTTACTTTAAAGGTCATTAACAGTCAAACAATCAATGTACATTTTATCAGAGAACATCTTCATTAAAGCTAAGCACTGATACCCTGTGGAGAAGAATTTTTATTATTTTTTTTTCCTAAAGTCCTATGACATTATCTCTTCACCACTAACTAGTCACAGTGTAGAAATCTCATCCTAATACAGGAATGTTGAACAAATTATGCTGCTTGCTGTTCCCTAGCCTCTTTCAATGTAAAGCATTTAGACATTGCATGGATATCCAAAGAAACATCGTTTTTAGTGCAAACTAGCCTTCTAGAGAGTATTCATTCACTAAAGCAAAATGTTAATCATTGTCATGTGAGTTTTCAGTCAAATATTTG
>VZSV01000027.1:3770639-3781428 GCA_013398735.1 Nothocercus julius | reverse complement strand
GTCCCCAAGAGCTTGTGTAACAAGGAAAACAATTTCCCTAATGGTAAAATTCTCCTATTCACATTTAAGCTTTCATATGCCATTGATTTCCATTATTGGGATACTGATAAAGAGAAAAGCCTTCAAAGATAACTGAATATCCGGAAACATGAGAAAAAGTTAAACTTCTTTTGCACCAATGTCACAGGACAAAGTTACAGTGAGTGTCTCTTGAGCACTGTCAGGGATGGGGACTCCACTACTTCCCTGGGCAGCCTGTTCCAATGCTTCACCACTCTTTCCCTGTAGAAATTCTTCCTAACGTCTAATCCGAACCTCTCCTGGTGCAACTTCAGACCATTTCCTGTTGTTCTACCTGTAGTTATTCTGGAGAAGAGATCGAGCCCCACCTCACTACAACCTCCTTTCAGGTAGTTGTAGAGAGCAATAAGGTCTCCCCTGAGTGTTCCTCTTCTCCAGACTAAATAACCCCAGCTCTCTCAGCCACTGTTCATAAGGCCTGTGCTATTCATATATGAGCGTAATTAAATCCTATTCAAGATCTTCAATGAGAAATTCAAGAATATAGCTGAGAACACAAGTTTTTACTCCTGTATGTTATTCCTCTAAGGAGAGCAAAGCACTGAGAAAGCAGCAAGTTCCTTTAGGGTCTTCATTTTCAGAAAGGGACAAGACACTTATTGGGCAGCTAGGAAAGCCCAGAAGCAGCTGAAGTGCATTTGCCAGGGGAGACTTCTACACTCTTGCTCCTCACCCAAGGCTTCCCTTCCCCATCTGCAGCATCCGCACAAACCAGAAAGTTAACAAATTTATTTGCCACTTATTTGCTTAACCACACAGCACACCACAACACACATTTGGCTTATATAAATTCAGAATGCTTTCAATCTAGTGTGTTTTCTCCTACAACATTTATTTTTCTTCTACATACAGAAAACTATAATGTATTTACTAAAGCATTAGCTGTACTCAAGGATGCACAGTATTAATTATTTAATCAACCTGCATTGACACACTGAATTTAACATGTCACATTGAATTACTGATATTTTTTCTCACCTTACTAAGTCAATATGGGGCAGAGAAGACATCTGCAGTTTAGCAGACACATTTTCTAAATATCTGCTTTCTTAACTATGGGAGTGTTTCACTAGTCTGAAGGGAATAGCACACATCATACCTTGTGCATTTTGGTCCCTGATTCCACACTTCATAAATATTTAATTAATTCTTTTAAATTTAGATAGTTTTTTTTTTATTTTATTGTAAACAATATGGTTTTACTAGAATACCATAGAATGTATTCATTTCTCTGCGCTATATTAAAATTTTAATTGTTATAAAAAATACAAAAAGATTCTAGTTTTGCAGTGTAGCCAGAAAGAGAATATGTATCAGAACAGATATGCTTAAATCAAACTCAATCATTCCAGTCACAATAATTTTCAGATGTTTTAATTATGAGAAATATATATTTTAAGAATACAATTATGGAAAAGGGACAAAATGCATCCAAAATATTTATCAAAAAAATTGGCAGTGAGATTAGACAAAAAAAATCTATAAGTTTCCAGTTCTATTTTCATTGCTAGACAACTGAGATGGTAATTTACAGCACACTTTCAGCCTTTTTTTCATGTGGGAGAAACAAATCTGCTAGAGAAAACTTGCCACACCACATTAACTATAGTCACCGCTAATTCTGTCATAAAAGGACTACTTTGTAGACAAATAAAAAAACAGCAAGAATTATGGTAAAGAAAAAAAAAATATAAATCAATTAACTTAGAACTAAGAAAAATCAATTTAAGATGACCATATAACCTGTAACTTGCTGCTGCTCATCTGAGGTCAACTATTGAATGGTCTCCTAGTGGTAATGCTTAGGAAGCAATACCACAGCTGTATGTTAATGCTCATGTACAAAAAGAAACTAATATTGCAAACCCTTGCCTCAATACCAGAATGTGCCTCCTATCTCTACGATGTGTTCTTGCCTATTTCATATATATCCTAATGACAAACAGGAGCTAAGTGATTCAAGATTCCTTTCCCACACTAATTATTGAGTAATTCATAACTAAAATAAGCACAGAGCTAATGTTAGTTAATTCACTATTCGCCTAAAGAGCTTAGAAGAGTAGAACAGAGATGGAAGGCAACCCAGTTGTGTAAAATACAGCTTACCATCTGGCAGACTTGCAGAACTACCATTAAAATACTAGTCTGAGCTATACATCAGCATAACCTGAACTGGAATTTACTACATTTTAGGAGGATTTCTGTCACAATTAGGAACCCCATTGACTTTATTTTCTTGTTTTATAATACATCTATCAGATGGGAAAACAGTGTATATTACCTTTTGCACTACATCATTATAAAAACATCCATGCTCAAAACTTCAGCAGTGTGATAAATGCTATGGATGAAAGATGATGTCAGATCATTTCATTCCCCTGCCAAGCTTTCTGCAGAGGAGAAAATGAAAGACTTGTTCCTAGGATTACTTACCCATGAAGTTCAGATACCCATCTCCCCCAAGTGTATGAGTAATGAGACGAATCATTTTATGAAGCTGCATTCCACGATCAATAACTGGAGTAAGAGGGGAGAACACACTCATGTTTGTATACATCTCTGCATCCATCAATCGAAATGCCAATGTCTTATCACCCACAAGTGCCTGTAAAAATAATAAAAAATAAAATAAAAAAAAAGAAGAAAATCCTTTGAAAGTACTTTGAGAAAACAGAAGTACTTGGATGTATTAGAAGATACTGGAAGCATTTCAAATGTAAACTTTTGAAAGCAGTTGTTTTCTACCAAATGTAAAATATGTTAGCATGATGTAATAAACCACAAGGGAGTTGCTACCACAAAATTTTTATAGAAACAGAAAATAAGACAGAAAACATCTCAAGTAAAGTTCCCAGGAAATGCAATAAAAGACTATTAACAATACTCCTGACTTGAAAATTTAGAGATAGCACCACATGTTGTTTCTATACGATTAAGAACGTGATTGTGTTTTTGCGATTTCTGGGAATTTGTCAGAAAAAAACAAACTAGTAATTCTACCTAAAAACAGTTACTGAATTACTAACTTGTTGTTTATCCTTAAGAAAGTTCACGTAAAACCTACGTAATCAGGATTATTTCAATACGTTAGTATGCAGAAAAATTGAAAACATTTTGGAGTGTCTGTTTGTAAATAGACAGTTTTTATTCACCATTTTATACTGTATAACAAAAACTTGCTAGTTTCCTCAGGTGAAAAAAGGGTTGTAAAGAAAAAACACCTGAAAAGAGAAAAGTTCCTTTAGTTTTCAGACTCAATGCAGTGGCGTTAAAAATCAGGTAAAATCAGGTGATTTTATTATATTGAAAAAATTAATTCCTAAAAGTTCTACATAACTAAGGCAATATGTATTTATTAAGTGCAACTGTATGAGATCAGACCACCTGTCCATCTGGGTTACCATACTGAGTCCAAAAAACAGACCCATAGCAGATGCCCAAAACAAAGCAGGGCTGCCTGTTAGACAATCACCTGACAATATTTTCCCAAAACATTTTCCTAACAATCACAGCTCAGGTACGTTGAGACATAGGCACAGTAATATTTTGGAGTCGTCATTAAAATGTTAAATTCTTCTTGAGTAATTCCTGTAAATCTTTAACAAAAACAGCACTGCATGACAAGGAGTTCCAGAATTTTGCCTTACACCAGTAGGATGGAGGACACCTCTTTAGTCAGATCCTGGCCAGATCTGTGTTTCATCAAAAGACCCCTAATCTTCCCATTAGAAGACAGAGCACCTGCTCCCTAATCACTTTCGCCATATCAGCCATGAGGCTAAACTGCTGTCATTCCCCTCCCATGCAAAGATCTTTTTTCCACATAGAAAAGTCTTAGTTTATTTAAGCTCTCTCTTTTATGAAACCCACTCCATTCCTTCTCATATTCCTACCAACAATCTCAACATTTTTTTCCAGTTATAGTAATATATCTTTTGAGACAGAGGACCAAATCTGCATCCAACATTCAACAAGTTGGATTTAAAAAAAAACATGAAATACTCCAGCAGCATACCAATTTTACTTTGTGCTCTTTATTCCTTTCATATCATTTGAAGCTCTTTTTTTTCTTTTGATAGCTATTAGCTTTGAGCTGATATTTTCATACATGCTTTATAGCCATTAGGTCCTGTGCTCTGGTTATTACTAACTAGCTTATGTTCCATTATTGTGTATGAGAAGTTATGATTATTCCAGTATTACGTGCATAACATGGAATTTCCTCCACTTCTTTATTTAATCTACATATTTTCAAATCACCCACCTTGCTTTTTACACATGGTTTTGAATATCCTTCTGTAACCCTCATAACTATTTTTTCATTTAACAAAAAAAATATTTAGTTTCCACTCAAGTATATAACTCTAAAATAAGCAAAAAATGGTGTGGTATGGAAAAAAGAAATTGATAAAATAAATCATAAAATGTAATAATAATGAAAAATAGCATATATATCATGCTTTAGGAATAAGATTCACAATGAGTCAGGCAAGGACACCTTTCATACATATTCACAGAATACTACACATTGTCAAGCAGTACCTAACAGTTGTTACCCGATTAGGAGTTTGCTCTGCTTAAAATGGACAGTATGTCCTTGACACAAAGGAGAAGGAAAAAAAAAGGCAAACTCAGAATTTTCTTTTTAAAGTGTAAGTGTAAATCTTGTTTTCAACACTTCCATTGACAAAATGGCATTGACAAAGGCATTGTAAAAGAAATCAATCTCTGCTATGTAGCTGAAGGTAGTTTTTTTTTTTTTTTAAATAAAGTTCTTGATTTTAAAGTTTTTAATCAACATCTATAATAAATTGTTGTGACTTTTGCTATTTTTTTTCCCTCTTTTGACAGTAAAGGTAAAAAAATTCTCTCAGTGCTCTCTGAATCTTCAGAATCAGTCACTAGAGATGAGTGCTATCCTAACTCACCCTTGTTTTTTTTAATTTTTTTTCCAGATACACCAGCCAGTACAATGTGTTTAATTTTGATGGAATTGTTAAAGAATATTTCATTAAGATCGCAAAATGGAATTGGAGTTTGCAATTCTTTCACTTTTTGAAGTAAGCAGAACAGTTAGGCAAACACTGTTTTGGTGAAAAGCTGACTAAACCTCTAGAACTCATCTGTTACTTGTTAATACATAATTAAAAAAAAAAAAAAGTAGATACAATACCTGGTCATGACTCTCTGCATATGCAATATACTTTTCTTCAGACCGCCTGTTTGTTAATGTATAGACAATATTGCCCATATTCCACTCTTCATCCTTCAGCTCCTTAATTATCTGGATAAATAAAGAGGTCATTCAGAAGTTACTTCTCTTTTAACTAAAAGCAACCTATTCTGATTACTCTGGGAAAAGCAAAACAAAACAAAACTCTAGTAAGTTGTAAACACGTGCTATTACTTTAGTTTCTCCTAACTCCAAGCATACAAGTACCTTCTGATAAGTGTAGAATAGCAGGTGAATGTTAAGTATATAATACCACCACCCCCAACCTCCAAAACATGCATTTTAACCATGACTTTGAAGAAATACATGATACTGAAAGAGATGGGCTAGGCTCAACAGTAACCATATATGTTGGAAGCCCTTCCTTGACAGTTAAATACACCAAGAGCTTACTATCTATCGATAGTTGTTTCCATGAAACAAATGAAAACAAGCTGGCTATATAAGAGACGGCTAAAATAAATAAACTATCCTCTGTCCTTGTAAAATTCCTCCATATTTTCATTTGTAAAATGAAGTCAGCCACTTGCATTTTGCCTGCCTAGGAAGTCATTCATCTTTGCCTATGACAAAATGCGCTATGAAAGCTGAACATAGGAGCAGGGGAGGGAGGTGAGAGAAAAGACAGCAAGCTTGTTTTTTTGCCTTAAAAGAAATAAGAGGTTTGAAACTATTTCGCCTCCTATCTGCTGCTTACAAAAGTTAAGATGATAAAACAAAGCTAATTCACATCTGAATTTTCTTTAAGCTATTCACTATCTTCATTGAAGCCATTAATGCTCATATAAAAATATTTACTGCTTTCAGATCATTATGACAGCCCTGGGGTTTTGGATGCAATTTTATGTCTAACAAAGACATTCCCTAAAACAGCAAATGGAAGCTTTGCAAGATTATTTATTGTTTTCTTCCGTGTGTGTGTGTGTGTGTGTGTGTGTGTGTGTGTGTGTGTTTGCACGCGTGTGATTCTCTATATTAAGGAAAAGATGATTTAAATCCTTCTCATAGCAATTGTTTGTTAGCACATTAGCAATAACATTACAGATTTTTATTACGTTTTTTTATAAAATCAAGTGTCCTGACCACTGGTGTTAATATTCCCTTACTATGCTTAAACTTTTATTATTAGGCTCAGTGCAAACTGCTATGCCCAATACAAGGAGAGTATAGAGCTTTTATTTATTTTAGTATTTGTGCATTACATTTATCTGTTTACCCTTTGCATGACTACATAGTCTACAGCTGTTGCAAGATACAGATTATTTCAAACAAATTGAACAGTACGAATAGCATATGAAAAAACATTGACAAAAATGCAATGAATAGCTTAAGACAGATCTTCACACACTAATGTCTGTGCTTAAGCCTGGTGGAATTTATTTTCATAGTCCCTTAAGTTAACACATAAAAGGGTAAAATTTGTCCATAAAATTCAGAAAAGGTTATTTGTGTGTGTGCAAGACATAGAAACATACTACTGTAATTACAATATATTTTAAAAATATACTTTCTCACCTGAATCCACTTATCTGGAATAGCCATGGCCAGTCGATAATCAAATCCCCCTCCTCCCTCTGCAACAGGCCGACAGAGGGCTGGCATTCCAGAAACATCCTTAAATAAATAAAACACAAGGTAATTTGGTCGTTATTGCAATTACTAGTTCAAATTTTCCACCACGCAATAATACTTTTATGTAAATACTCTTCAAACAACTTCCAACAATACTTTTACATAAATACTCTTCAAACAGCTTCCATCAATGACATGGGATGTAGGGACAAAAATCAGTGGATGTTTGATATACTCCTACTCCTTTTTACACCCACACTTGCTATTCGAAGGAAAGAGTTAAAGGGAAGTATAGCTACCTTTCTCACCCAATACTCTCATATTAGCAGTTTTATTAGAATAGGTATTTGAAGAAAAAAAGACGTATATGTCAGTTGAGGCAGAATTTGAAATAATTAGATCTCCTGAGCTCCAAAGAATCAATAGAAGATAGCCAAAAAAAGATAAATTAAACCTTCATTTTGTTTATTGATATTTTACATAAAGAACAGCATAAAAATAAAAGGTTGAGTAAAGACCAGTAAGGAAGAAAAATACCATCTTTACTCTTTTTCTAAAAGCACAATAAGGAAACTATTGATTAAGCTAGCCCTGAAAAGTGAGAAGCTCTTTTTGCATAAATCTCACTCTCCCATTGATGCAAGCTGATCATTCCTAATCCAAAATTCTTAAAATAAATGTTCAGTTCAACATACAATTAGATACTTATGTCACACAGCATTCTTTCTTCTAAATTTGATTTATCTATGTAGAAAAAACAAATCCCCTGCAAGATATCCATCAGTACTCAGTTCTATTATGTGAAAGAGAAGTCATTCCACCAGTGTTTATATGGATTAAAGTACACTTTTATGTCTACACAATAAAATTAGTGGAATTAAAGTTTGACTAAACCTAAGGCTTCGCTAGAAAATTCATTCCAGTGTGCTGGATTCAATCCACTTAAACCCAGTTGCTGCATTTGACTAAGTCTATATGCAACAGGTCCCAAAGCAGAAAGCTTCAAACAAAGCATTCATTCCATGTAAACTACCTTGCAAGTACTTGTCACACAATTTTCTCCCCCCTCCCCCCCCCTTAAAGTTATATATTATACACATAGCTTATTTTAACTCAGAGGAGGAAACAGAACATCCCCTCACCCAATTTTTGCATGGCATACTAGGACGGCCATGCAGGGGGACCTCAACTGACAGAGGAACACACTAGCAGAAACGTCAACTAGTTCAACAAGGACATCTCTAATTCCTGCATCTGGACGGGACGAACGCCCAGTTTCAGCACTGGCTGAGGACTGCGAGGCTGGGGAGCAGCTCTGGTGCAAAGGCCCTGGAGCTCTGGGCACGCGGCAAGCTGAGTGTGAGCCAGCAGCCTGCCCCGGCAGCAGCGAGCCCAGCTGGGCCCTGGCCCATACAAGCAGCATAGGCAGCGGATCAAGGAAAGGGATCATCTCCCTTAACTCTGCACACATTAGACCATGCACAGCATTAACTACATCCACTTCTTGGCCACCCTGTACTGTCAGACTGAAGCCATTTAAGCAGAGGGCCACTAGGACACTTGGGGCTGGGGCACTTGCCCCATGAGGAAAGGTTGGAGGACCGGGACTTGTTTGGCCTTGGGAAGGAAAGGCCTCCATACAGGGGACACCCAACAGCAGTCGATACCTATCAGAAGGTTACTGAGGACAAAAAGAGGCCATCGCCATAAATTGATAAAGAGAAGGAACCATAAGAGGTGGTGGTGGTGGCAATCACTGTGATGCTAATTAAGTACTGGAGTAGGTTGCCCAGAAAGGCTGTGGGCTATCCACACGTGGAGGTTTTCAAGACCAACTGGCCTGAGCAAGCTCGTATGAGTTCTGTATAGACCTCGCTTTGAGCAAGTGGTTGAACTAAAATGATCCAAGTTCCCTTCCAACATAAATGCATTTATGATTTCTTTTGCGGTATTTAGCTATATTTATGCATTTCCACACAGTTTCACCAAATTACTGAAATAAATTATTATCAAAGTATGGGACTATCTGTACTGAAAGTACAGAAGCACTAAAAGTGTAAGATAGACTGTTAGGGGAATTTCTGCATTAGCACTGTATTTTTACAATATTGAGTGTCCTCATATAGACATCTTCATACCAAGGTGAAGCTGATCAGAGATTCCATGTGCAGCAGACCTCAAGGTTTAAGAGAAATTCCACCTCTTTAAAACATTTATCAGGAAAATTTCATAAAAGTTCAACAGCCCTCTCAAACCAGTTAAATAAAAGCAAGACTAATGCCCTCCCATATATACAGGACAAGAAGATTCAAAACAAAACCTGAAATAAAGCATGCAATGCTGTAATGCCCACATGGCCAAAGGAGTTTGAGATTTAAATAACTTTCATCTACTCTATCCATAACTTTGAAACCAGATTTCTAAGTAGTAAAATACTAAGTAAAACAGTTAATAACATCCATCCATTTCTAAAGTTTATCTCAACATTAAACATATATATATATATATATTTTACACATACACACACACACTTGTTTGCTAAATATATATTCCCCTGAAACAAAACCAGCCAAAGCTCAAGTTTTCCTCCAGACTTGAGTATCTCTAACTTGGGCGGCATATAAAAAACAAAAGTGACAGCAAAAGGGTACCTTTTGCCTTTTTGTTTTAATAACTTCAGGCATGATGCGACTTATTTATTAACATTTGTTCTAATTATACAAAATTTTAATGACAGCTTTATTTGAAAGACCAAATGAAAAATAAGCATCTAAACTACTGACTTGGAAAACACTAAAGCAGTAAATACATAGAATATTAAAAATCTGCAAAAATTATCGATCAATAATTAATATATTATAATTAGACAAGACTTTTTTTTTTCCTTTGGCACTCACTCCATTGTCATTATAGGCAGAGATTCATCAGAGACATTCATAATTGAAAATTGTATCAACAGTCTCGTCCTTTGAATTTCTCTTCCTACCACAAAGCATGGTGATCAATTCTCTGTTTTGTATAGAGAAAGACCATAGCAAGAAAAATGATGTATTCAAAATAGTTGTAAGCTTTCAACCTAAGTAAAAAAAATACTTGAAGAGATATCTTAAAACAGCTTTTAAGCCAGGTAATACAAGCAGACTGAACATAAAATTTCATTGGTAGGAAAGCCTATTATCTAAGATTCCCCAGATAATGAACAATATTCACTTGAAATAAGCTTACAGATCAATAAAACCATCTCAAATTTATTTATCAGTAATTGCTTACCAGCTGCTACTTTTAATACCTTGTCATTAAGCTTTTAGCAGTGTTTGTCTATAACTTTGCCCTACATATCTAATGAAGTTAGCAATATTTTGTTTCCTGAGGATGAAAGTGAATCTCTTAAATAATACAAAAAGCTTTATTAAAAGTCTATGTACTCCCTAATGATATCAGATAGATGCAACTTTATTTTAATGAAAACAAACATTTCTGTGTAACAGAGAAATCCTCAAGGTTTACTTGTTCTCTTTTTATATAAAAGATAAAACACACATCAGCAAAAAATAAGAGTGTGTAATAGTAGAACCTTAATGCTTCAGAGTTAAACTGCTATAAGAAATTTTACACACCAACAATAAAGTTTCTCACAGGGAAAATAAATAACTAAACAATCTAACTGACCTTAAGCTACTTAAATAATATAGTCTATTTACTTCTTTGGAAAGATGGGGAAATGCTACATATAAATTAGCATACATTCAACATTCATTAATCACATTTATTATAAAGGGAAATTGTCAATTATGCCAAAATAATTCAAAATATGCAGAACAGCAGAGGGGCTTTTATTTTTTAGTAGCATGAATCACTAGTGACAAACAGCAATCATCCAACAGCAATGATCTAATAAAAAAA
>VZSV01000027.1:3727255-3745448 GCA_013398735.1 Nothocercus julius | reverse complement strand
AGAGAGAGACACAGAGAGAGACACAGAGAGAGACACAGAGACAGAGAGCTCTCCTTTCCACACACCCACATGTTGTGTTGATTATTTTTATATAAATATATTGTCATTTGAGCTAATTAGGGATTCTTACATATTTCTTCAAAAGGAATTTCTTATCCATCAGGCTTTATAAAAAGAAAAAAAAAAAAATCAAGATAACAAATACAGAAAAGCCTAATTTTAAAGCAAGTCATGCCTTGCTTTTCCAAAAGAGGGAGATAACACTCTATATATGAATTAAACATCTCAACTACAGTGTGCAATCCAAAAATATAACTTTCTACAGAAGGAAAAAAGCAAACAACAACAAAAGACACAAACAACTTTTGTACTCCCTCCCTCCACTCCCCCCCATCCATGCTTTATTTGAAACACAAAGCATAGCATGCATTTTTTTTATAAAGTAACGCAGAAAATGGTGACAGTAGCCTACTATTGTCAAAACACCTATGTTGACAGAGGTACAAATACCATAGACTCAAGAAACAGTGAAAGAATCAAGACAATTATAGTAATATTGTTAGCAAGTGACAGCAATATCACCAGGAAATGTGCCTAGTAGACTTCAATAGGCACAAGTCTAGAGAGGATAGTTTACTTAAACATCATCAACTTTACTGCAGATGTACATGGATTTTGAGTGGGGAAAAAAAAAAACATAAGCTTCCTGTTAGATACACAAAGATAACACTGTGAGGTATTGAAGGACAAGAGACCTATTTTTAAGGAGGAAAACTACACATGCATCTGTGTTGCAGTACAGCATTCAAGCAGCTCTTCTTTCAGTCAAGAATCCAGACTTTGAAAAATCTTTTCCAACAAATCAAATTAATAAAAGCCAAAGGAAAACTGGAATTTCTAAAATAATCCAAAAAAGACTTCTTTTCCTACTGTGACTTAACCAGAATTAAGTCAACATAACGGCAATGACAGACTTAAGAATGTAAGAGTTTGTATGCCTAATATAAAAACATTCATACATATTATATAACTGAAGGGCTTGAGGGAGGAGAGAATAGTTTGAAAAGCAGCATAATAATATATCTCATTACACACAATAAGCCTAACTTATTAAGAGTTGTTTCAAGCAGTGTCAAGCAGAAAAGAAACTGCTGAAGAATGTAATAGCAGCACCCAAGCATTAAATATTACCTATCTTCTGCTATAAAGTATTGGTATAAAGGGCAGCTGCTGCATAATGCACCTTGTGGTTGGGTGGCTGTGGCCCAGCACACTCACCTTTTGATGTTCCCATTCACATCTGTTTCCCACTGGCAGGAAAGTATCTTCCAGCAATGAGGAGGATCATGGTGAATCCATTCCCTGGGACACATTCCAGTTGTGTTTTATAAATAATTGGGCTAGCTATGGACCCCAATGATCCTTCCATTGCCATCCTCCTCCTTGCCCTGTTGTCTCCCTCCCCATCAACTCAGGAGTCCTTATGCCTTGGATCACAGCCTACTCCGTGTACAGTGGGGGGAGAAAAAAAAAAAAAAAAAAAGTTTGGATGCATTCCCTGTATTCTGGGGTCACCTTTCATGGAGGCACTCAGCTGACCCACCTCACACATTGTCAGGTGCATTAACTGCTTTCTGGTATGATAACGTATCCATGGTCAACTCCTTTATAACACTATCTCCGAGAAGTATTCCTTGTGAACAGTTACTCTTCGTTGTACAATCAATCAGTGCAAATTCCATATGGCAATATTCCCACGCCTACATTCCCATTCATATAGGAAAGATATAAGCAATTAACACCAGACTTGGGTATCCAAAATGTGGGATAACAAAGTGGGCCTATATATTTAAAAAAACAAACAAACAAAAAAACCTGCAGACTTAAGTAGAGCTGAAAATTAGACTCCTAAATTGACAAACACGTTAGAAGTTTTAACTAAGAGTGCTCCCTGTATAGACTGAGGATGGACTCTTCAGACTTCAAGCCCCATTTCAAGACACTGTTCTCTTGAAATCTCTCCCTTTTCCTCCAGAACACTTCTTCCTATATATACTCCTAATAGGAATTAAAACAATGGGTCTTCTGTGTGGATAAAAGGAAAACTTTTTTTTAACTAGTAAAACCTGACAAGAATTGCACAATCAAGTCAGGAGAACTAAGCCTGCCAAAAGAACTAAGCAAAAATACTCTGAAATTCTGGACTCAGTAGAAAAAAAAAGACTCCAGAGAGACATAGGCATTTGATTCTAATATTTCACTGCTGCTCACACCTCTCCTTTGAGTCCAAGAGTAGTTGCACATAACCTATTTGGTTTTGGTAAACAAACTCAGGAGAATATTTGCTTTTCAATGACATAATAATCCTTCTGTAACCAGCTAAATTAATCTTTCTGTAACCAACTAATTTAAATTAACTCCCCAACAACCTATACTAACCTCTTCAAGGGCCAGAACCTGCAAGCAAACAACAAAGAAAAGGACAATCCCAGATTTAACTATTGGCTTATTTCCTATGTGGGTCCACAGAGATCTAAGAAAATTATAGGAGAAAAAAAATGTACATCTCAGATGATTTAAGTCTAGTTTCCTGATGTTCAAAATGCCTGCAAAACCCCACTGTTCCTTCCTCCACCATAGACCTACCAACATAGATCATTACATACTATCCTACTGCAGACATTTGACTCATTCAACAGCCAAATTTGTTCATTTGGTGACTTTTTTTCCCTCCCTAGAAATCATTTAAGACATGCAATTTAAATGACTTTAGAGACTTGAGGCAAATACATTTCTGTCCCCCATCCCATCAACACAGAGGAGGAAATAGGAAAATTGAAAGCAGTCCAATATAATCATACTGTACTTCCTGATCAGCAAGGTCTGTTGCATCACCACCTGCTTCAACAGAAACTACCCTCGATCAACCTACTAACAATGGTTCCCCATCACTAGTTGACCTACTTGCTAAGCATAGTCCATTCCCTTTCAAGTTTTATAAGTCAAACATGAATCTACTATGAATTATGGACTACATAAAATTTTGAAGATGAACCTTGGATAACATTCTTTACAAATAATCAACTATCCTCCTCCAAAGATTTTGTGGGTACAAATTTTAGGCACTTACGATTATTGCATCCTAAATGTTCTTACTCAAACCCAGGCTTTTTTTTTTTTTTTTTCTTTTTTTTCTCCTCTTCTTTTAAAACACCCTTGAACATTATACCTTTGGACATCAAAACTGCTTAAAACCATAAGTAGTGAATATGGTCAATATTTTTACTGACTTGCTCTTCCTAGCATCAGCCCCAACACTGTACTAACTTGGTACCAATGAGTACTATGAAACAATAACAAACTATTGAAACACATAAGAGTGCAAGAGTGAAATATCAGTGAAAGAGTACTATGTTAACATGCTACTATGTTAATAGACTTCATTTGCCTTTTCATTTGCCTTTTTTTGATTTTCATTTATGTAAATCGATTGTACATAAGCTATCTACACTAAATTATATACAATCTATCAAAGAGTTCTCTATTAGTAAATTCATATGACTTCCAAAAGAAAAAAAGAACTCAACAAATTGAATCATCACTGATACATTATGGATGGCCTCCTATTCTTTACTATGCTTCTGGTAAAAGTACATTACAGAGGCATGTCAGCAATCCAGACACCTTTGTATCTCAGGAGAAGCATAACCCTGAAACACTTGCATTGAACCAAATGTAATGAGTGTACAGATATGATTTAGTTGTATACAGTATTTTAATGTCATGCACCTAGCTAGCATACTGCCAGATAAAACAACAGATGAAGGAACAGGAGTTTTATATATTAGCAATAAATTTATCTGATATTTTACCTGGTAGTATGCTAGCTAGGTGTATGACATTAAAATACAGTATTTCTGAAATGACTTAAAAGAATAAGTTTTATATATTAGTAGTAAATTGAAGTCATTTCAGAAATCACAGATCTAGTCATTACTAAAAAGTTGACTAATTAATACTATTTTAGTAAAATCCTTTCTGATTCACTGAAGATGACTTTTTTTTTTTTTTTTTTCCCCCTTGTATACTTAACTTCTTACCAGCCACTGTTTTCCATATGCTCTTCATTTTTTTTAGTTTGGTCTTCATGAAAGACTAATGAAGTTAAACAAGTTCCCCACTACATATAAAGAGATACTTCAATTTTTACCGGTACTATCACCACCCTTAAGCAAGGCTTTCTAAACTAACCAATACCTATTCATATGTCTCAAGTTAGGATCTTATAAACTACAGTGAAAGACTATTTACAGATCATTTATAGCAACTGGATTATTTATAAATAAGTAGTACACAGAAATAGGAGGTGTCATTAATAAACTCCTTCATGTGCATGACAGCATGTGATGACACTTGCTCAGGAAGTCCATCCATCTGAATTTTTGTAAAAGCTTACCATATTCTATGATAAAAGAATAATTATAATAAGAATGAGAATTAGAATTAAGAATACTCAGAAAATTAAAGAAAAAAAATTATTTTCATCTACTAAAAGACAAGCACACTCATTCCCCCAAATACCACCACTGTTGGTGAAAGACATGCCACCATAAAACAAACAAAACGAACCCCACCTCCATTAGGAGAAAGAAGTAAACAGCGGTTCAGTTTATTAAAAGCACAGAGAGCATTACCACCTCTCTCCACTGTTTTAGTGTCACATTTTTCTTCTTAAACTGTGTTTCACTTATGACATTTCTATCAGAAGTAACAAAACCCTATTTGTTCACTAAATGACTAAGCTCTTCACTAATCCTCAGCTTGGTATTACCAAAGGAGGAAAAAAAATTGTCTCTTTCCATCAGGTCATTTTATTTTGTAAAATGAATATCATAATTCACAAGGGAATCTGTCTCAACTGTGTTAGAAACATTTATTCCTTGAAACAGAATGTCTCAAAATATCTATAACTGTTTTTAATTACTCACCTTTTTCCATGTCTATGCTTAGTTATGAGAAGACTGTCTGAAGAGCTACAGTAGACAGTCTACTACTATCAAAAAAGGAGATAAAGGTTTGTGAACTCTGTTCCTCACTCATTTTTCTATGAAAATATTTTGTGACCTCATCTAAATTAGTGTCACCATCTCTCTCCATGCATTCCCCCTTCTGCCCTAGAAATTACTTATTTAAAAGAAATGACCATGTCACGATTTCAGAACTCTTCATGAAGTACTAAGATGAAGATTAAGTACGTTTTTATTGTGTTAAACTTTATTTGGGGTTTCATGATGGATGAACCATTGTAGAATTACTTCACTTATTTTACTTTAGTTGTAATTTATAAATATATTAAAAGAATATAGCTTTTAACACTACAGAATACAGTATTACAAGAAGATAGTTCATTATGTTAAATTACACAGGCACCAAGTAACAAAACACACACACAGCGTCATGAAAAACTATTAGTAAAGTGACAGATAAGGCTGGAAGGAGTTCCATCCTTCACCATAGGTGAAGGCCATTTTGATCATCTGTTTAATCCATTATTATAAGTCATCCATCATGATTACTTGTGAATCAAGTTTCTAAATTTCTGCATATAAAAACAAACAGGAATATAGGAACTAAAAAGCAATCTCATCAGCACAGAGAATAACTGTCCAGCTTCATGGATGTGTTTGGTGATCACATTAACTGTGAGTCTCAGGAAAACTACATATATCTTTACTTAGAAATAGTTTTATAGAGTTGCAAATAAAGACAGGTCTCAGAGCAAAAATAAGAAAACAATTCCATTTTGAGTATTCATTTCCACAGGATTTTTAAGAATGTTTCCTAAGGTTTTCCTAAGCTCTAATTTTCAGCACAAAAGTTTTTTTTTTTTTTTTTTTTTTATTAGTTCTTTTAACAGGAGCCGTGAAAGTATAACAGTTTTAATAAAAAGTATTCCTTTTTTAACATTTATTTTTCTAATCTTTAAATGACTTCTTTCTTAGTTACTCATACTTTCTTAGTTATTCATTTCTGCCTACTGTTAATGTTCTGTTAAGTCTGGACCTGAAGCTCTGACTACAGTAAGTCCAATTCTCAAAAACGTATCTCAATGACCAGAATTCACCCAGAAATATCAATTTTACTAGTAGTTAGCTGTCATTATATACCACAGTTGTTATGCCTAATGGAGATGTATCTGACAGCTCAAAGAAATTTCCATTAGGTTTTGGAAGAAAGGATTTATACTCATGGATAATCATGAAACAAATGATAATATGCTTAAAGTTATAAGTTTCCTCCTCGGTTTCTTCATTTAATTTAACCTACAAACATCTAAGCCAATTGTTCAATCTCCCTTTACTTCCTAGATGGTTGACAGAATTTAAAACAACTCAAAGACCCCTCGAAGAGCAGTGGTTAAAGTACAACAATACAAAGTACAAAGGTATCTGGATTTGAACGGAATCTTAAATTCAAGTAGTTGTGTCAAATGCAGGAAGTCTTCACATATATGCTACTTAAACCTTATTTTTTCTTTTCATAGTATAATCTGCATGTAAATTCTGTTTCCAGCTTGTAACATGATACAAGACTATATTCAGTTTTCAGTCACATATTTATCTGTTCTTAAGCATCATGAAAAAGTTTAATGTTAATATTTCATGTCACATGCACAACTTGATAAATTATTAAAATTTTGCTGCCTGTAAACACAGTTATAACAATAAAGTTAAAATTATTTATGAAAAAATGAAAAAAATGAATAAGAAAATAAGAAAAATAAATAAGAATGTTCTCAATAATTTGGAAGAGAAAGTATTTCTAGCACCTTTAGCTTTGATCCATGGGGCACAGGAGGGTAACCATCTTCTCCAGGAGGGATAAACAACTCCCATTTGCCATACTCTGTTTTCTTATATGGATGAGAGAACGGATTCCAGCCATCTGCAATACAAGAAATGGCATTAATTATTATTAGATATCAAAAAACATGTGTGATTAAAATTCAAAAGGTATCAGAGTATTTTTATTCTCTTCCAGAAAAGACTTGGGACAATAAATACTCTTATGGATGATACTACTGTGCACTTTCAAAACCCGTTTAATAAACTGTGCATTATGCTGTGCATTATGTTCACTAAGAAACTGCTTTCCAATTCTGTTCTTCAAAACTGTTCTCCAAATCCAAAACAAAACAAAAAACACTTTCAATTCATCCTCATCTAGGTTCGTTAGATCAAAGTCAGAACAATCTCTTCGCTCCTCTGTCGACTTTTGCTCTTGGGGGGGGGGAAAAAAACACGGACACGACGACTACCAATTTTAATTCCGAAAGAATTTGAAATAGAAGAAATAGATTTTAAAAAAGAAATAAAACACAAACCAGAAAAAAAAAAAAACAATGGAAATATTTCTTACAGCACTACAGAAATCTCATTAATTCCTGATGATTATGAGATGAGTTTGGATAAAATGTAACTGAAAACAACCTCAAATTGCATGAGCAAATTATTTTTAGACAGGGTTACAGACCTTATGCTGTCCAGTCCTAAAGATTTAAGATATCCATACATATATATATATGAACTCAATTTAATTCTCTTTTTAAAGAAAAAGTTAACATTCTATTGCTACCAATATTCAATAACTGTACAGTGTAAGAAAGGAAAGCGCAAACTGCAAACTTACTAGCAATGGCTGTGAAACCACAATGCCAGTGGACAATCCTGGCACAGCTGGAAAGCATGGGACAGTCACATCTAGTAAATATTAAAAGGCTCCTTCCTCTTAGCTAAAAAAAACATTGCTGAACCAAGCTTATATTCCACAATTCAAGATACTTTGTACCTTTTCGATCTGCCAGGTGTGCTAGGTGTACAACAGTAGGAACTACGTGTGCAATCATACAGTCATAACCACAGCTGCCAAGAATAATCTGTATTTGCATATATTAGTATTAAATGTTTAACATAAATATCCTGACGGATAGATTTAGATGACAATTTTTTCCAGACTAGAAGAAAGTGGCAATCCAAATTAATCACTTCATTCTTTGCCTTGAAACTTCTCTAACCCACATAAACTCAAGGAAATGTGAAATCCTAAGGTAATAAGAAACCAGTCAACTCTGAGAAAATCAAATTGCATGACATTTCCTTCAAGCCAACCCATTTGCATACTCTGCTACAGTAAACAAAGTGGTTTAGATTTCAATGGAGAAAAAAAAAAATAGCTTTCAGTGACCTCACATTTACAGTAGGTATAGTGCATATGGCTAGCTGATAAGCTATCTGTTCACACCCTATACTCTAGTTCCATAGACAGACTAAGCTAGTATAAAACAGTATTGTTACTAAAAGGTATTCCAGGTTAAATGCAATTCAATAAAATAATAATTGTGATGCGGACATGCCACTGGAGCAGGAACACCACTTTTAGTGGCAGTAGCAACTTAGACTAGAACACCAAATCTACATATCCAGGCCTGTAGTTTTTGCTCATTTGTTCTTAGGGAAAACCTGGGCAAAAAAAAGTCATCGCTTCTAATATGAAGCCATGACCTTCAAAGGGTAAAATTGTACAGACAAATTTTTCACATCAATCATCTGAAAGCTGATTGATGATCAGCTTCAGCTGATCATCTGAAGCCAAAGACTTCAAGAGTAGCATTTAACAGATTATTTTTACAGTGAAACGTGAAATACTGAGGTTTGTTCTGCTTTACATGAGGAAAGATAGATGCCTACTATGAATACAGAGCATATGTGCTACAAGATCTTTTAATACTGATTCACCACACAATGGGGAGAAAAAATGCCACATAAGAACAAAACAGTATTTCTGATTCTGCAGCTTCTGTTTTAAAGTTACATGTTTCATATTTGTCCTATTGAAGGGAAAACAGTTTTAGAAAAGAATAGAAACGCTTAATGAATTAAGAATTTATTTAGTACAGTGGTCAAAAGAACTCCCTGGGTTTCACTCTCAAAGAATATTACACCATAAATCAGCTATTACCAGACTTCTTTCCCCCTCCCCCCATCAGTTATTCCTGTATGCCCTGAATTTGCATTCCTGTTGACCAGTTCTCTTTAATTTATTAGAGTTCTCATTTGTTCTCAATTATTTTAGTACAGAGTCTAATTCAAACTAATTACACTGTTAGCACTTGATAAACCTCACATTTATAAGCCCACTAACATAAGCACTTTGCCCAGAGTGAGAAAGTCTGGCTTGCCTTTCACGGCATGTTCTTCAGCAAGCAGCCTACCTGCTTGGCAGCAGCCCCCTCTAAGCACAAAGCTGGGCTAGATGACCTGCAGAGGTTTCATTCAGCAGAGACTAAAGATGGCTAAGGAACAGCACCACAAGACCACATCTGCACGGCAGCAGAAGACGGTCTTGCTGCAGTGCGAGACTACTTCAGGACAGAAGGAAAGAAGTTACCTATATTCTTCTGCATAACTATGTCCCAATAAGCATCGTTAATCAGATCTATGTGAAGCAAGAAAGATAATATTCACTAAGAATAAATAGATGAATCAAGCTGCAGAGAAAGGTTAGGCTGCTTTCAAAGAAAGTTGCTAGTCGTTCTTATATAGGTGTTTAAGCCAGAGAGATGCCAATCCTTAAGGAACAAAACTGAAAGGTGCAAAGACAGACTAGACAATGTGACAAGAAGATATAAGCACATAAAACAAATATTCTAGTACCTATTCACTTAGTAGTGAAGATTAATTTCAAACTCTAAAAAAAAAATATTGTTTTTATAATAAAATGTTTCCCATACTATGAAACTGAAATATGATTAACACAATATTACAGCAACACTGTCACTATTAGACTATTTGGATAGTACAGGAAGAAATTACTCAAATTAGAAAGACATGTTTAATAAATTGTTGCTTGATTAATAGCAAAATAGTTTGTATTATAAGTAGGATCAGGAGAGCTTTGCCCATTCATTTTAGTCTAAGGCTTCAATAAAGAATAATGAAAAAAAATGCAGGTCTACTGAGGCTCATCAACACAGAACACGCATTACTGTGGCACTAACAACAGCAATAGGTCCTTACAAGTACGGGCCAAGCTGCCAAACATTTTTTTTTACACCATTTTACTTCAGGGATTCAGGGAACAGTTTTAAAAAAGAGAGAGAGAGAGAGAGATTTAGGATTGAAAAGAAGAAAGTCATAGCAGGGCGCTGTAAGTCACAAATGGCCCAAATCTCTCAGATATCAGAAAGAGAAACACAGAGTCATCAGTCCCTGATGGGTCCCTGAAGGATCTCAAAAGTACTTAAAGGCATAAATTTCAAGTTGGAGGTAAAAAGTAGAAGAGTGTTATGCATAAACCATACACATTACACGTTGTTTTAAAACATCTTTGTATAATACAAGTGCCATCGATAAAACTAAATGAATGAGGACTGAGGAGTGCTGAAAACCCTGGAGCTGGAGGCGTTTGGAAGAACTTATGTCTGGATCTGGACAACTGCACTATATTTTTTTTAAATCAAAAGCACGACCTTTACTTGAAGCATATGCTCTGAGCGCTAACATCGGAAGCGGTACCTAAACTTCTATCACCAACATATGGTTCTCACCATATGCTCAATGCCCAGAAAGAGCGCCTCCAAACAGTAGCTCTGTACCTTTTAAACAAAAGCAAGACAAATATGCAAATATTCTAAGGAGTTTATTTACTTAATTACAAACAGCTAAAATGTCAGAAGTTGAAAACTTCAGGCAATATGGGAAAACAGAAAAAACTGAACTGGAAAGCAAACATCCTAAAAGGATGCAAGATACAGACAATGCCTGTAAAAGTCTGATTGTCAAAAGTCATTCTCTCCTTAGAGGAAGTACTATTACACCCTTTCATCCTCTGTTCCCTCCTCCCCACTCTCAAAGTATGCTAAGTTTTACAGGTGTCTCATCTTCTTCATTGGTTTCCACAGAAATTTCCCTAATTGAGTTGCAGCTCTTTATTACAGTACCAACTGAACACCAAGGACTCTAGCCGAGTCCCACGGGCAGCTTAACCATTTCTGACCATGTCGCGTATATGCCTCTGCCTTTACCTACCAGTACTACTGTGCGCTCCTGTTGATCTTCCCTCTTCTCAGCCCTCATCCTCCACTATTTGCTGTCTCTGGTTCCTGGCTAAACAACATTAATCCCAAACCATCTTGCTTAAACCCATTGCTTCTCATGTCCCCAGCAGAAAACTGATAAAGGATGTAACAGAAAATAATGCCTTGAATTAGGCAGAAAGATATACACAGTTAAAATACCTTAAAATAGAAAAGTCTTCTACAAAAGTTCAGACCTTCCTCAGTTTTACTGCTTAGTTTTCAGAATACAGAACCTAACAAGCATTCATAAAGCTTCTTTGAGAAAAAGATACCAAATTTCAGGTCAGACCAGGAAAGGGACATCAAAATCCACTTGGATTGAATATGAAATCAGAAGACAGTCACAAAACTTAAATGGAAAGAGAGATTCACTGCGGACTGTACAGGTTATACTTAGTGGCCAATTAGTTCTTCCTCTTTCTACACTGTAAGATTTCCAACAGTTCAACAGCAGGGTCATTAGCATAATCTGCTTAAGAAGTGATTTAACAGAGAAAGCTCAAATACTGACATAAAAACAAATGTCATTACTTCTCATATTTGATGCTTCCCTGGATATTAATAGCAGCTTACTCTTCAGTTCACTGCCTTCAGCAGTCTGCAACCACAGAATTACACCACTATTTATCTTTACTCATGAAACCTAGGTATTTCACAAAGCTTTGACAAAAGGAATAAGAAATTCAGTATCATTTTCTTTAGACCACATGTAGGTAAGATTTAAGTTTGAAAACAAAAGAATCCAACATAGAAAAAGGTACATATCATATATATATTACATATTTTTCAGCCATCCAAGTCTCAAGGCTTAAGTGCCTTTCCTCACCCTGAAGAGAAAAAGAGTGGACTAAAACAGAAGCCATAAACATGACTAATATAGCTACAGCGTTATAGCTATAGTTTTAGCATATGCAACTTATTCTACCTTTCAAAAGGACCGAGGCTTTTGAGGCTTTTTTTTTTTTTTTTTTTTGAAATAATTGATTCTAAAATAGCAATAAATTGGCAGTAGTCACTTGGCTCCTCAGCAATAAAATAAGCAAATAAAATATTCAGTGAGTTATCACTGAGAGCTTTTAAGGTAGCTATAATGTTGATACTGCCTCTAGTATCAGAAATTCAGCTAATTGCCTCACACACTTGATTTACTGAACTGCTAAAAGTACTAATTGACAAATCTTAATGTTTTCAGATGTTCATTTAATACTTTAAGTTCTTTTTAGATCAAGAGTAAAACAAAGTACCAGAATAACAAAAGATATAAAATCCTTTTCTTTCCAGTTCTGTGCCAGAAAAAAAAAAAAGAGACAAAAAGAATTGTGGAAGTATTTGGATTTTCTTGAAGACACTTTTTTATTTTACCAAAGCAAATGAAGATCACGTGCGCTATCACTAGATTCTAGGCTTTTTCCAGAGGGCACAGTGATGCTTAGAATTATCCTGTTGATGGAAGTCATCTCATCCACTACAAATGTCTCAAAACAATGACCTAACATAAAAGGCACCATATATCTTGATAACATTTTTATTTTGCCCTCTATGATAAATCTAAATAAAGAGATAGAAAAAAAAAAAAAAAAAGAGTTAGGGCTTAGGCCTTACATGCATATAATTGCATAAACAAATTACAAATGTTTATCTGAAGCACAGTTCATCAGTTATTATGAACTACCCAATTATAAATTCTGAAAGAAACTTAAGTTCTTTATACTATCATCTATGCATATCATTATCATTTTTATTAGTTTTTAATCCTCAAATGTCATTACTTTATCAATTAAATGGCATTACTATTTTGCATCTTGCAAGCAAACTGAAAACCTAACAGAACAGTCTTGCCTGGTAAAGTAACTTTTGCCTCACAGATAATGCTGGATTAAGTAAACCACTATAAATAAGGTTTCTAGCCAGCTTTGCACAAAAGAAGTTAAAGTATGAACTAATATTTCTGAGATTATGCTATTATATTTCAATTTAAAAATTGAAAAGTTGCTGTCCTTTAAGTTCTATGTTTTTTCTTGTATAACATGCAGTGGCTCAGATACGGTTTATATTAATTTTTTCAAAAAAATAAATAAATGCAGTCTTGATACTTAGTTTAAACACAAAATAGCCATAAAATTATTTAGTGATTTTAACTTGCTTGAAAACTTAAAGAAAGGTTAAAAGGATTCAGTTTTAATTAAACATATCTACAGAAATTTAATTCCATATCTTAAGGTTTTGGAACCCAGTTTCTCATCAGAATGTTATTAAAGTTCATCTGAATTGAATGACAATCTTACATTCCTCTAGGCATTCCAAGTCCATTATGCTCCCCCTTGGGAATGAATACTTTACTGTGACTGATGATGAGGATGATATATAGGACAAATATATTTTTTCACATTAAAGAAATTCCTTTTAGTCTTTTGATTTCTTACTGCCACATTTCATAGTGTCTAGATAGAACTATTTAAGATATTTGTCCCAAATTTCTGTTTCATACTATGAAATATTTTAAAACGAGGTGTAGTTTTTGGAAAATAAGCCCAGCTTTTAACTATTGCATTCTATTACCTGTGTACTTTTTTTCCCCCAAAAAAAGGTCAATTTGCAAGTTATATCCTCTTTTTGAAGTTTTAGGCTTTTTTTTTTTTTTTTTTTTTTTTTTTTTAAAAAGGTCACTTATTAAAATACATATTTAAAACAAATGTATTCTACTCTTGGACCTTGCTGAGTAATTTAATCCAGAGACTACTATATTCATCACATAAAAGAACCCTAAAGTGTAACTGATGGGGTGGGGAGGAGGCAAGGAATTACAGAGAGAGGAGTAAGGGGGATGCAGTAACATTTTCTGTGTTCATACACATAAAATTCAGCTCCTAAAAATGTCCTCCACCTAATTGTCTTAAAATCAGTTCTGATAAACAGCATTACTACAGTCTCTCAGTAGGTACTGATGATGTATTAGACACTTTTAGAATCAGAGGATAGATTCAATTCCCATATTAAAATTCAAGGACAATTCCAACCTACTTCAGCACCACCTATTCCAACAGAAAGGGGGAACTGCTTAAATAGTTAAATATTTAGATTATCAGAGAAGAGTGAGCACAGGCCCTCCTCTCAAGTTCTCGAGGAAAATAAAATACCAACAGTTAAAATGGATGCTATTGGTTTATGATTCTGATATTTGGAAGCCAAAAACTGTAATGTGACTATTTAATGCTTTCTTTTGCTTATTTGTTTTTAAGCATACTGATCTTGGGACTGTAGAAAAAGAGTACTAAAGAGTGCTGGAAAGCCCCTCTGAAAAAAAGAATCTTAACAACTGGTGTGAATAGAACTGGCAGGGTAATCCATTTATTTATTCATTATTACACACATTTTTACAAAAGCTAGTACTTTAAAAAGAACCACGAGATTCACTACAGCAAATGGTATATGTAAAAAGTCTTACTGCTTTATATAAGCACTCGAAACTTCCAAGTTCATAAGTGTTTCTTCTGCAAATGCTGAATTTGCCCTTCTAATAAGTGCTCATACAGAAATAAGGAAGAAGAAAATTCAGCAATATTACCTTTTAAGAAATAGTTGTTGACTGCTTCAGGTCTGGAAAGTATCTAACTTCGTATACCTTTTTCCCCCAAAGCTGAGTATTTCCACAAAACAAAAAGATGGAAAAACAACACAGCACACTACTTATACACAGATAAATGAACAAAGTCTCTTGCTATTTCACAAGTAGAATCCTGGTCCAGTAAGACAGTGACAAAACTCACAGAATCATGATGGAATAACACCTAATCCCTGAAGCGCAGATAAGGTACAGAAATTAAAGAGAGGGAAGAAAGTGGAAATGGTATTAGAAGACTCAGAAATACAAGTCTATCGAAATTGCTTTTAAGAGTTTCCAGAAAACTTCTGGGTGTTGTAAATATTGTGAATGACCAATAAATTCACACTTTCATCTCAAGTTCCGAATAAGCGAGGCAACGTCTTCCTTGCGCTCTGAGAAGGCAGCACAGTTCCTCTCCGCTATCCTACCACCTCTCTTCCGCTAACACCATTCCTCCTCCCTCCCTTCACACAGACCACCCCCTACTTTCTTGGGCATTCTCATCTATGATTTTTGGCTATCACTTTTCAGCAGGACTTTATTCATTTACACTCTCTTGGTTAGCAGAAATCCCAAAGGGGTTTGGTCCTTGACAACACTACTGTTAGGTCACACACCAGGAAGATGCATCACATACTTCTTGTTTTCTTCCTCGTGGTGTTTTTTAGAAGACTGACTGCAGAGCTGTAGGAAGAACGTTAGGTAATTTAGACACATTAAGTCTGAAGTGGCAGTGCAATCAGACTAGACCCTTTTGAAGAGGTCACCTCTCAGTGTGTGTAGTATGGTCAGTATTAAGGGTGTATCTTGCAACAGAAAGACATGTGTCCTCAGTCTAGTGCAATGTTGAGGAAAAAGCAATCAGTTTAAATTACTAGCTGCTATCACAGTTACCCCTACGACACACTCTTCTACTGTCAGGATTTTGCCAGTTATAAAATTGACTTTAAGTGAAGAGGATATTGATCTAAGATATACTGTAGAAGAGAAAAAATGCTCTTGAAAATACTTACTGAAGTCACCTGTGAGAAATACTGCTTCAGCTCCTGGTGCCCACTCTTTGCAGTATACTCCTCCATCCACGAACTGGTTAACTCCAAAGGTTTTGTAACTTTTTGAAAATTTGTCAAGACCACCTTCATTTTCCTCAATGTTCTTCAACCGTTTATAAAACAGAGAATACCTTTCAAAGAAAATAGAGTTTTTTGAGAGGGGGTGTTAGAGGATATTTTGGAGGGGAGGAGAGGAAAGTTTATTAAGTGCCTGTCTCGTATTTAAAATTGGCAAACACAGGAACATAAAAACACATTAAGTGAGATGGACTGTAACGTTGAATATTTAATTCTTTACAGAAATGAAAGAAAATTACCAAGCACATAAACCATATAATTTCTCCATGACTGCAAAGTTACAATCTTCACATAACTCTGTTTCCCCTACTGTAGGGGAACAATTTGTACTTCAAATCTCATGCTAATCCAATGCTTGGATTGATAGCCAACAAATCACAGTATTAGTACACAAAAAGATAAATTCACTCTCTCACTAGCAGTTTCCTCAGACTGTTTTAATTGGATATAGGCCTCATTGGGAAAATTGTATAGGTCCAATACATCTACAACTGATTTTAATACATAATCTCAGGACACAGAAAAGTTTCCAATACATTATAGCAAGAATGAAAGAAAAAAAAAAAAAAAAAAAAAAACACAGTTTTAACATTTGCAGAAAGCATTTCCTTAACCACTCTCCAGAAAAACTCATCAGCAAGAACATACACAGTCCCCTGACTCATTTGAAAAAATTACCACTTCCTGGAAATACTTATTTGGTACTTACTTGGTATTTACTTTCTCCTTGTAAGACTAGAACCACCCTACCACCCTAAGTGTCTAACATAAAAAATTAATAGCTTGGAGTTTGTTGACAGATTTGTCCCGATTTCCCCAAGTAAGCCCATGAATTCTGAAGTGTATAAGGTACACAGGATAAATTAGGAGGACCAACTATCCTCCCTAAAATGTGAGCTGCTATGTGAAGAAGCATGGCTACAACTTCACAATTCCATTGAAAAGTTTATTCATCCTACACGGAAGTTAGGAGATTATTTTGTTTCTTTCTTTAAAATAGACATGACAAGTACAAAGGAAAGACAAAGGACAGTAAGTTAGCAAACAGTTTGGATAAAAAAAGCGTCACTGTTTAAAGTGTCAAGTTTCTGTTTCAGAAACGGCCTTCAAATTATGAGGTTAAAATTGACTATTTAATGGTCGGCTGTATTGAAACAGGATTAGTTATAATTAAATATTACAGTTATTATGACTCCTTCTAAAGTTAATCTCCCAACAGCTTTTATTATGAAAAATGATACTTGCCTTAAAAAAACAGTGAGAATCAAAAGCCCTCAGGATGTACAATAGCAAACATACTTAGAAATCCTTTGGCCTACCCACCTGCAACGTTCCTTTAAAAGCTGCTAGTAGGTACAAACCTGAAAAAAAGTACTACAAACATCTTTCACCCTGAAACTCACTCTCATTCATAGTGCTTGATGGAATAGCCCAACCAACCTATCAATCTAGCAAACAAATTAAAAGTGAGAGTGGTTAATTGGGGAGGGAGGGAGGGAGGGAGGGATAGGGAGAGGTGAAAACAGACTTTCAAAAGACACTGACATCTATAAAGCCTTTCAGAAATCACTCTGCAAGTAAAGCACAAGTAGGTTTGGTCTCTTGTTACAGGAATGCTAAATGTACGTCCATTACCTCAATTTTTGTCTTTCAGTGAATTCAAAGTTTAAAGAAATGCAGACAAAAAGAGACCACTACATTTAATATGATAAACGATCATGCTTATTACTCTATACACTCAACTTGTGATGACAGTGGTCAACATGTCTACACGTTCAAGAGAAACAGAATTTCTTTTGAAGGATAAAAGGCTAAAGGAAGGAATCAGGCTCTCCAGCATACTAAGCAAATTTTTGATAAAGATTTAAAACACTGCAATAATAATTGAGGGAGAGAATGACTTAAGTTTGGAACAATTATTGCAGCACTACATACATTTGATCACAACATTTGGCCCATTTTCCACAACACCATTTGTGATATATAGCAAGATAGCTCAGGTATTGCACTTGTATCATGCCCGCAAAAATCTAAAAGATTTAAGAACTAATGTTCTCCATAATAATTTAAGTTATATTCTGAAACATGTTCAGTGATAATCTTTAAAAATTGGTCTCATGGAGTGATCAGACAGAGAACTACAGTTTATTCAAAGTTCACAGGAAAAAAACACAAGCTTCTGAAATGGATCAATTACTTCTGCTCTGAACTATTCTCAAATCTCATCTCAGGAGATGAAATACATTTGGCCACAGAAAGATGTCAGTTGTCACAGAAGGTCTCGTAAGACAAAGCAGAAGTGTTGTTCTGTATCTTGTTACT
>VZSV01000027.1:3704098-3716103 GCA_013398735.1 Nothocercus julius | reverse complement strand
AGGAAAAATGTCTTGACCGTGAGGGTGACAGAGCCCTGGCACAGGCTGCCCAGGGAGGCTGTGGAGTCTCCTTCTCTGGAGACCTTCCCAACCCGCTTGGACGCAGTCCTGAGCCACAGGCTCTAGGTGACCCTGCGTGTGCAGGGGGGTTGGACTAGATGATCTCTAGAGGCCCCTTCCAACCTTAAGCATTCTATGATTCTATGAATTCTATGATTCTACCTATAAAGAATAGCCCCCCCCAAAAAAAACTAAAATGTGGAAAAGGTACACTTTATTTTCTTTTGTTTCTGACTACCATGCCAGTTGGATCAGTCTTCATTGGTTTGTCCAATAAATATTTTACACCTTGGCTTGGAGGCTATATGAAGCTGTTCATATTGACTGCATATTCAATTAATCAGGTAAATCTAATCTGCTGGCCTGTAAAGCCAATAAAAAGAGACTCTTCCAGAAGAGGGTGCTGAGGAAGATGTCACCTCCAGTAACCGGAAAAGTGAACAAAGAGGCATTGAAAAGATGGAAGCAGGAGGAAAACAGAGCCACCTCATCTTCTAAATTATTCATACCAGCTTTAGGCACTTTAGCAGAAGGATCACGCTCAGCCTTACAGCACAATCTGTCTAAACTTAATTCTTAGCTCCAACTTCACTGTTGACAGGATCAACAAGAGGAACACTCTTAAATGTTCATTCCTCAATGGAAAATGTTCATAATTAATATCAATAAATTTGAAGTAGAATTAGCACCTGCATACTTAAAAAATGCCAGTAACTACCACCAAATAATAATTTATTTCCAGTGATGCTGAACAGTCCAAAAATATGTATTCTTGGCTCCTGCTTTGAGTAGTTGTATGCAAAGGTACATGCTTCATTCATAGCCAAGCATTTCCAAAGGTGCCCTCTAGAAGGACACCTCCTGCACTGGATGTCTTCTGGACATCAGTGAGTGAGCACAATGAAAAATGCACGGCCACTAACACGGCCACTAACAGATACACACTCATCTGCAGAAGGAAGATATAAACAGCAAGTTCTCCAAGTTATCACACAAACTTAGAAGAAAGGAGCTTGGATCTGTTCTTCTGAAGCATTAAGCTGCTCTCCTTAACACAACCACCCACTATCTGGATATAGCTACACGCATCATTTCCTGTCAGAAATGCACTAAACATTTTGAAACTGTAGAGCAAACACTAATCATCAGCTGTTGGACAGATCCCAACCACAAATCCATTTTCACAGATTTTAAGTTCATAAGGACACACGACATACTTCCAAGACATCTGACTCCTGCCTAGCATATTTTTACATTAGCAAGCACAGCCTGATCATCATAGAAGTTGGTAGTATCGTGTGGCCTCCAAGCATATTTTAGTCTTATGTCTCTAAAGCAACTTGTCTATCAGAGCATTGGAAAGTTACGATTCAAGTTTCAAGCTGATATAATTAAAGAAAAGATAAAAACAAAAGGAGTAAGAACAACAACTAATACTGCATTAATAATTCATGACAAATCATCCACCATAAGCATTACCCACAAGGAGAACTGACCAGACACTTCAGATACATAAAAACCCAACGTAAACATAAGTGGCAAGGTAGCTGGCAGCACATGTTAGGACACCTGTGAAAGTTGAGGAAGGGGTGGGAGTGAGAAGATGAGGAATCATGAGCTAAGAAAGCCTAGCGTTCCATTCTGATATGATGCACAAGCTAATGACAAGCACAGATCTTCTTTTAGGAAGTAAAACTGAGAAAGCCTCAGAGTTCATGGAAGCATTAACATTAATCCAGTACTAGAAGTTGAGAAATATCAGACAAACAGTTAGCCAGAGGGAGAGGGAAGAACTATGTTTAGAATTCCATACTAATCTTGTCTGCTTATAACACCACACACATCTCCTAAAATAAGTACCAAAAATGTAAAGGAGTCTTCTATAGCATAATTTTTCCTAGAATTTGTGTCTTTATTTATATAGATGCTTTTGTGTAACAAAAGTCAATATTTTTATCTCAAATAAAGGAATAGTTTAAAGTGAGATGGATGAAGTTAAACAACAAATAGGTTGAATAATGTAATAACAGTCCACCAAATTTAAGAGGATTTCCTTTTTAGAAAGTCCTCATCCCCACTATGACATTGCTATGATTTTTCTACGGGTCTTTCTTCCCTTCTTTATAAAAGAAGTTACACCCATTGATTTCCTAAATGACTGACCAGCTCAAAGTTCTTTTTTCATGTGCCTGTCTATCTTTGAAGCACAAAGGAGCAAAAGCATTACATTACATTCCTGGTAGAAAAATGTATGTATGTGTGTGCATAAGATTACATACAAGCCTAAACATTTGTATTAAATGTATACTATATACATACATAAATGTATACTATATATACATACAACATCTCTCCCTTCTCCTACCTGAAATAGGCACAACTGCACACAACAGCAGTACCTCTCTTTCTGGAATTAAGCCTAGAAAAATACTGCTTGCTCCACTTCTGAGATGGGAGAGCTGCCAAAGTAAAGGCTTCTAACTGCAGCCAAACAGGACAACAGGCTAGCCCCTGAGCTTCACCATACACATCTCCTCCTTAGCTAAGGACAACTTGCTACACACCGGTAACAGGGAATAACATGAAGAGAGAAAACTCTTGAACCAAAAGCTTCAATATTACTTCATATTACTTAATATCTTATACTCAATATCTAAGTTAATATCTTGATATCTGAGTTAAGAGCTATATCTCAAGAATGAAGCCAGTAAAGCTGCTGGTACTTAAAAGAGTCAGCGTGCATATTCACAGAATCACAGAATGGTTGAGGTTGGTTCTGTCATGATATATTCATTATATCACAGCTCAGTTTAGTATTGTATAAACGTGTGATATTCTGCAAACTGTATATAGCTCTGAAATTCCTTACTAACATCTTCCCCTCATCCCCTGAAGAGACTGAACTTTTACATCTACATCATCTTTTGCAAGGCCACGCATACATAATACTCTTAAGTGCTATTTTCTGTCCTTTTCTTCCTAAGACATTGATCACTGAAAATTTAGTAAAGCAGCAAAATATTGCTAATAACCAGAAATAAAAGACTGACAGCTAAAAGCCCTTTTCAATTGTCACTGGAACTGATGCAAGATTTAAGCGCAAAACAAATACAAAATTGACAGAACAAGGACTAGCTAGATAGAAAAAAATATATATATATATATATATAAGTAGGATAATTAAGCACTGGAACAGGATCCAGAGAGGTTGTAGAATAAACCTGGTAGGAATCTGTCTATTTGGGCCTTAAGCCTAAGCAAACTGGTCCGAATTCAGTGTCAGCTTGGTTCTGAACTGGAAGCTGTGCCTTCAATAAAATTGCCCTGCCCCTTTCAACTTGAGTTGCTCTATGAAAATCTTATGCTAACCCCATATTGTAGCTAGTTCACTCTGCTTAAAAAGCTAAGGATGTGACAAGATATGCAAAAACAGTAAAGAGCAACAAACATACTACAAACACTGCAAATGCCCAAATCCTCTGCCAATAACTGAAGATATTTTAATTATGCACACACCTCCTCTTAGCTAGTACTCATTTTCTTTGTACACAGATAAAGAAATTCCACATTCCTAAAACAATCAAAAAATATGAACTTAACCAATTTCTGCCTCAAAAGATGCTTTGCTATGTTTTTAGCAATTTTCCTCAAATATCTTATTACCCTATGAGTTTTCTTCCATATGATCTAAAAATCTGTTAAAGTAGTTATCAAAGTGTAAAAAGTAAACTTTTGCATCAACACTGTCTTTAAAATGTTACTATAACCATAGTATCAATATATAGACATGAACTGGTATATCCACCATTTTAATTTCTTATATGCAAGTTACACAATTAAGGCTAATATAAAACTTGCTATTGCTCTATGTGCATCATTGTTTCAAATATTCAAATATTATTTCAAATTCAAAGCATTCTGGAAATATAAAACACTTGGATGTTGATGGAAATACCACACTTTTCCAACTACTGTGTAAAACACTATAGGGAAAAAGAATTCTGGATGCAAGATTGTATTCACACTGGAAATCACCCAAAGCTATATATTTTTATTCTTTCCTTTTTAACCTTTTCAACAGAAGGTTACTGTGCAACTTGTGCATCTTTCTTCACATATGACTAGTTAGAACATGAGAAGATCTGTATCCCTTTAGTACACTACAACAGGGGTAGCAATGCAGTCTTTCAGAAAGGTCATGGTATTGCATATCCTGTTCGAACTGAAAGATAGAATTGCCACTTGACAATATTTTATCTTTGCAGGACAGTGCACCCTTATGTGCTACCTCACGCTGAACTCAGCGGAAACTGGAAGCCACCACATGATCCTCCCGCTCTAACCTTAGGCACGTTCTCACTGTCGGGCAGTAGCCCCCACGTAACTGCCACCCTCAACCTCCCAGTTATCCCAGCAATGGCATTTCTTAAGGCAACATCTCGCAAACACACATCCGAACAAAACAGAAGGCAAAGCCTTGCTCTGCCTTTCGATCAACCTTCAGCACTATTAAATCAAGTGCACCAGCCCTAATTCTGTAAGGCTGAGCTTACAGAAGTGATATATATCACTTCTATAGAAGGCTGAACTTCTATACTAGCAAGGGGAGGGGAAGCCATTTTAAAAAGCCACTAGACTGCAGGCTACAAAGGATTTATTCCCAAATTTCAAATAAACTGTAATTTTATTTGCAGCTTTTAACAAGGTATCCATTTCTATTTAGGGGTAGTTGTGTTTAATGTGTTTTTCTGCCTTTGCAGGCCTCTCAGGAAAAAATACAGGTCAGACCCTCTTCAGAACCAAGGAAGAAACTGTGCAGTTGAAGTAACTGCACTACAATTGTTAAAAATGGTAAAAAATTTGCAAAAAGTCACACTGCAGAAGTCTAAAAGCACATGCCATATTTGAAGTTCTTTTGAACATAGACTGGATTCTTGTATTTCATCATTCATTTACTCTGAAAAATTCTTAACAATTATTCTCATACTTTTCTGAGCTAATTTTAGTGCCTTTTCTTTAAAGCTTTGCACACTAACTGAACAACAACATTTCTATTAAAAGTTAAGTCAATGCAGACTATCAGTAGAACTCGCACTGTTAGACCCAGTAAGTTTATAAATCCCTCACTTGGGCATGAAGTGCCATTTCAAAACACTGTGCTACACTATACATTTTTATTTGGTTATATGTCAGAAAAACTGCACCTGGAAAAAAAGACCAGATAAAAGAGTCTTGTAAGAAGGCTATTCTCACCATGGATCTCTTAGCAAAGGCCAGACTCCTAAATCCAGGGCAGAACTACAGCCTCCTCCCTAATTCTAACATACCACGTAGCAGCCAGCAATCAACAACCTACATCTGCCACACAGACTCACGTGACTAAAAGATGTTCATTTGACGTACCCAGCACCTGAAACAGAGGTGCTGTACTGGGCATAAGGCAGAGAACGATAAGGAAATACCAAGTCTGTGTGCTTTTTCCCTTAGGTATAGGGTGCACACATCTGAAGAGAAGCTGGGGAGGGGAGAGGGCGAAGAGGACAGTAAAGTAGCCATCTTCAACAGGTCAGATATTTTGAGATGAACTTTTTAAAAACATCCATTATTCCTCATCAAAGAAAATATAAACTTTTGGATTGCTTACTGAGAAAAAAAAATGTTAAAACAAAAGATGTTGAAAGCACAGTAGTATTTGAACGGAATGTTATGAACAGAATTAAAAATCAACAGAGTTCAAATTGGTAATTCATTCTTCTTTTGTAGGCTTAAGAGCTGCCAGAACCGCATTGCATATTACATATTTTGGTTTTGTATTTATATTGTAACTGAAATCTAGCTATTACTAACTTGAACCTTTCCATGTTACCTGACAAGTTCCATTCCTGGAGATATCTGAAGAAGAGAGATGTTTAAGTACTCTCCTACCTAGAGGCCACCACACTGCTCTCTTGGTGTAGAGTCCATCACAGAGCACACAACTCGCATTATGCAGCAAGTCAACAGTTCTCCCAGTTTCTGTTTGTGCCCTAGTCCTAAGTAAACCAGAAAGTCAATTCTGATGTTGAGACAGACCAAGTTTGGAAAAACAAGCCAGGACAGCTAACAGTGCAGAGTCAATACACAAAACTCCTGATGGAGTCCCACAAATCAGGGAAGGCAACCCAACTCCTCGGGAAGGCTCTGAACAACAGCTTTCACCAAAGGTTCCCGCACACAAACACACTTTTGGGAAGAGACAGTAGGAAAAAATAAAACCACACATTTCTATTAAGACCTCTTAATAGAAACAAAAGGGTGGCTGAAAGACAATATGCAGGACCCAGCAGAGCTCCATTCACTGCCAGCATGCCTGTCCAGCCTCCCAGGGTTGCCAAGGTCCACGATGCCAGGGCAAGCACCAAGGAAATGGGACCCAAAGCCAGAACTTGCTCTATCCCCACAGTCTTCCTTTTCAGGAGAGGCCTTTCTGAAACAAAACCAAGCTTTGAAATCCTTGTGCAATAGGGCTTTCCCCCCAACACCCTCTCTCCTCCACACAGTTCCATAAACAAGGTCAAATGGCCATAATAAAATTTAAATCTTTAGCAGTACAAATAGCTCATACATAGCCAAGATCTAAGGAGAAATAAAAAAAATAAAAATTAAAAAAAAAAAAAAAAAAAAAAAAAAAAAAAAAAAAAAAACACACCCTCCCCACCCCCATACCAAAAGCAACACAAACCATGAGCCCTAATGAAATCTGTTCTGTTAAAAGTTCAAGGTAGCATGAAGGGAAAAGCTGTTCCTTAATGAAATCATTATTTAAGTCATCAGACCAAAAAAATAACACACACACACACACACACACAGCCTACACCTTAAAACTACATCTCCCTCCCCTTGGTAGACAGCTAGATCCCTTTAGATCCCTTTCTAGACCAAATATCAGCAGCAGAAGCCCTTCACATTTAACATAAGAATACATTCTGAGCAATACTTGCTGTTGCTAAGCCAAGTGGGGTTTTCCACTGTTATTTGAATAAAAAATAAAAATAATTAATAATAAAAAAAGCATAACCTCTGAAACTATCACTTGCTTAGACATTTTGAGATAGGGAAGGGGAGAGCAGTAGGAGGAAAAATAACCAAAGAGAGATGGACAGACAGAATCCTTTGACAAATCCATGACACCTTGCACCTAGGATGCAGTGAATATCCAAATTCATCTCTTTATTAGCAGTGTTGAAGATTGAAGAGCAAATGCTGCTACATTATGTAGTTACTTGTGATTTTAGCTCATCATTTCCATTATTCCCAAACAGTATGGTCCCAGTCCACCACTTCCAGACACGCTGACAGCAACCTCCAGTTCCTCATCTCCAGTAGCAGATTAAGCGATGTGTCCCAATTAGCATTTCAAAATATGTTATGAGTTTTAACAATGAATAAGAATCAACAACTGATTTGAATAACTTTCATTCCCAAGAGTTATGAATTTTTAAAGTTTAAGCTACATCATACCACAAGAAATATTACAGAATATAAATTCCATGCAGAAAAATTTAGTTGCAACTGAACTGTCTTCAGTTCTGACTACCAGGTATGCAGGTCTTTGCTGTATTTTCATCCATTTTTACCTTGTTCTTTCTTTCTAATCAATGCTTTAAGGGGAACTTCCTTCCAACATCTGAAGAGCTAATGAAGTGCCGCACTTCTGTGCAAGAAAGATTTATCATCACCCTTACAGCCCTGAACTCCCCAAAGAATATGAAATGTAGGCTTGCACACCCAGAATAAATACATACTATGGATTACTCCCTCTGTGAACAGTACACAGCTAATGAATGCTTACAAGGAAGATGAAAAATGACTCTGCATGCAGGAGATGGCATAAATGAAATAACCGAGGTAAAGAGCAAATTCAAGAAGTGCTGCAGAGCATTTGTAAAGATCTGAACACACACAAAAAAATTTACAGGTTTTACAATGAAAAAGTATTAATATAAATAGAAGAGAGGAAAAAATCTTAAGCTCAAACTTCTACAATAACAACTCACACAGTCATTGCCAAAAAGTACATACACTGCCATTACTGTATTATTTTCTAGATGCCTCTCTACATCTTAGAGAATATTAAATTTGTACATTATCAAGTGAAAGCCTGATAGGATAACTCCTATTTTCTGAGGTATATACCTCTGCTTCTGTAAGGGAAAGCAAAACACAGCAAGTCTATCACCTTAACAAGGAACAGTGGGGCCGACAGCACTCAGCTGCCCATGAAATCTGACAATCTTGATTGCCAATTCTACAAAAAAATTAATAAAAGCTGTAAGTCATTTACAAATTACCAGAATTTGGAAAAGACACAAACACACACACACACGCCCCACACCCTGAAGAAACACACATTCTTGTTCAAGAATCAAGAAGATTCAGGAAATTTTTATTAACCCATTTCAGACTAATTTTAAAATAAAATTCCCAGTCTTAAAGATATATCAACTGCATTTCTAACAAGCAACATATCTGAAAATATTTATTCAAATGCACTGTTACAATGTATGAAATACCACTACAAAAAAGTCAGCCATAATCCTTTTGTGGCTTGTTTACAGAATATTTCTTTGCCAAAAGAACTGCTGAGCCCTGAACAGAAAAACAGCTCAGCCTTCTTAATTGTCCTGACCCCTTAAGTTTTACATGCTCTGACAGCAGAAGCTAGAGAGTGGAGCTCTCAGGCAGAGGATTGTTGAGGTTTGAAAGAACTTCTGGAGATCATCTAGCCCAATCCTTACCTCAGTGACAAGTCTTCTCTATGCTAAAGGCAAATAAGCAGCAACTTTCAATGACTGTGACAAGTCTGTAGAAAAATTGCTTTAGAAACCTTGGGTTTTAAGATACTCCTTCCTCTCACATTCACACACTGATCTACCTTACCATCCTGATGCAACTTTTAGTACCTATTCAAAATAGTAGAAAGAATAACAAGAGGAATGCAAGTCAGAAGCAAAACCTGCAATTCTTGATCTTTACTCAGCTGTTCCTTCTCAACTAGCCATCACCACAGTGGAAAGAGACTTAACAAAACCCCAAGGGTTAACATCAGGTGGTTCTGCTGAAAAATACATACGCAATGTGTTTGTGTTAACCACTCCAACAGTCAAGGTAGTAAACATCATGTCTGATACCCATGAAGAAGCAGTCTTAGCAGAAAGAATGCCAGAAAAAGCTCCAGGGAGTCTGAAAATCTCTCCCTAGACAAGTGTTTGGATTTTTACAGTTCCTGGCAGACAACCTATAGAGCCTGGGAAAGATGACAAAGAATCGCAAATTAGAAAACAGAGAAAAAAAGAACAATACAAAGAGTCTCAACTTTCTCAGCACATCTTTTGTTTTGAACAAGAGGACTGCATGACTGAAACTTAATCTGGCAAATGACACAAAGGAAAACAAATTCACTGCAATTGAGCACTGTCCTGTTCTTTGTTTAGGGTGGCCTAAATGCTATTGCTACTACAGATAAATCCTGTTAAGCATTTAAAGAAAAGCTATCTGTGAAGAAATCTCCCTGACATTTTTACAATTACTTAAGCAGCCAACAGCTTTTACTGCTGAGCTGTGTGACAGAGTCAACAATAAACACAAAAAAGCCTTTGAGATTCATGACCCTTAGTTACCAGTACATGAAGTCCAATCTGTTTCTTCTTACAAGTGTACACAAGTTGCACATGTGGTGCCAGAAATTGTATCTCAGAACTTCAGTTACTTACAGCAGCATCTGACGTATTCTAACATCTAACACAAGCAAACAAACCTAGAAGCTGTTAATAAACTTCCAGAATGTGAAAACTCTTCCAAAGAAGGTCTGCATTATAAGTGTTAACATATTAGCAAATGCTATACATGAGCAACCTAAGTCCTTATTGAAGGTGCAGCTAGGTAGTATTATACATTGATTCCTACTACATAAGGATCAAAAATTGTTCGGAGGAATTTGGGGGGAGATAGGGGAGTGTCAGATCTTCATCAACTTGTCATTTCCTACCTCTGTAAGCCTCAGGGGATGCTTCTGTCATAAGTCATTATGGCCAAAGTGTTTTGCAGTCGCACTTAATGGACATAATTGCTGCCAATCATGACTGACACTGAAAGCTCTGTCTGATACCTACCTTGATAACACATTATTTGTGACATTAAAAAATGTAATCATTACTTTATGTTCTGAATTTCAAAGGCCTGATGAAGCTTTTTTTGCTGCCAGCATTAATAAAAAGATACTGTATATAAAAATTCCACTGTGCACTTAAGAAAAACCTCTCTACCTGAACACAAAATGGCTAACAGTCATATTCAAAGAGATGACTTGGTATCTTACAAGACTTAGTCCATGACTTCAGGGTCCAAAAATGAAATCCCATTCAAAAGGTACCATCTTTTTAATCCACTCATTGTTATTGTACAGCAACAACTTGCCTGTCAGATGACAACTGCTTTGGCACAGCCAGTAAAGAGCTATTTAAGCCTAAATTTGTTAAATTTTAAATTGAGAATGGTAATTAGAGCTATTCAGATACCTAATCTTTTAATAAAGCCTTTCATTTCAGTCCCAGAATTCATAAATTGTAGCTGAAATACACTGATCCCCACATGCAAGCCAACTGTGCTGTTCTTCATGGGACCAGCTATGGAATCTACCCACAGTTTCAACCAGATGAGCGTTGGCACTCTGAGCATTACTTTCCTTTACAAACTTATGGCAGATAGCTCTCCTCAAGAAAAACAATGTATGTTTTTAAACAAGCAGATTAAAAGATCAACTCTTCTGCAAATGTTAAGAAGCAAGCAACCCCTACATATATTTATTATTATCTGAAAGTTTTTCAGATGTTAAGCATTTTGAAAAATCTCTCTATGGACTAAGTCAGGTAGTTTTATTATTACTATTACTCTGTAAATTAGTTTGGTGGCCCTCTCTGGCTTCACGAGTCTTGCTCTCGCCCTGCATACTGAAGTTTTTCACCCATGGTCTGCCTCAGTGACATAAAAGAAAAAACATCCACACACATTTAATACATTATGTTCTTACAGACTGATACTATAACCCCAAACTACTGCTTCTTTCCCACCATGATTGTATTACACAAGGCAACCAAGTTGGTAGCTGGTACTTTGAATTTATAAGGAAAGTTCAATTTAATATCTACCATCTACATTACGATACCCCCAATTTGGTGAATTGGTGGGTCTTCACTGATGAGAGCTCTAAATTAGTGTTTACGTGAGGTACCCAAAAGATTTGTAACCGCATGTGTATATGCTCACACACTTGGCTTCAGACAAAAAGCAGAAAGTAATTACAAATCATGTTTTCCTGCCCAAAACTTGAAGGCGGCATAAAGAAAATCCCCAATGTTAGGCTAATAAATCTTCTTGCTAGCAGTGTTTATATTTTCTTTCTGAAAGAACTAATCATTATAATCACATTCAAATTACACTGCAATAGCAATGCTATTAAAAGTCTGTTCACTGTCACTTAAAGAGAATGTTAGGAGGCTGATTTTTTCTTTTTTCCTTAAATACTTCCCAATTGCTGAAGAGACAGAGCAGCAATATTTTGAAAACGACTTTCAGATGTTTAGAGTTGAGTGTTAGAAACTCACATGTATTTGAGAACACCTATTGCTGTGCCACAGACTGGGAGCAAGGATTCCCCAAGTCACAGCTGAGCAGGCCAGTGAGCACCAGTGGGGGCTGGATATCCATACACGCTACCTAGAAACTCCCTCAAAGGAGCTGTAAAGAATATCTGATAAGCCACATATGTTCTCCCCAAAAGCTATAGAAGAAGCAGCATACAAACAGAAAGAGCAGCTTTTCTCTCTCAAGTTAGAAACAAGTTATAGCTTAGCTTTTGGGGAAACAACCACCATGAATTTTAAATGAGCTAAAACAAGAGGAAAAAA
>VZSV01000027.1:3678343-3690885 GCA_013398735.1 Nothocercus julius | reverse complement strand
TATTATTTTTGGCAGTTTTTGTTTTGTCTAGGCACACAGTGAGGCCTTTTCTATAGAGGCTTCTCTCGAAGCCATGGATTAGATCTCGTTGCCTTCAGTTTGATACTTATCTCTCCTGTCTTGGCTTCTGCTAAGGTATGTTTTTGGTTTTGTGTTTCTTTTTTTTTTTTCTTTTTTCTTAGCTTCCCCCTCGCTAACTGATCACTCACAGCACAGTAGCTAATGAAAATTGGCTACAATAAATTTTTCTGTAGTAATATTTAATATATTTCACTCCTCAGTGAATTCAGAACTTTAGGCGCACACACACACACAAAAAAATCCATGTAGTTTCCATGTAGTTTTGTCCTTTATAGTATGTAAGTAGTATTTTCTGAAAGAATGGTTAGAAAATACTATTATGGAACTTGTCCTAGCAGGCCGACGCGTGTTTTGTTTGTTTGTTTTTTGAAAGAAACAGCATCTGTGTTATAAATGGAGACGCTTATCATACCTAGATTTAATAGATCAAGATTTTTTTTTCTCCCCCATTTCCACCATTTCTTCAGTCTTAGTGGAGACTGAAAATCTGTGCCTTTTTTATTATTGCCTGCGCTTCTCAAAACAGTCTGTATAATAGTGATTCCTCTGTCTTTGTTATATCGGAGCTTAATAACTCTCTTCCTATTTTTCACATCTTAATTTGCACATCACATGTTCTTTTGCAAATGCATCACTGTCATTCTCACAGTTGACTGCTTTGGCAAGCTGAAGGGAGAGGAATTCCAGCTGTTTATCAAGAGCCAGGAACTTGCTTTTCACAATAGTTTACATTTTACCTGTGCTTCTGCTTTCTGGCTTCCAACTGTTCTGTAATGGAGAGGTTGCCTGCTGTTGAAATGGAAGGAGGAAGGCAGTTCCTGCAGTCTTTGAATTCACTAGAATAGGAAAGAGAAGTTTCACTCTCAAGCAGTTCACAGTACTGTTATTAGCTGTTTGGCATAAACACAGGAGAAGGATTTATAAATCAGCATTAGCAATTTGTATGAACAGTGGGAGCACAGTTGTGACTTTTCAGCTCTCTGAAGACAGGGAGCCCTTTTGAACCTAAAGACTTTTCATTTGGAAGGTTTCATGTAGAAATGACCCAGTGTCTGTCTTCATATTCAACAACCTTGAACTTCTGGAAGTTCAAGGAACCCAAATGCTGTATTTGATACCCTGGGACTTGGGAAATTGATAACCATAACATTTGTATCCATTCATGTTCCTGCGTACAGCTTGGGCATGATTTTAGCTGCCTGGCTTGTCAAAAGTAACTCGAAGATCCTAAGGCATGTATTATTGTGATCATCTACTTGCAACATGATCCAGCTGAGACCCAAAGGCCAAATCTTGTCTTTGAGGCTACTGCCATTGAGTCTGCTGTTTGGAAGCAAAAATGGCAGTTCAAACAAGGAATATTGTCCCAACAGCAGAATGCTTCTTTGTACATTTGTCACTGATTGATACAAAGCTGGCAGATGCTGTTGACAGCAGAAATAGGAAGAAGTGGATGAGTAGTCATATCTGCTCTTTTGGGGCATGAGAACAGGGCATACAGAAGTGATATTTAAAGCCTGTCTCTGGCATCCAGTGATTGCAGAGGTTGGAGGGTATCAATCTATTCTTTCAAAGGATATTCATGGTTCAGTTATGTAAGCTTTAAAATGTTGCCTAGCAGTGCTATACAATTGCTATGTATGTATGTTTATTGTAACAATAGAGTTGCAATTGCTATAACATCAGTTCCAAATTAAGTAGAGAACTTTTAAAAAATATGCAAAGTTCAAACACAAAGTTTTAGATTAATGAATATTCAAGATCCCCAAAGGAGTGATTATGAAGAAAACTAAATACTCATTTCATACAGTACATCTATTCTTATTTGCTAGTGTTTTAGTGTCGTTTTATGCAGGGTGACAGAGGTGCTAAACAGTAGGAACTCTATTAGGAAAGAAATCCTTTCTCATTAAAGTACAGGTTCTGGTTTGTCCTTAATGAGCGGGATCTGGCTGCAAGGTATCTCAGCCAGAATCATCTGTGTGGTCCATAGCCTGTTGTACACGGAGTTGGTTCCTGAGCTCCAGCTGCCGTAAACCAAGCGGCTCTGAGCAGCCCCCTCCCTGCTCCTTTCTTAGTTCTGTAACATGCTCCCCGACTCATCAGTCATCCACATTCTGCACTGCAGATGTCACATGCTGTTGCTAATTCCCAGACCTCCCAAGTCCCACAGCTGCAAGACAGGCAACTACAATGAATGCCCATCCATCCTTGTTCTCAGATTGCCCTACCAAGAGTATGGTGAGAGTTTGATGGGAGTTTGCTGCTGTTTGGGGAGAGAAGGTGCAGTGGACAAGCATGATGCTCACCCATTTTTTATCCCAGCATAGACAGCACGGAGTATTGCAAGAATTGATACCTGGACGTTAGGGCATACTCCCAAAAAAACAAGAAATACAACCCTATTCCATTAGTTGTACTCTTATTTTAGCTATGAGCAGTCTAAACTGTTGAGAACCTTCAATAGTTACTGTTCTTCCAAAGTAAAAAATCCAGATATGCCCTCCTTCTGTCTAAATTCAATTCTTAAAGGCTCTATCCAAGATTTGTCATCATTTCAGTGCTAGCAGAATGCCTCTCAGTTCCCTCTTCTTACATTCCTCTTTTTACATATGAATATAATTAGACCACTTTGCTTGCTTTTGTGCAAAGAAATGGATTTTTTTTTTTTTTATTGCCCATGCACCTTTCATATCCTATGAATGGCAAGTAGTTCATGGCTAAAAGACTGTGAACACATTAGCTATATCCTGAGGCCTGTATGGGTTTCAACAAGAGGTGTTATAAAGAAAATACCTTTTTTTTTTTTTTTTTCCCTCCGGTGTAAAGAAGCAGCTGTTCAAAGATAGTCAGATTTCATACTTCCAGCTGAAGGGTTCTTGAAGGCTTCACTGTGCCTTTTAGACAGTGTCAGACATCTGAGTATGTTTTGGTATGTAATCTTCCCACATTTAGGCAGGTTTATGTGTGTATATAGACAAATATATATAACTTTATAAATATACTTACAAAATTGAGTTCAAAATTTGAACCAAAATATCTTATTCTGCCACATTTGCTAACCACATTTACACCTTATTATTTATTCAAACATCTGTATGAAATTAAGTGCCCAATCTTGATCCAGATCCGATACAAATTTCCCCATTATAAATATATGCATATAAATATATATATATAATTCTGTTAACTTCTAAATTAGCACTTCTCTTGATAGTCTTAGCAGACAGGTCAAGCACTGAGAAGTATAGGGGTTAAACCATCTACTTAGCCTTCGTTTTGAATTCTCCAGGGCCATACTGAGAAACACGAGACGGAGGGAGAGAGTGGAATGGGCAGTGCTGCACAGTAGATCCCCAGTGTATAACACGTAGCATGTCACAGTACCATAATTAAAACTGGGGTATTGGGTGGGTTTGTGTTTTGCTTGTTTTTTGTTTGGTTTTGTTTGTTTCGAAGAAAAGTAGAATATTCATTGACATTGTATTTTACATCCTGCTTGTGCCTTGTTAAAGTATTAAGATCTTTAGATAACAACAATACGTATCTTTAAAGATCAAACACATGTGCAATCTGGGATACTAAAAAGCCCATTTGTGGGCTGTCGGATTGTACTAAATGTACTTGATGGGAATGTCATTGGCACTTACCCTGTGAAACAAAATGAAAATACATTGCAACTATATGAAAGTCATAGCTAATGATGCTTCTTGCTTTCACATTATTGCAATATTATTATGATTTGGTGGTATTATCTTGTCTAACAGAGTATCACAGAAATGTAAATCTCTTTCATAGTTATTTACATGGTTATCAATACACTTCAAAGTGTGATGCCAATTTAAAAAATCAACATGTCTAGAACAATAGTATCTGTTATAAAACTTTCTACAGTGATCTATAAAACTTGCTAAAAGAAAAAAAAAATGATTTAGGAGAAACTTTAGCTTCAAATAGGGTTGGAAAAACTCCACAGATGTAAAAGTACAGTAAACCTTGAGGAGTATCATAACATTTTTGGACTGGATGTATCATCTGTTCTTTTTATGCTTGCTGTATTTTTCAAAAGCTGTTACTGCCTGTGGTACTTTCATTACTTACTCTAACTGCCAATTTATGTCATTTTCTTATGTGAAGATGTGTTGGAAGAAGAGAAAACATTTGGGAATTTGTCCTTAATGCCATACCCTAAATATTTAGTAAATGTCACCCCTCTCTCTTATCAGTGTGTATTTGTCTGTAACATTTAGGAAAGTCAGTAGCCTGAGATATACAACATAATTGTCCCAGAGAAACATTCCTGCAATTATTGTCTTTGGTTTCTGTAACAAGTGATTATTATTAAGCAAACAGGTTATTAGTACTCCCCAAATATTCAGTAGTTTATTCTAAATACACTTATAATTAAGAAAGAAATACCGTGGCTTCATCAACAGTATTTCATGCTTTCACTGTCCATTGCCAGGTCTTTCCTAAAATCCTCGAGGAGTCGTCTTACCTGGGAGCTCTACTGAAAATAGTAGTGGATAGTTGTGTAGTGTCTCATTGTTCCCTAACACACTGTGGAAAGGTTGGCCATCTGGCCTTGCTCTCGGAAGAGAAAGGAAGGTTGCCATTATCTGCTCAGATGGTGACACAGCTAATCCTCAAAAAGGTCAAGGGAGGTAGGAAGAAAAGGAGGAGCTGCATATTGCTAATGGGACAGCAGCTCTGTCAGTTCATTAATATTTGTATAACTATTTTCGTCTTAAAAAAAAAAAAAAAAACAAACCTAAATTGCACTGCAGGATTTAAGATTCCGTATATACCGAGTTCACCATGGTAAAAGCAAATGAATGCTGTGCAAATTGTGTGTGGGAAGTACAGAACTTAAAGTCCCAAATGCTGGATCTCATCTCTATTGCAGTGATTACTTCTGGCTTAATTCTTTACAGCCAAACATCAGTACCCATTCAATGACTTGTCTCTCAGTCACCACCAGTGGTATTCTAGGTGAGCAGAAAAGTGGGCAAGGGAACAACGTTCTTCAGTCTTACACTCAAAATCTTGTTATTGGCACAGGAGAACCATACGCATGGAACTACAAATCTGCCATTAGACCAGGAAATGCTTTTAACAATCTAATGGTCCAAATTAATTAATACAGAGAAAAAGCATTAATAATGTAGTTAAAATTGTTACACAAAAAGTACCCAATATCTGCCTCTTTCCAGTTAATGTTGTGCTCACCCTTCCAGCCTGCCCGTGGCTCCTACAGCTGATGATTTAGGTCTTCCAGCAGGTGAGGGAAGGGCCTCTCTGCAAGTGGTATTGATGTTCAGGAAGAGGGCATAGCTTTTCCTCCCAAGTCCTCAGGTGCTCAGCTGATATCTGAAAACTTCATAATAGCCCCTCCCAGCCTTAAGCACCACTAAGGACAGTTGTTTGTCACACAGCAACTATGCAGGGGGTGACAGAGCCTTATCCCAGGTACCCTCACGGAGTTTCAGCCATAGTCAGCCACTAAAAATGAATTACACCAAACTCAGTCCAGGCAGTTCCTAAGACCCTCTTCTGTCAGGCCTGTTGCCTGTACTAGCAGTGGCAAAAAACACACTTACCAGGCCGCGTTTCTCCTTTTGATAGTCTGCTAAATACAGGCTAATCATTCCATGAATCCAGCAAAGCTGTTGCAGATGCTTTTGTGATTCAGGGTTTTTCATCAGGGCCAAGTAACAGCTCTTGAAGACAGTCATTTTTTCCTGTCTTGCTTGTTTGATGATAACCCATAAACATCTGAGGCAATCTTTGATTCTTCATGTACAACCACTGCACAATCATCAAAACTGTTAAAAATTACAGTATTGTGTAAAGCTGAGCTTAGGTTCCCGTAACTGTAAGAGAACACGGTGTTACTTTTAAGACTTAAGTAATTAATATCCTTACATTACATATGTGTCTATTATCATGCATATTATACACTAGGATAGTTCCCAGTGATTTCTGGACATAAAGTATGTATACAAACATAACCAACTTCTACATAGAAAAAGACAAAATGATTGAAGCAAATTCGTAGTCAAATATTGGCCAAATTTTGACAACAGTCATGAAAAAGTTAAAACTTACTACCCTCACATATGTAACACATACCTTGGACTATTGTATTCTAGTATCCACCTAAAGAGACTATTGAGAACATCTGTCATATTCAGTATTCCATAGATGCACATCTACAGTCTCAGCAGTCTCATAGTTAACACATCTGCAAAGTTTCCTGACTAGCTTCTTGAAAACAAACAAACAAAAAAGAGCAAGAAGTTCAAGAAGTATCAGTACGTTGATACAATTTACATATTGTACAAGTGTGTAATGTTTGGTAAGGACCCCTGGTTTCTAACCTTTTCTAAATGTCTTCAAGTATCCCCAGTGCAATATATGAAGGTTCAGTCTTCCCAATCCCACTGTCACAAGGCTTAATGATATTCAATTTTTTAAAATACAATTTACCATAGAGAATATTTTTTACCTCATTGATTCACATTTTCTTCTTGGACCACTCAAAACTGTGTATAAGTACAGAAAGTTTCATCCTTACATACGCATATATATTTGTGTTATAATCACATATATGCATTCATTCATTGTGGATCTCTTAATCATGCTGTCAACAGTAGGAAGTACATCCATCCTCACCCAGAGAAACAGTTTCTCTTGATTAAAGATGAGGCCACTTTTAAATTGGATTTTTTTTCATATTACCTAGATTCATGTTTTACATTTGTTTATAGGTGCAGCCATAGCAGTTGAGTTAAAAGTAAATATATGCATATATATACAAAAAAAAATAAAGCTACATAATGTGCAGCAGACAGTATGCATACATTTAGAAGTAATTGGTTGTATTTTCTGCTACCTATGGAAGATAAAATAAGCAAAGATTATTATTAATAGTTATCTTAGTTATCCAGGCATGAGTATCTCCCTCTGTAGGAGTTTCTAAGGAAACTCAGGTTAATTAGCCACATTTTTGTATCCTGAATACTTAATATTGGTAGCAATGAATTAATTCCTTCAGTTTTATTCCAGTAAAACTATTTTACTTAATATTATTAAATAATTGTTTAGCAGTCCTGCACCTGTGTTTGTTTTGCTTTGGTTCCATTTCTTATAGCCAACAGATTTCTTGTTGTTAATCATTTTTTTAAATAATTATTTTTCCTACTTCGATTTGAACTGCATACTGTTAAAAAAAATGTTCTTACAGCTCATGGATTATCTGTTGCTTCTTTGCCTGTGCACTCCCTAGCCATCTTCTCAGGAACTGCTGTGTTGGCATCTGTTTCAACACAGGCGCAAGGAAAACTCACAAAGGATACACTTCTGGGACTCCAGTCATTCTCTAAAAAGGATTTATCCTCTTCCGAACATAGAACGTTCTTCTGCAAAACCTAAAGGCAAGTATTATTTATATGACAACAAATAGGACTTTTTACCTTCTTTCATTTTAAATTATTTTTGTGTTTGACTGAAAATATCATGTCATTTAGCAGTCCCACCAAAATCCTCTTCATATTCTTTTAATTTGTGTTAACGAATAAGGCCAAAAACATAGTCATACTTCTCACTTCCTTCTTCTGTTTCCAATCTTTTTCTTTCTCTTTCTCTCTTTCCTTCTTTCTTTCTTTTCAGTTTCAAAATTCACTTTCATCTTCACTTGTGTTTTTTATACATACACATAATTTCAGTGACTACTTTCCTGACATCCAGGAAATGTTCAGTGCTCCAAAAACATCATCTCCTGTGCAATTACTAACAGTAAATTCTTAGTCCAGTCACATCTTTAAAAAGCACTCACAGAGAATGGGTGACTTAAGTCATCTGATATATCTAACATTTAAAAAGAGCTGACTACTGGAGACATATGTTAGACATTCTGAAAGTGTGGAAAAAACAAGACTAACTCTTTCAGATTCTTTTTCATGGCACTATAAAATGCCATATATGTTATTTGTATTTTTAGACCAACAGACCTGCTTCTGTTTTTTTCTCTTCTTGCCAGTCATATGTATTGTAGCAGATTGAAAGAACCCTAGCATTACCAAAAGATAACACTATTTTTTACTGTTTGTGTCCAAATGGTGGCATTAGTTACAGCTTTCAATAAGAGTTACATGAAGTCCCCAAAATGCATGAAGAATTATGTATTTGAGTTATATCACTTGAAGTAAAACTTCCCAAATGATTTCTTCACTATTGTTTTTTCATTTGTTGTTAGTGTTTTTTGTTGGTTAGCTTTGTTTTTGTAAGTAATGCATTTCTTACACTTGCAACCTCCCAAACTAATATCCCTTTTTATTTTTTCCTTTGTTTAATTTAATGGCTTTGTCTTCTCCCTGTTACTTGTCCAGCTCTTTTTGGCTTGAGGCCTTATTATTATTATCATTATTTGTATTTGTGCTGCACTGCTCTTCTTAAAGGATTTGAAGTTAAATGGCAGGCAGTTTGGTCCCATGAGACCTGTCTTTGTGAATTCTTCTTGATCTCAGTGGCTGATGGTAAAGGGGCAGAATTGTGGAATATGAAATACAAATGTCAGCAGAATGTTTCAGGATTTTTGCAAGGAGTTGCCCAGTTATCATTTTTCTGTAAAATGAAGCATAGGTATTTGTTTTCTGGAGAAAAAAATTTTAAAAAGCCAGTAACACCACCAAAAAATTACAAACAATGGCCACATATGGTCTGCTGTTTTTCTAATTTTCTCTCTATAAAAGAAGCATGAGTATCCTGAAAAAAAAAAAAAAAAGAAAGGCATCAGCAAGAAAAATTACATATTGTTTGACATTTTTCTTAAATCTACAAATGTGTTTCAAATTTTATCTTAAATCATCAGCCAAGTGTCCTGCCCCAGTCTTTTGATCTTGAGAATAAACCTGAGTGTTTCAGGGTATATCATTTGTCCTGTTTCATTTACATGATTAGATTTCTAGTTTAGAAACCAGTGTTTCGTGTACACCAAGACCTCTTTCAAACCAGACACAATCAGAGACAACTGGAGTAGATTCTACAGTTAATTCTATGAATTTCATAACCTGTTTAGTACCTTGAAACACAAGAAACAATCCTTTTAATGTTTAAGTCAACTACTCTGTGCCTTTCAAGTTAATGCATTTTATATTCTGCATTGAGTGGAAGTTTGTGTATTAACTGAAAGAGGTTTGATTAGAGTTTTGCTTTCTTCATTCTTTTCAAAAAAGTCATTTGCTTTGTATAATAGCTCTATTAATAAAGTGCATAAAGTCTTCTCTGATAACTTTCCATTATGTTAAGGAAGATTCAACAGAACCTTTAATTTCTTTTGTCTTAAATTATAAACATGGATAGTTAGGAAAAGATACCTTCCTTAAGGATACGGTATCTGTGTGTAAATATAATACTGCCATTCATCGTTAGAGATAATATGCAGAGGTTATAGCAGTGCAAGCTATTTTAAACTCAAAAGCAGCAGAGTCTTGCAGGATGGAGTCATGTATGGAGCAGCAGTACATAAAAGTTATCCCTCAGGAACATACCCTTCTAAAGGGTAACCAAATATAATTATTTCATGTGGTGCTGTATAATTGAGATGACTTGGAATTCCCCCTCTTGTAACACTTTTGATATAACTTAAGTTTGACAGGGTAAGGTTAAATCTCCTTCTCCTATCATGAGTTAGGAAATTCTTTTAGCTCTAAGAATAGCTCATTAAAGGAGAATGGCAAGTCTCCTTTTCTGATGTACATATTAATTACCATAATGCTCTATGACTTTATCTTTGCTGTCAGAACGACACACCTTGCTGCTGTATCAGTGAAAATGGAGCTTCTTGGTGATTAAAACTGTCACTTGTCTTGAATAACCAGGTCCAATGAAGTAAAAACAGGAAAAGAGGAGCCTCAGACACATTTTTTCTTCTCTTTAAGTATCCCCTCTCCCATCCCCATGGTGCTTGTGAAAGATTATATAAGCAAGTACTAAGTTTCATTTTAGTAGTTAAATAATTCCATATACTGTACATGTAGACTTATAATCTGGCTAATAAACACTTCATGATAAACCTTCTGAGTCTTGTCGTTGATTTGTAGTCAAGTGAAAGCTCTCATAGTCTCTTACAAAGTTCCCCTTCAGTTCGATTTTTTCCCTTTCCTCACCCAAGTTCTCATTGTTAACTACTCTCATTGAACTGCTTCTCTCTGTATAGAACAGAACCTATTCATATATATATGAATATATCTATATCAATAGATATATCTATATAGATATATAGATATATAGATATATATAGAACAGAATATGCATATATATATAAAATATATATATAAGAACTTAATTAAAATCATCCTCAGCAGATTTTGAATAATTTCTGCAAGAATGTGAGCAATAGCAGGTGTTATAGTATCAATAATAAACTTCACCTTTTTGCACGACTTAGCATTTGTTTATGTATATGATTACTTGGGGCCTTTATATGGATCTGATATGCAGGAGTGGGTTGATTGTTTCTTAACAATTCTGTATTACTGGAACAAATGCTTTTCCTATGTAACAGCATGCATTTATCTTTTAAACATACCTTTAAATAAACTTTTTGCAAACACAGCATGTCCTTAGATGCATTCAGTGGCTGTAACAACTGACCTATCAAATTTTATGACCGTCAGAAGTTTCTCATTTGAGTGACAGTTCTGGAAAGCCCCAATCCACTCAACAGCAATATACTAAGTAAAAAAAAAAAGATTTTGTAACCACTGAACCTCATGCAACTCTGTGATGACTAAGCAGAATAGTAGCCAATGTCATTGAGGGCAGAAAACACATGTCAGTAAATAAAGATACCAATTTGTCTGTGGCCTGAGAATTTCAAGTGAGCAGTGGCAGGGACTGCCAGAGCAGTAGCATAAATGCAGAGGTATTTCCTCTTACAATAAATATGGAAAATTCTTGGTATAGAGGAAGGACTGGAGAACATGTACATCAGCAGACCTATGTCTCTTCCATACCCTTTTCCATATTTCCTGCCCCAACACAGAGAGAAGCAGAAGTACAGTTTAAGTTGTTAAGAAGTTGTTAAGTTGTTAAGAAGTTACAGTTCCTTCTTCTGTTCAATCTAAATAGTCTTTTTATGATTCACTCCCCAGAGCGCAGTGCACACTGTAGTAAAATATCCCTAAAAATTAGTAATATGTGCAACCTTGTCCACTGTAATAAGAAAGATACAGTTTACCTCGGATATGTTCAGCAGCATTTCTAGAATCACACCTCTACAATTCAACACCTATCCTTGTGTCTTACACCTCTGCTCTGAAGATGCTATCCATGTGTGTTCTTTGCCCCCAGTTTCTTTCCAGATAAGATTTGATAGTGGGTTTTGATTGTAAGATTTCAAATAAGGATCAAAATACAACCATTTACTGCACTTGTAACCTTAGACTGTTTTTACCACTACATTAACTAAACATGATTGCTTTTAGTGGGAAGTTTCTTGATAACATTACAGACAACAGAATTTCTACTCTCAGGAGCAGATCCTTTGGCTATTTCAGACGGACAGCTTACATTCCTCTGTTCTCAGAAAAAAAAAAATATATATATATATATATTGGAGAAGTGACTGCAGTGTTAGACCTCAAAAGTATTCTCAAGATTATTCTTAAAGCAGAGCTCATAGGTAAGCCAGTCTATTATATTCCTTCTCCTAATCTACTTCATGCCGTTCTATACGATTATGTTCATCCTCCTCACCCTGAGGACAAACCTTTTCTCTCCCACCCTTCCTAAAGGCAAGTAAGAGACCTCATTTAATTCCAAAGAGCATGGATGTTAATTGGGTTGAAAATGGTAATGATGCAGCTAATTCCCTCGTATCTGAGGTGCTCCTTCACCCTGCAGGATGGCTGGCTACCTCTGCATCCCAGAACAAAGGCTTGAACACGTATTTTTCTGTGCTTTGTGCAACTCTTCTCTTGACCCGCTATCAGCAGCAAATTACACAGTGAACCAAACTTGATTCTTTCAATAGTTCTTCTCACTCTGTTTCTACTTTATATGCTCAGGTCTTTCTTGGTATTTGTTTCAATGGTTAAAACGTGATCAGCTCCGTGAAAAGGAACAAGATTAAGAATCTCCACTTTAGCTGAGACCTCCCCACTCCTACATTTAAGGCTTGCATTTACTTCTTTAGCTTTTTCAACTGCCAGGTAAAAGGGGTTTAGGTCTGTGGTATAGTAATACTTGCAATTACTAATAAATAGCATTTTACAGCATTAACTAGTCTGTCCTTAGAGCATTCTTTTCAGGCAGGCAAATAAATGTTACTATCCTCATTTTACAAACACATTGATTAAGTGACTTGCCTAAAGGCCACACATCAATTTCCGTGTCAGTGCCAAGATTAGCACAGAGAAACTTCTGCATTGCAGTTACAGGGAAAAAAAAAAAAAAAA
>VZSV01000027.1:3638487-3658170 GCA_013398735.1 Nothocercus julius | reverse complement strand
ATATATAAATATTTTATATATATTTTTATAAATATATAAATATAACTATATAAAATAGCATAATAATATTATATAACATATAATTAATATTACATATTAGAAAAAATATATATGTATTTGATTTGCCAAGGCTTCCTCCTACCAGACTTCTCAGTTGTAAAAGAAATGTCAGTTAAATAAAATTTTACCATTCCTAAATATACATTTTGACTTGTAAAAAGAGATCTATTAAAAGTTTTGCTACACAATAGCATCTGCAGAACCAGATTATTGTCTGTTTTAGCTCTAAATAGATACCTCTATTATTTTAAGTATGGTATGGTGAATCCAGTGCTTGTGAGAGTGCCCATTGCACCATGCAGCCGGTACATTTGGCAGCTCCATATCTGGGACTCTATGTATCAGCTATCAATCACAACTCTCACGTCAATCTGTTACCTTCTGCTGGAAATCACGGGCATATTTTCAGGTACTGATATGCATAACTCCTATTTGTTCATGGTTTTTACACATATAAACTCCTGTACTTTAGAATGAGCACACAATAGAGACACACACACATATATATACATACACAAGCACACACTATATAAGCACATATATATATACACACACACGCCCACACCCCCACATGCACACAGACTAAAATCTCTATAAAAGCAGCACTACAGATGACTTCTTCAGCTTTAAAGAGTAATTCAGTAGTGGTAGATATAGTGAATATTGCCCTTCGCAGTGCTAAAAGTAAGTCACTGGATTAAACACTTACAGTAGTACATTTTATAATTTAAACATTATTATTATCCAAGATACCTTTAATGCAATTTATCTGAGTGCATGCACTAACTTCTGCTCTCAGCATAGCTTTTGGATGTAAAAAAATGTTAAATATGACCCTTTGCAAATTCTAAGACACCTTTTTTTTTGGCATTATTTACAGTAGATAATCACTACCCAAAGTCTCTCATGTACTGACAGCATTCATGATTATGGGCATATGAATCAGACCAAATATGGAAAATGTCATGAAACAGATACAACTATTCTATATAATTAACTACTGAATTGCAGACCATATCAAAAAATATCGGCAGGTTCTCTATTTCATTACAGTTGGAGCCTTTTGGTCAGCAAGTTGCTTTCCTTATACCTCACAGACTCATCTCAGTGGTGTCCAGCAAGCGGACAAGAGGCAGTGGCCACAGAGAAAAGCTCAGGAAGCTTCGTCTGAACCTGAGAACTTCCTTACTGTGAGGGTAACTGAGCCCTGGAACAGATTCCCCTGGCAGGTTGTGCAGTCTCCTCCTGCAGAGACATTCAGAAGCTGCCTGGACACTCTGCTGTGCCACGTGCTCTAGGTGACCCTGCCGGCGCAGGGGGTTGGACAAGATGCTTTGCAGAGGTCCCTTCCAACCTTAATCACCCTGTGATAAAATTTCATGTAATGTAAGTTGTCAAACTGTAAAGCTGTGCTAACTGAAAGTGGAAAATATGGGATAATCTGAAGACATGAATGAAGAGTAAATAATAGATAAAAGATTGACAAGAAGGGAACATATATAGACTTTTTTTTAAAATAAAAATCTAAGATAAAATCTAAGATATAATTTTGTCTTCATTTTGTTTTCATTTAATTCATGTGAAACTATTGACTGGATTGTCACTAGTATAAATGACAGCTGAATATAGTCCACAAAAATTATTTTGCTCAAATTTAGACAAAGTGTGCTGAAAAACAGTCACAAATTTTCACCTGAGAAAAACCTTCCATTTGGCATTTATACTCTGTAGTGAAGTCTGACAGCAGAAAGAGCAACTCCAAGGAACAATTTTTTTTCATTTATTTTTTTTCTACTAGTAATTCATTCTATCAGTCTTTCAAAATCCTGGGCTTCCTCTGTGCCATGGAAATACCTGGCTTTTTTTTTTTTCCTCACATATAAAAATATATTAAACTGACTCCACATCTTTTATGATTACACTCCTCACTGGTTAAAAGTTAAAACAAACTGACTTTTAATTGTAGCCTTGAAACTCAGAAATTAAATGTATAAAAATAGGTGAAACCAATCATCTATTGCAGAAAGCTGAGGGAAGTTCTAAAGTTCAAGAAGCTTTTCAAAAAGGTAAAATGAATGTAATCTTTATGAGAAATGTCAATTTTATTCTGGGCAACTGCAGTCAAAACATGAGGGTTTCAGCTGGAGGAGCTAAGAACCATATGCTCAGACAAATAAAAGAAGGAAATAATAATATAGGAAAGGTTAGCATCTTGACATTAAATTATGAGCTTTAATAAAAATTATGGTATGTTTTTATATAATCAGGTATCACTGACTACTATGGCAGGCAATAAACCAAACATGAAAAGAGTCGATTCATCTGTCAGTCTCCAGTTGTGGTAGAGCTCTGCAGGAAACCTAAATGTGTAGGTCTTTGAACTGAGCTAAATAGCTTTGTGAAATAAGCCCTTTATACTTTCAAGCGTCTCTGATGGAGATAAAAGTATCATATTCAGACTGGCTTGTTTTGTTCAGTAGCGTGGAAAAGTTTAGCTGAATTTTCAGAGGCTGCCTCCCACCTTTTATGACCACTTTTGCAGGTTTTTTTTATTGAATATTTTTTAAATAATTGTGTGTTTAATTGTATAATTGCAATATAACCCTTAAATCATATACATCAGTCTTTATGGGGAGAAGCTTTTTACAGCATTACAACTGCTTTATCTTTATTTATTTTTTCAACTGCCACATCAGTACAATAATTATCAGTAATTGTATCGATTTAAGCAATCACAACAATCACTAAGTGTCAATAAGGTAATATTTTCAATGCTGCCTAGTAGTTTGGTGGGGGGTTTTTGTTGCTGGGCTGTTTTTGTTTGTTTGCTTTTGTTTTGTTTTTGTTTGAATTGATCTGCTTTGTCACTTTAAAACAAGCAAAATTCCTAAGGAATTTAAGCATCTAATGATACTCATGAACACCAGCTGAAATTTTCAAAGCTGTTAGGTTAGGTACTTATCTCCCACTGAATTTAATTCCATCTGAGGACATTCACATGTAGCTGATTTGCTGTATACTACTATCTCATTTCAGTTCCTGTACAAAGTTGTTTTGTACATAAGCATAGTTGGTCAAAGTTACAACATTCATCTTTCCCGTACATTAAAGTGTTCCTCATCTGTCTAGCTGCTAGAAAATTGTTACAAAGGTGCTTATACTGGTAAAAGCTATTTCTGTGCTGGCAGTTTAATAAACATGAAGGTATTTGGCTTATTCATAATGATATAATTTTATCCATAAATGGCATTGTTCATAACCCTATAATTTAAATAACACACAACAATCATACCTGTAGAATCTACTAGTTTTTAGATCTGAAAATTGTTCATATCTTAGCATTAAGCAGCCTTAACTGTACTTGAGACTGAGTACAATTTGAGGTTCACAGAATTTTCATATTTTTCAGAGTTTTTCAGAATTTCAGAATTTTCAGAGAAAAAAAATCACTTCAGCTGAGATAAGATTGAAAACTTGTCTTAAACTGATATGTCTCTGTTCAGAAAAATAGAATGCAATGATATTGTGTATAATATACAAGAATGTATTTTTATATAAATAGCCCATTTCTATTTTCATTCAAAAGACAAGTGAATAAAATTTTGTTCTGTTGTTTCATTACATCTTGATATCACGGAAGCTTGCTCATAAAGAGAAGAAAAATTTGAGACACATAACTTTATATATACACACGGGTGACTTGTTGAACTACATTTACCAATCTATTTCCAATTGTCTTATCAAATACAGTCAATGTATTTTAAGCATTTGTACTGCTCTTACTGCAACATAAACTAGACATCATACAAATATCTTATAGACTTATATCACATCTGCAGTAGGAATTAATTCTGAAATTGCAAAATATCTTCTTAAAGGACTGGCATCCATAAGTTCTTAGTATTTTGCTCAAATGATGTTACCATTGGCTTCTGTTAAAAACTACTAGTAAGTTCTGTTCTTTGTAGAATGTATTTTACATTGGGCTTGGTTAGTTAAAAGTTTGAAAATGTTATCTTCTTTCCTGACTACCAAAATCAATGCCAACTTTTGGAAAAAAGAAAAAAAAAAAATGTAAGAGAGATGGGGACAAATATGAAGATAGGCTAAGAGTCAGTTTAACCATTTTTTCTAGGTACACTCAGCTATAGAAACATCTTCATGAAACATCTGCAAAAGAAATACACCTTAATATCTGTTCCAAAATATCAAATACTTCATTTCAGTCACAATGCTCTAAAAATACAATGAATTAAGCATTGGCAATCATGACAAGTAACCCCTGTGAATAAGTTACTTTGACAGTACAGTATTCTACCAACATCCAAAAAATGTCCAGATTGTGAAAGCTGCAGGCTGTCTGCTTTGTAGATGACAATTATCTTAAAGAGAACAAAGTCAAAAGCTAGAGTGCACATAAGCCAGAAGTATGACATTGCTGGAGATATTGTATACATTTTGTGACTATGAAAGTCAAAGCAGACTGAAGGGCAGACGTTACAGATAACTACATACAGATGTCTTGGGGGGAAATGTAAGCCTTACTGTTTCAAGGAATATTTACTTATACTTAATAAATTAATAATTCAACTTACTATGCAGATCTATTTTTTCCATTATACAACATCTACTGATTATATGTTTGTGTCTCTTTTTTGTCTCAAATATGTTAGACTATTGTGGATTATTCATTTGTACATTTCAGTCAGTAAAGCAAAAAAAAAAAAAAAAAAAAAAGGTTTCTCCAAGCTGCAAAAATCAAATAACTGCAAAAGAGATATATTTTAAATCCCTTTATAAGCTGTAGGACGAGGAATATTTTTTATGGCAGAAAGTATCGCTATCCAAAAGGCCTTTTAGGGACTTTTTTGAAAGAAGAAAATTAGTCCTAGCAAAAATAATCAGAATACTCCAAGCCATTTATGGTCATCCTCATTGTGCACGGGTGATGATCAACATTCATGGATTGGGAAAGGAAGCAGGAATATGTAATGTCCTACTGCTGTCTGTTATTTATTGTCTGTATCAGGAGGAAGGTGATCACAAGCTAGATAGGTCACTGATAAAACCCATATGAATGGCCTTCTTCTTGCTAATTATAGTTATGTTAAAAAGGGGAAGAAAATATAATATCCATATTCCAGGAGTAGCCATCAAAGCCAGTTGAAATACCATTAGAATCTTTAGTCTTCCCTAGAAAAGAGTATTCACAATAATAGTGACTTCAGACACATGAATGACAAATATCCTTCATAAACTCAAAATATTTTGGCTACAGCAATATGATCAGCACTGCCACAAAAATAAGAATTTCCCAAATCACCTTTCCTTCATTAGGGATATTTCTGGACCACCATAACAATGAGAAGCTTCCCTAGAATTAATTGGTCTTATTGGGAAGATCCTGAAAATAAATTGAAAAGAATTTATTGCATCTTCTGGCAGTCTAATGAGTGCACAAAATCTATACAGACCAAACATGAAATATGAGCACGTTTAGACTGCAACTGCCATAAGAGTTTCAGAAACCAACTGGGAGGCTTACAGACATCACAATTAGAACAGCAAAGAAAAAGCCTTGATCTTCATCACGAGTCTTAAAAGTCTAAGTGAATTAATCCGAGACCAGAGTACTCAGGGGCATTTGGTAGAGAATCTTGAAAAGCAGAAAGGACAAACAGGCATTTTAAAAGCATTGAATGCATTTTCAGTTTTGGAAGTGGTGGGATTAGTCCAAAAAAAATGATATTTTTAGTTCTGAACTTTGATCTTCCTTCACATTATAAACAAGAACAGAAATTAAAATACGTCTTCACCCCTCATATCACAAGTATGACTGTTAATTACTGAAAAATCTAAGTAAATGCATGCATATAATAAGAACTGAGACTAAGAATGGTTTTTTTTGGCAATCCAGAATTGTCAACAGGAGTTTGGAGATTATTTACTTAAGCTATCAATAACAACCAAATGTTACCATGACAACTGTCATATTACAGATGCAGTACTCTGTATAACCTTGGGGTTAAATGAACTTTTGTAAGATTCACTTGGTTTAAAATTCCCCTTCACTACCATCTCCTTTCTTAAAATTTAAAACAAGAATTCCCACTTTTCACTTCCATACTTACTAAAGTTTATTTCTGCAAATCTAAATTCACAACGAAGATAGCTGGGGCACAAGTCCATTTTAATGGCTACCTCATTATATGCTTTGAAGAATCAGAATTCAGCAGAACATGGTACTAGTGCTGTGCCACTTTCTTCAAGGGCACTGGCTATAAAAAGTCAGTCCTCCAAAAACTAGTGGCGCTTTGGCTCCCTAACCTGCTAAGAAACTGAGGGTCAGTGCCTTTGGTACCTTCTGATCTTGCAAGAGATTTTGAAAGCACAGATGCTGCTACTCGCATGGCATCAGTAAGACTGAAGGTCACTCTAGCTCTTTTGAAGGTGGACCTATCACCTTTTATATGAATGGTCCTTTCTCAGTGACCATGCACACTATGACCCCCATCCTCATCACTCAGAGTTACAGCCAGGATACCGTCTTTGTCTGGGTCTTCTTGGTGCATCACTCTCTCTGACAGCAATTTTCCTGGATCACGCTTTCAGTCATTTTGCTTTAATTCTATATATTCTTCATATAAATCTTTGATCAAAGCTACTGGAGTCAAATTCAGTCTGTGCAGCTTTCTGCTGTTGCCTACATCTCACAGAGGCTACTGCTACCTCATCCTCAGTCCTCTGCCGACAACATGAGTCTTCAGCTTCTGTCTGAAGATTTGAAAAAAAAAAAAAAAAAATATGAGCATTACATATGCAGCATATATATAATTCATTACATATGAAGTATAGGCAGAATACATAACTTGAAAAGTTCATAGAACAGATAATATGCAGGTTAAAAACTATTGATAAAAAAACCAATTTGATACTAGGCTTATAGCTGAAGACTGTCTGAATTAACATTCAGACAAAAGAAAAACAGCTCTGAGAAGTATGCAAAATGAAAGAAGAAAAAAAATCAGTGATAAAAAAACCAGTGTGCATGGTTCTGGAAATAGAATTGGACAGTAGAGTCATCTGGTCGAATTTAAATGTTATTTTTGATCTGTATTGCAGAATGTGCTTGGTGATAAAGGTTAGATATGACTTTTTACAGTAAGTATCCTGTCACATAGTGAGATTTATATGCTAATTAGTTTACAAGACTGTAGTCAGTCCATCTTACTAACAATTAGTTAAGAGATTTTCTTAGCCTAGCATTTGATATGAGTGCAATAATTTCTAGCTTTTCTTCTTCCTGTCGTCTTCATTTCTTCCACTGCCCATTAACAGCCTAAGAATAAAACCTAAAACGTATAAACATCTTTATTTCTTAAATGACAATAAAGAACCCAGCTTGCCAGACTTATGCAGACTCAGTCTCCAAAACAAGTTATCACTGTTGTTTCTCAGGCTACAGCAGCTATTTGATGCATGTTGAGTATGTACATGTTGTGCAGATATCAGTATAAAATTTATGTTACTAATAATACAAAAAAATCAGATTCAATACTTTGCGCAAACCTGAGAGATGTGAAGAGCGCTGTATTCTTTGACTCCTGTTCTTTGAGCTAAATTAATTTCCACTGGTTTATCATCAATTGTTCATTCACATTTCAAAGTCACAAAGCCTTCATTTTAAAGGTATTGCACAGTATGTTCTGTACAACAGCTGTTGGCATTATTTGAAGAGGAAAACATTTCTGCAAACACATATAAGACATCAGGAAATAAACTCTCAGAAGCAATTGCTTTAGGCTGAAACCTGACACAAGAAAACAAACTCATCCACAGCAAAACAAATCCAACAGGCATTTCTCTCAGGACAAATCTGGCCCTGTGTCTTAATATGAGAAAAAGAATTACTTAACTGAAAAATTAAATACAGACTCTGAGAGAGCACACCAACTAAGCATATAGATACCTTATGGTGACCTCTTTTGCCAAGACAGGTTCAAAAGAAGCATACAGGCTGTTGATCCTGTGAACAAAAATTAAGCACAAAGTACTGCTAATCTTCCATAGTCAAGGCTCCAATTTAGTTGTGTTCAGAACTGGCTTTAGCATTATCAGAAGCACACGCTCACACACCAGATGCTTTAAAAAATGGATTGTTCTAATCAAGAGAAAAAGAAAAGCAAAAAACAAACAAATCAACCTCCCCCTGCCCGCCCCCCTCCCCCCCCAAAAAAAACCACACACAGTTCATACAAGAAAATTAAAAAATACAAAATGAGAACATCTTTTAAAAGTTATTGATAACTGTTCAAAAAAATTTTGGGTGAAAGACAAAAATAAAATCTGGTCACATTTGCTGACGCAAGGAATGAAAAGAAGCTTTTTGCAATTACATAATTAATTTCTTCATGCGTACTAAAAAGCTTTCCTGCTACAGTCTTGTTTGTGGGGTTTTATATAATAATTTCCCATTAAGAGCATGCAGTGAACCTCTGATCAAAACAAGTTCTTATAGGGTGAAAACCACGCTTTGTGAGTCAGAGCTGGCTACAAAACAGAAATTCTGAGTTTAAAGAAGGTCTCCTACACATTGAACATTGACGATAATTCCCCAAAAGCATCTTAAACTACAATTGGCTTTGAAATAACCTGCATACTGCTTGGTATTTATCTAACTGATACTGTGCTGAGTTACTAATATTTACAATGCAACTCATTGAGAAATTCAAAAGCTGCAGAAAATACTTGAGAAAATAATGCTCACATTTTTAATCATGTATAAGAGAGTATATGGATTTTGTCTGTGTATTTATACATACATATACACTTCGTAAAAGCTAAATACTCTATCAGAAATGGGTAAGAAAATGCTTCCTTTCAATACCTTTTCCCTTTCAAAGGGAAAGACTGGAGAGCCAAAACCAGTTATATCTTGACAGATGGATATTGTCATCTCTCCTTTTGTTAAAGCAGGCTTTTGGATTCCTTACTCCACAAGCACCCTTTCTACTCTTCATAAAATGCTTTAAGTTAGAAATGACCCCTAAAATTATAATAATCCCTATGGTGTGATAGACTGTAACAGCTCCCACAGAGCACTGCAATTTGCAGTGTCAACAGTGTTTAAATTAAGGGGTTTAATCTGATTAGGGAAAGATTAAGAAAGCACTAATATGATAGAATTAGTCTAGCCTCTTAATTAGGGGTGGATTGATATTTTTGTCTTTTCCAAATAGTATTAGAAGTGAACACAAACAGATTAAAGAAACAGTCAGGTACACAGAAATCTTTGCCTTGCACAGCATTATCACTTCTCACTCTCAGCAAGACCTTATACAACAATAAGGTAACATTACTTGCACAATCAAGTCACTATATTAGCCAAAAGAGGCACACACAGTTAAAGTAAAACTTTAAGCACAGCCCAGAGGAAGGAGCAGTACCTAACCCTTATCAGTTTAGGAGTAACTCAATAGAGGTAGCATGACAAAAACCACGTGATCCCTTATCAAAGGTCCTCCTCTCTTTATCTCTTCCTCTGGCAGTAACTTACTACTTGCCTGCTCAAAGCCCTGTGCATTGGCTCACCTGTATTATCACAGATCCTGAACCAACACATATCCAAGAATCTCTTCCATATATCTTTTACAGAAAAGGAGTACATAGGCACACAGGTCTGAGCAACCTGTTCAGAAGTACAGGGATACCCTCTCTCTTTGCACTTATGGCCCTCATTCAAAAGGTTCCCATTGCGACAGAAAAGCTGTGATACACAGGTGGGACCAGTCTGAGAGCAGCTGGGAGCAATAGGTGGCCTCCTTGAGCTGTGGTACCTAGAATACTTCTGTCGATCTCAAAACTGCAGATAGCACACGCAGCTTCTGAGAGTGCAGATATAAGTGCATCCAGTGGTGGTTATGTTGCAGTCTTTGAAGTGGCCAAATAAACACACAGAGGATTGTCCAACAGGATGGATCAAACAGGATGTGATCCTGTTTAGCTGAGTCCTGTTTAGGATTAAAAAATTCAAGCAGCAAAAGAAGGAAGTAGTTACTAACAACGCCTCCCAGATGGGCCAGACATAATTTTCCTAACGACATGAATAAAAGCACAGGTCTGTGCAACTATGATTTTTAGTCATGTGATTAAATAGAAAACAAATCTTCAACTGCTTTTCTATACTTCCTCTGACCCTCTCTCCCCAGGAAGGATGTAAGCAGAATGAAAGAGATCAGAGCTTATTATTTTGTTATTTTTTACTGTTCTTCATATGTAGCATTATCATACACCTCCTTTTCTATCATTCAAGGGAAACTGTACAAATACAATGAGGGCATGTTTTATTTTAAGCAGAAGGTAAACCTGAAAAGCTGTAAATTTAAAGCTAAACAATTCCATGGGACAAATGAGGCTTGTCAGGCCGAAGCTTGAATGATATCACAACTGGCAAGGCAGTCTTATTTAGATAGTCCATAGCATATAATTGTGTAGAACCCTAAGGAGGCTTCCATGTAGAAGAGCTATTCATAGGTGGAGAATTGTTATTCACTTGCTTTTTCTCTGACAACAGGTTCCAGCAGTATGACCTCTCCTTACTTTAGCAGTGCAAAAATAGAAAGTTATTCCATTTAACACGAGAAGTATATCAATATAAGTCATGTTTTTGAGAAAAAATAAGGCCTGTGACTTTAGTTCTCTTCCTTTTTGGCCCAAATATGTTCTATTTTTTTTTTTTTTTTTTTTTTTTTGTCTTTGAACAAATCTGCACTGTCAAGTGCTCATCTATTACATACTAAAATTCAAGAAAAGACTATTTCCACTCTGAAATAAAAATAAATCATATATTCCATTCCAGATTTGACAGGCTTGCCTATAAAGAGACATAGAAAATTGGGACTTGTTTAAGCCACATCCCACGAATCATCTTGCACACTCAAATGTCAAGCTGTATTCCAAGTGTGAGTCACCGACTGTATTTTTTCAGGGGTACTTTTTTCCAGTTGGATATCTATCCAAACGCCATGCACTTCTACTAAACAGAGAACCATTGTCCTTTCGTATAGAACCATATAGGAAAAAATAATTTGACAAAAAGAATAAAAATAGCAAGATGCCAACACAAGCAAAGATGAGAAAGAATTATGTTATTTTTAATGACCTTCGCAAAGCAGCTGCATAGAAACTGAGTCATGCAGCAGACACTCCAAAGACATTTCTCATACACAAATCTAAAAGGTATTTATTTCCCATAAATATATGGTGGGAGATATGCAGCCCATGTAAAAGGTGTGCCATTTTCACTTTTCCCTCTTTCCCGGGTCCCTTGTTTCCTGCAATTCCTCCTGCCATCCAGCGACTGGCAAGAAGATAGGTGTAGTCAGTGCATTTACTACAGACATCAAACAGCAGGAGTTAATGTGAAACTACTCTTCCCGCTTCTTGACCTAGTTATGCAGTGCTACAGGAGTGGGAGGGCTTAGCCCAAACTGACATCTTTTGGGATTTTATCAACTGGTGCAGTTTATAAGATACTTGAAGCTACTCTCAGATATGACAAGTCCAAAACTGGTGTGTAGTCAGCCAGATAATTAAGCAACTCCCTGGGAAGGCCACGCTCTTCTCCCTCTTCGGCTGTTGCTGGAGGAACATGGGTGTAGCAGAAAACGGAGGCTCATGTTTTCCATGCTTTCTGGAATACAGTCATTGGCAACACTTGAAATCTGCAACTATTCTACTTCGTCAGGAAAACTTAAAAAAATGATATAGCCACCACAGGAGAATACTTTTATTACACTATTTCCTGAACCAAGCAGTTTCAACTCATTGGTATTCAAGTAATTAAATGCTTGAGAAACTCCTGCAACCCTAGAAGAGAACGGGTGGCCTCACAGTCAAGTACAAAAGTGAGCAAGGCAAATATCATTCCAGCTTCTGCTCTTTCCCATCCGATAGTCAGTTTGGTCATTCTTTACTGCCCACTTGAGATAGTCACTATTAGAAAAGGAACACTGATGAATCATCTTTACTTCTTGCAATACTTTTGAAAAAGATCGGACAGATCGGCATTTTTTTGCTTCAGCAACTTTAGCCTGACTCCAGGAAAACACTGCTGCAGTTACACTGGCATAAGACAAAGCTTTTGATTCCTCTGATGAGTTGCAGTCTGTGAATTACTTACCGTGGAATGGTATATGTTGGCGGCATCACTTGATCTGCATTTTAAAAAGTGATCTTGAAGGTGTGTTTTCACAAAGTAAACACATTTGTCCTTTAAAAGCTGATATGTATTCTTAAGAAAGAAAGAAACAAACAAAAGGAAGAAAAAGAGAAGGAAAGAAAAGAAGACGCGATCATTCTCCAACTGAGGTTTGTTTTTCTGACAAAAATAGTCAAAAAAGTTTTTTTCAGTTTCAAAATACAACCTTTTTGAGCCAGAATTGGTTCTAGCTCAGCAGCAATAATGAATTCAGAAAAGACTTGTATGTGAGTAACAAAAATCATGTTGAGACAAATTTTGATAAGTGCTGCCTTTTGGGCACTATTTTTATATATAGAAACCTCAAGAAGAGTTCTCAAGGCCATGCAGAGGCATCTGTCCATTTTGAAAAGTCCTAAACAACCAGCCTCTCCATATGGTCTCTAGCAGGTGCCTGGCACTGCAGCTAAGCAGACAGATGCCCAGTTACAGCCTGGGGAGCTCCTCTTTAGGTTGCTACTTCATCAAGTCTTAGTCTTTATCCTTCTCACAGAGGGGAACTCTTGTCCTTTTCTGTAGTAGCTTGAAACCTTCATTCTTTCTTTTTCTATTTTTCTCTTAAGTACCTTAAGTAAAACAAATTGCTTTTTTAGGTTACATACATTTTAATATAGTGAATACATCATATAATGGATGTATCATGTTAATATATATTATTAAAGTTATATATATGCTATGCCAGAACATTTTAAGACAAGCTTTCCTTTTCTCATAAAGTTGGTTACAGCTAGAGGAAAAACAAAATGTGCTTTCCCATGCTTTAACTTTTCTGCATACCAGCCTGTGTGACCACCAGCATATCTGGTGATCTCAGTAAATGCACAGAGCACAGGTCTTTCTAATACCCTTTTGTTTTGTTTTGTTTTGTTTTCAGGATGAAATGTTGTTCAGTTTGAAAGCAGTATTTCAGTTAATTTTGTTGTTTGGTTTAAAACATTCAGGCAACAGTTTGAAGGCAAACTTGGGAACAGAAAAATGGAACATTTTTGTTAGAATAATTTCAAAAAAAATGTTTAAAACTTTACTTTGTCCCCTCCCCCGTTTTGTCCCTCCTCCAGTAAATCTGAGATTAATCCATGACAGGTGTCAGTGAGGAAAAAATGACTTTTTTGCTCTCTGAAACAATAGAAATAGAGGTTAAATAAGAACAAATTAAAGGGGAAAATGTCTCCAGGAAACCAGGCATGGTAAGGCAGACAGGTTAGAAGGAAATGTTTAGGTAAAATAGCTTTGAAGCGATCACTGACACACTTACTCAGATCTAGCCAGCTATTGCGTACAGATTTTCTAAGCCAACAGGTAAATCCCAACCACAGCATTTACAAATGTGAACTTCTTGTGCACCTTTCCTATTTGAACTCATTTGCATCCAAGCATCCACAGAATTCCACGTTTAAATTCTCCATAAGTTAAGCATAAAAAAAAAATTGCTTTTACTTTCTTTACTCTTATTTTGCAATAATTTCATTGGATGTCCTCTACCTCTTTCATAATAACTAGGGATTGTTCCCTATATCTCCTTTTCTGTATAATTCATGTATTTTTCATGTATTTTTTTCTATATAATTCACTTTCACCTCAGAGAGCCTTTTCTCATGATATAGATTCGTAGTCTATAATCTCTTTTTGTGTGGAAGTCGTATCATCATTAGTGTTTTCAACATACTGTTTCATGCTTTAATGCTCCCATCCTGAGCCCAGGTGAGTGAAATGTCAGACCATATCCAAAATCAGATTGTATTAGAAATATTCATCGCATTATTTCTCTCTCTCTCTCTCTTTCTCTCGGTGTCTCTCTCCTCTATAACAGCTCTTTAAATTTAACCAGTGCAATGTATTTACGTATGTAGGCATGCAAGCATACAAACAAAATTGCGAGCATCTGCTTCTTAGAATGTTGACACTGTTTCCTGCCATTGTGCTATTTAATTGCTGAGTTCAGTTTTATATAATCATCTTTAACTTAACGATTCACGTCTTTTTCCAGGTTCAGAATATACCCCCTTAATAAATACCCTAAGTCCCAGGCACATGATTGGTAGCCTCATCAATAAAGAGTTTCTGTTATAATCCTAACTTCTTAATCAGTTATCAACCAGCAGAGACAGCTTCTAATGGTAATTTCCTGCCTTTCAGAACTTTTTACATAATTAATTAAGCTACACTGGCTGGATCACCTTTATGTAAATGTGTGTTACCTTGCACATTGGAGGAGAAATGGCTTCCTTTTATAAAAATCCCACTGACTTTCCTTGGCTGTATCATATTTATTCATGGGTCTGTTAATTAATTCTCTTTATTTCATAGCTCCTACTAATTTTAATTCTCATGAAAGTCTGATTTACTTGTTTATATTACTGAAGATCATTCCGGATCTCTTTTTAAAGTTAGTGTCATATCTGCCACTTTTCTGTGCTCAGGTACTGAAGTTGATACAAAGAATATACTTCAAACCACAGTTAGCAGTCCAACAGTTTCATATTCATGGGTGAATGACACCTGGCCCTGGCAATTTATTCATATTCATTTTTAAAATTTGTTTTAAAACCTTTTTAGTGAGGTTTCATCTCAAGACAGCTCCTCGCCCCCTCCCCTGTAATGAGAGGTTCCTTCTGCTGCGGAGCTCCTGATCTGTGACACCAGCTGCCTTGCGCTGTGACAACTATATTATCTATACATGAAACAGAGGTTTCTAACTCAGCAGAAGGCAGGAGCTGTTGTCTTCCTGGGGGTGCCTGATTGGCAAAAGCCTGGCTTTCGTAAAAAGCAGCAACTCCCAGGTGCCAAAAGAGTTCCCACTGGCAAAGTCTCACTCCGTATCAGGACTGTCCTGGCATTTCAAGGACAGTTTCTTCTACTGCCTGCAGAGTTATACACCCTCTTGAGGCCGTTTGCGTGTAAGGAAAGGAAAGAGATTCATACTCCACTTCTGCTCCGAACTAAGTGAGGTGCTGAGGCTTGTAGAACGAAGCGAAGGGTACGTCATCTACAAGTAGCTGGGTACTACATCTACAAGTAGACGAGAGGGTACTTTGTCTACAAACTAGAGTCCCTGCTTGGGCATTTCTCTAAAGGACAACAGAAATAAGCACCAGGAGCGGTAAGACCCTACCCTGCATAAAGACACTGCATGGATTTGTCCTGATGAAAGCAGTTCTGTAGAAACTGAGTTAGAGAAGGATCTGGTGTCTTTTCTAGAAGCAAGACAATGAAAAGAGGTTAATTAGTTGATATTAGTAAGATACCAGCTTGCATCTCCCACTGTGTTTGGAAATACATTCTCACTCCACGCATCCCTGGATTGGGAACGTCCGGATTTTTGTCTTACTATTCAGGCATTCATCACATCCATTGCAAAAAAAACCCAAAAGCAGAGTCCATTATTGTGCAAATATGATAAAAGCTATAGTATACAGGTTGCAAAACCATCAGCAACCCTCTCCCTTTATGGCAGGGAAAAATCTAGCTTCTTATCAAAACTGTGATGTGTGTTATATTCCAATATATGCAAAAACAGAGGGCAGGAAATGATTTAAAATGCCATAAACTTCCTTAGAACAGGTTTTTTGCTGATATGCCTTTCTCCCTGTAGTGCTCCCCATGCTCTTTCTGAAATATTCATTGCCCTAATGATTTCTTCAGGCACTGCTCCTGTACATAAAGATTAGTTCCTCCTATCAGGAAAGAGATACAATTCCAAGAGAACAGTTAGTGGAGAAACCCATAGGGTCCAAAAACGTATGTAAAAACTGTTTGCATTTCTCCCTCTGTGCCTAAGGAGATGATTTCAACCTTTATTTTAAATGTGAAATGGTTACAGTTATCCATGTGTTTACATCTTAAAAAACAAATCTCTAATCTCTTATTTTTTCCAGAGCTATCACACGTTTTAATTTTTTTCCATAATCGTCCTTATTCCATGCACTTGTATTGTGCCCTTACAACATCACAGGGTCAGACACACAAGGATTCATATAATCATCCGTCCTCCAGGCACTTCTGTAGCTCCCATGGCAATTAAGAAAATGTTTCATCTGTCACTTAAAATGAACCCTTTTCCCCCCGACAAGGGTTTGCTCGCAAACACATTCTGTTTCTAGGAAGTCATTCTTTGCGGTTCATAGCAACTGCTGACACCTCTAATATATGGTAGCCATTTGGCCATAGCTTGCCACAAGAGACAGAATTTTTAGCAACTCCAGCAACAGAAACTTCGGGATGAAACCATCCTGCCTTTGGATACATGCTGTTCTGCAGGCAGGCTCAGGAGGCCAGGCAAGGCCTCCAACTAAGGGTCAGGAGAGTGATGGGCAATTGTGATCCCTGAAGACCATTTCTGCAAGTGAAATATAGTTTGTGCCTCGGGTTTCTCATTTTGGAAAAAGGAGGATTCTATTCCTTATTTGTCTATAAAGCAATAATATGCTCAATCCTGAACTAGCATTGGATCATGTCATCGTGTAAAGGGTGCAATGCTAATTTATGAAATGAATCTTTGAGGGCAACAGGAAACTGTTGTAAAAATAATATTTGGTAAATGGTTATCTATGATGGATTTGAACTGAAAATTGGAGGTGAAGAACATTATTTTACTTATCCAAAAGAGGAAGAGCTGTCAGTTAAGAGAGAGTCATAAATACAAGTTGGAAGAATTCTTGCTCTGGAGGGTTTTAGCAGTACAACAGGAAGACAAGGATTAAATCTTCTCCATGCATTTCACAAACACTTCAAATAGCTCCTGGTGAGAAGAAACCAGATCTCAAACTTCAGGAGTCAACTCTCAAGCAAGCATACTTAACCAATCATATCTTCCAAATGCTTATCAAAACTATGCCTTATTCACCTGTCTTTTCCATTTCTCTGTGGTCATGGTATATCATCAGTTATCTTCCGAACATCTGTAAAAAAAAGATATCTCAGAAGTTCCACAGAACACTAAGGATCTTGCTTTACTACTCAGTTAAGCAAATTCACAATTATTTTAAACAAACCACTAAGAAAAAAAAAAAATCTTTGAAGCTTTGAGTTAGAACTATTTTTTTTCCACGCCAAAACTGGAAATGAAAAAAAAGACAGATTAATTGCATTCAAATTCTAGCTAAGGCCTCACATTCCTACTGAAAATATAAATATGAGATATTTGATCAGCCTTAATATTTGATAAAATTATATTGGCCACAAAACAATCAATTTTTCAAAAATGTATTTCACATTTTTCCTATTGTAACATCAAGATAATTTCAAAATATTAATTTTAGAAAAAGACAAAAACAAGATTACTGCTTGGAAAAAAATGTAAGAAGAAACATATTTATTTAATATATTAGCAACAACAAAGAACAATACATGAAGAATCAGGCCATTAATAAACAGAGATTGCAAAATCAAGAGTACTATTATATAATTGTTTGTTTGACAATTGTAGCCATATTTGGCACAAAATAAAAGAGTTTTCACATCTCATGCATAGTTATGAAAGGAACAGCAAGTTTAATTCATGGATTAAAAAGAAGTTAACAATCATTAACATAACAGAAGAATATGCAGTAGCAGACTCTGTAATTAAAAAAACAAATATATATGTTTCACCCTGACTAACTAGATTTCTTAGAAGATATCTAGATATCCCTGCAAACAAGGAATCTCAACTGGAATCAAAGTTCTGAAAATTGAGGAAGGTTTAAAGGATTGAAAAATTGCAGATATAATTCTAATATTAGAAAAGTAGGTGTGGGAATCACCTAAAGAGATTACCAGGGTTACTATATGAAGACTGTCTGGATTCAAACCTTAGACAAAATATAAAACACTTCATTAGAGATTTTCAACCATCAACAGCAACACAAATTGAATATATAAAAATATAATTGATGTCAATCATGAGAAATGAGTCTTATTAAATGGAAAGGCACAATGCTATTTTCTCTTTCTAGACGAGATTACAGGTGTAATTTATAATGCATTTAACTTCTTTTTTCTTCCATCTGGGGAATTTTTTGGAAAAAAAAAAAAGAAATCAGAAGGGCATATTAAATGGAGGAAAAGTTGGATCTCTGACAGGTCTCTAAAAACGTATTTGGTAATAGAGCATAAAGATGTTATTATCAAAGTCCAGTGAGGAATAGTTTGTCATCCAAAATTATTCAGCAATTTTACCAGCAGTCTAGATGACTGAGTAAAGTCTGCAGATAGCACAAAGGTTATGGAATAGTAAATATCATGGAAAACAATTTTATGCTACAGAAAAATATGGACTGACTAGTTAGAATGCTGTCAAAGCAATAGTGTGCATTAATATGGCAAAATACATGGAAAAGGATTTGATAACAAAGAACGAAGATTCAGTACAAGGCAGTACTGAATCAAAATCAGTTAGCAGTAGGTCGGGGTAAGAAAGGAAATTAGAAGAGTCTTTTTTCCTCTGAGGAGCCAGCCTGCAGGTGGTAGAAGGCTGTCATGTCCCACTCTGTGTCTGTGCTCCAGGAAGATTTCACTGGGGACTTCCAAGAAGGGTCCCCACAGTGACTGAGAGTGAGGAAACCACACTGCAAGTTTGATCCATTTAGTTTTCCAAAGAGAAGAATAAGAATGAACTTTGCCAATGTAGTGTATTAGAGTGCCTGTACATAAAAGCAACCTGAATATCTACAGTATCAGAATTCACCCACAGAATATAAGCTGATACACTTAAAATTCAACAAATTCAGAATCAAAACAAGGTCTTGTTTTCCAGGTTTTGACTTAATAACAATTTAGTATGAAAGGTGGTAAACTCACTGCTGCTTGGAATCTTTAACATAGAGTTCAATACACTTTCATCTATCTTCTGAAGATAACTGTATGTATTTGAGCAAGTCCAGACTAGTGGGAATTTTACTGCATTAAATAATTTGGCTAGCATGCACTGTGAACTGCTCAGTGTAATAGGGCCAAATTCAGAACTTTTACGATTAAGAAAAAAAAAGTCCCAGATGTGCATTTAATATCAATTTCTTTGTTTTCTGCTTAACTCTTTGCAGTATCCTGTAATAGAAGGTATCTAAGCCAAAACTGAATTTAGTGCTAAAGACACATTGAAATTGACCCAGTAGTTCTAGTAGCACCAAAGATCATTAGGAATTTTCATTATCATGGCCACAATATTACCAAAAATGTGGGATGCAAAGAAAATCCTCTCACAACTGATGAGTAAAAAAGGGGACTGGTATTAAACCGAGGCACTGCTCAAAACGATGAGCTGGTTCTTTCATTGTAATAAATCAATATCTCCTCATTGGAGATAAAGTCTTTTGGACTTAGGCCAGGTAAGGGTTTTATTGGTGTGCAGCACCTTTAAATTGGGAAGAAAAAAAAAAAAAAAATTT
>VZSV01000027.1:3597295-3632948 GCA_013398735.1 Nothocercus julius | reverse complement strand
CAGCAGGTCAACCCCTAATCTGTACTGGTGTCTGGGGTTATTCCTCCCCAGGTGCAGGACCCTGCGCTTGTCCTTTCTCTAACATAATATTTCAATGTATATAACAAATCTTTTTTCAATATCTCTCTTTACTGTTTATGACTTTGTCATGGTTGGATATTTTCTGGCCACTTGTAATTCAGTAAATTAAATCCTACTGTGATCCACAACATTTATGCAATTATTTCAGACGTTTTGTTTCTCTGTACAAACATTTCACCCCAAAAATCTAGTGTTACAGGTCTAGCTATAAAAAAATAAAAGTCTCTAAGATTATTTAAACAGAAATAGGGTAAAAAGATGTATCTTGCCAGTGAATCAATCAGTGGTAAAATATTAATTTCTTGTTCAGTTCGATCAGGATTTTCTTTTGGTCAACTGTAAACTGAGGAATAACAGCTCCATACCAGGCATTAACCTGAGGTCTCTTCACCAAGAAAGTTTTCTTCAAAGATCTGGAAAGTGAGCTGTTATAAGATCATGGATCAGAAAGATGCATTTATGAGTCAACAGAGACACTATTACACAGAATGTAAAGAAAAATGCCCTGTTGAGATATTATTAATGTTTTAAAATTCAAGCCTTCAAAAAAATTCAGAAAACACCATTTACAGTTTTTGCAAAAAACTCTAAACCTGCATGCCATGTGAGTGCTTTCAGGCTGTCTTTAATCCTGTGATTTTCTCTTCCCAACAACACTTGTGACATTCAGAGCATACAATAGACACTTTACTCTCCATAACATCTAGTCAATAGTTGATTTACTTCTGAGGATATGCCTAAGGATTTTTACTATGCACTGTCTAAATCCTGTGCTGATTAGTGCCATGCAAGGACTACGTTGAAGAGGAAGGAACAGTGTGTTCATCCTGGCACCATTCAATTGCCTTCAAGTGTGAAGTCTGCAAATACAAATCTTTTCACAATACATGGTCCAAATTACCCATCTAAGTGATGCTGGAATATATAATCCTCTCTACATACAGCTTTCCCTTCAAAAAGTGGTTTCTTCCCAGAATGTCCACATTTTAATATCTGAAGGGGGGGGGGGGAATAAGCAAACTACAACAGTTTGCATAGTGAGGGAAAGCTGTAAATGGGCAAAATGACTTGCCAGATGGCTCCTGAGCATAATTATCTTACCCAGACAAACCAAGGTCTCTCATTATCCTTCTCTTATGCTATATCAGATCTATTTACCACCTGAAGTGCAGGTGAAAATCAATTACCTGTTTCTCTGACTCCTTAACTGCTTTTGGATTCCCCTGGACTTCCTCTCTATACTGGTAGCAAATGTCTGTGCAGCTGTAGGCTCCCTCACCCCACAGGATTTTTTTTTTCTTCACTTTTCAGCATTCTTCTAACATCCTTTCATTTCTAATTCCCCAAAACCTTGTCTTCTGCTTCCACTTCAGGTTCACTGGTTACCCTTTCTGCATTCAGACCAGCCAGAATCTCTCCTAGAAAGGATGGGCCCTTGTATGAGGTTAAAGGAGGTATTTATAGAAGGGGAAGGACAATTTTCTCTCTCTCATCTCTCTTATAATGCCCTGGTTGGGAACCCATTGACTCAGAGCTGCTGTTGCACAGAAAAAATGACTAAAGCCTTATGACAACTCTTCACCTTAGTATGGCCTCAAAATCTGGAAATAGAACTGTAAACTCACTAATTTATGATAAATCTGTGTGCAAGCCGTTTCCTAGATGCTTAGAGTGATTTTCCACAGAGGCAACAAAAGCTTTATGTAAGATACAAAAATTCCACATTCTTCTCTTCATCAAAGGTGGATGTCTTATTTTAAAGTAGTGAGGTTGGTAGCTAGCTTAAATCTTCTAACATGAGAAAAACTGACTTTTTTTTTTTTTTTTCCTCCAGCCTCATGCTCAGAAAGGTTGAAATCTCCACTTTTCCTTACTTTCAAAACTCTCAGACTGAAGACGACATTCTGTAAATTTATGTTTGCCATGCATGAGGAGAGTAGACTGAATAACATGCCACAACTTCTGCCTTAGTCTCACCAGGTAGGAAGCATGTACCACTTCACATTTTGATGTAACTATCTCAGCACTTGCATCCAGCTCCTTCCAGAATGGAAAAAATCAAATCGAACACTTCAAGGCAGAATAAAAGGTTAGATAAAGGTCAATCTACCTTTAGAAAGAGAGAGAGAGAGAGAGAAAGAAAGACACTTGTACAGAATTTCAAGAGGACAACAGACAAGAATGAGTATGTCATATTTGTACAGGTCTCTAGACAAGAAAACTTACATTCATCAGCAGAAACTCAAACATTTTTAAGCCAAAGGACTGTGTAAGCTGAAGCCCACGATGTTGCCCTTGTTGCTCACTGTTCAATCATTTCTACACAAGTATGATACTCTAGTCATCAGAATCAAAAGTTGATCCCACTGAGGTGGGAATTTTGCTACTGAGTGGAGAATTTACCTATATATGGGCATAGATTAGATTGAAGATACAGCTTTGTCTAGAACGTGTGATTGTCAGGACAGGAATTTGAGCCTTTGCTAGTGTCTAGATATTGCCTTGTACATTTTGAGTGTCACTTTAGCATAAGTACAGATGAGTACTACAACAAATAAAGTGTTAATAGCCTAGCATATAACTTAAAAAAAATACATATGTATATACAGATCTATATAATATAGTTTAGCATAGATATACACAATAAAATAAAGCTTATTTGTATGCATGTAAATAGCTGTATGCATATATAGTGTGTGTATATATATATATATACACACACAACTTTTATGCATATGTATATAACTAAATATATGCAGTTACAGTTTCCACTTTCTCTTTATTGAGGTGCTTTCTCTGTCAATTCTGATAATGATTTTCTCACGCCTTCCTGATCTCTATGAACAAGACAATTCCTGAACAATGTGAAAGATGAGTGAATTTCAGCACCTCTCAAAGAAAAAAAATATGCTACTTTGATGTAGACCTCTTCTGGAAAGAAATTTGCTTAAATGCTTATAACACAAAGCCCTCTTAGGTCATCTCATTGATAACGGAGCAGCAATCACTCCATTCTGGTGGCACGAGAGTCATGGTACATCTTCATGCTGTCCAGGAGGGAACTAACAAATGAAATTTCCCGCTGGCCAGCATCACAGATTGCAACAAAACAAAAACATTTTCAGCCACTTGTTCCTCAGATGTAGTTTGGCAGTTGACCAGCAAGCTACACTAAGAAGTTCTGATCATCCTAAAGTAACAGACACTATCATTGACACTGAATAACGATGCTTGGAAGTGAATAATTTCTTACTCTCCTGCCTCTGTGTTGCTTGGTGTTTGGCTACCTCATTAATTCATACAGAGTCCTTTCCTTTTCTGCCTCTCCACCATAAATGAAGACTGCACAATAGAATGACGTTGACTGAAGAAGGAACATAACGATCAGAGGACAGTCAAAAGATGAAAGTGTGACTTTGTCATTGAAGAAACGCGATCAGCATTGTAAAACCTTGTGGACTAAAACTGTGTTTTCATTGGAAAATGGTTTCAAAGGAAAAAAATAGAAGAAAAAAAACAAACCAAAACAAACAACCCCCAAAATAGAATATTTTTCTTTTCATACATATACAGATGCACATACCTCCTTTCCTGGGCACCCAGATTCCTTATCTTAGTTCTTTTGTTTCTATCTTATTATCCAATGAGGAAGGTCACCTGACCTTGGTGTACCTTCCTCTCTGCATGGCTATAGATTCATGAGACAGAAGGGATATGCAATATCATACTCCAGGGATTTTCTCTTTCCTAGGCTTGAAGATAAGCCATAGATAGAAGATGGTTCTAATAACTTCCTGCTGATTGATCAAGGTGACGGTATCTGGCTAGAGGCTGGTTTTGATGTAAAACAACATGTGGGACTGGAAAGAGTTTTATGGGCAAATAAAACCAAAAAAAAAGAATATCCTGCCTGAAAATATTTGCTCTCTCTTCACATGTTATTCTTTTCATATACAGCCTGTGACATTGATCTAGTTGATAATTTATTTATTCCATTCATCCATTCCTGGGAAACATTATATTTGTTTATTACATCTGGTGAAATAGAGGTATATCTTATTTTGGTTCATCTAACATTTTAATGCTTTTTTAAATTTACAGTATTGAAGCATCTGATCTCATTTCTATTTAAAAAATTGTTTTTATACTAAATAATAAATATTGTAATTAACATTTCTATAAATAAGATGTAAAGCTAGGTTACAAGTTCATTTGTGATTAAAATGAAGAGTGAATACTTCCTTTTCTCCCAATTTTAAAACATTTATCTGCCATTTCATAGAAAATAATGGTTAACTCCTTTCTGATTATGTAATGCAAATATTGACTTGTTCACAGGATTTTCTTACTTTGAAATTTGATGCGTGTCTGACATTTCCTGTCTGCTCTGGCTTTATAATAAACATAATTCCTCCCTGTTCTGCCTCCAAAGTTCTGGATTGTTGGAGTTTACAGTAGAATTAGCATTGCAGATCTTAGAAAGTCTCTCTCTCTCTCTCAGCTATTCTCTATTAAATGATTTCTTTTTTTTTTTTTTTAAATGGTACCATAAAACATATCATACGGTATCTGACAATAGGATCTTTGTGGCCTATAATTTTTTGTACATTTAGCAGTAGGTTGCGTTAGTTATCACCAAATCTTTTTTTTTATATAGATAAAGTAAAAAGAAAAAAAACAAAATCACCATATATTGAATAATAGCACCATAGGGAATTATTGCCTTTAAGTATTTTCAGGACTGGATTATTATATTTTTGTAACTATTAAAATTGAATTGCTGATGGATGAGAAAAATCAAAACATATATCATATTTGGGAAATCACATTGTTAGTGATTTGTAAGCATCAGTTCACAGAACATTTTGAATAGATGATGGACAACTGCAGTCAGATCTTTTTTCCCCACAGTCTTGATACTTCTGAGCCCCCAGAATTTATAAGCTGTCTTTTGTCATACCTCTGCTATATTCCATAAACGTTACTCACATATTATTGTATTATAGTTCTTTTTCTTCCTCATCTACTAAAGGAAATCTAGCCTGTAAACTAAGCTTTATGTGTTTCATGTGTTATTGGACGAACATTTTGTTCGTCTGTTATGCTTATTTGGGATCTCTACTGCCAAAAACACCATGCTCAAAATATTCTGCTTAAAAGCTAAGAAGATTGGAAATATCTTCTAAAAGTTATCATATAAGAAGGCAGCAAGTTATCCTCAAAGTTTCCTTTCTATAACTAATAGAATTAATGAATCTTTTAGATACTACATGAACCATTCAATCTGAGGATTCTAGAATTATAACCGCACATATTTCTAATGAACACATGAAAGTTAAAGGGAAATAAAACATGATTCCACAGGCTTTTTATAAGAAATGGGGTTCTATTCCTGAATTACAGAAAACAAAAACAACATCCAGTATAAGACTTGCAGAACTCTGTGGTAGTTTTATTTTTTCCAGTGCTTGGAATTAAGTATTTCCAGATTTACAAGGATGCTCAATTTGTGCTACAGAAGAGCTCTAAATCTGTAGAAACTATCAGTGGATAAACTTTCCCTTATGTAAGAGGATTAAGAAGACACCAAAGGCACTGGACAGATGACTAAATGTGACATATGTGTTACACATATACTGGGCACCCACTGAATAAGTGTCTCATAGAAGCTTCTATGCATTTTTATCTGAAGGAGCTAATGGAACGGAAATTGCAAGCAACATAAACGTTGCTTGAGAAGAAGGTGAAGATCAGATGGGGTGTCACTGTCTGCCAGAAATGAGGTAGAAAGAGCTGACTAGAGCCTTATTGGGAATGAGTTCATGGACAAATTTTCATATTTAGACAAAGGATGATTTTCTCCGAAATCTGTCAGAGATGTCTATGCCAGGTGGACAACTAAAAGACATTTTTGTGTATACACTGTTTTTGGTAATACGTTTAATATTCATAGGAGAAGACTGAAGCGTAACAAGACAAAAGCACTGGAAGATTTATAAGGAAAAAAAAAAAGGATTAGTTGAAAAGATGGACTCACTTGAGTGTCTAGGTACTGCACTGGCATAAGGATCAAGAGTTTTGAAATAAGCCTGAAGATGAACTGTTCAAGGCATGCACAGGTCAGGTTCTAATAGCAATAGTATTACAGTTTGAACAAGAACACACTTTGAAGTATTAAAAACAAAAGAGGACTGATGAAAATGAAATCTAAGATGTTTCTAAATTCCTATAAGAAACTACTCAAATACAGAAACAAAGACTATTCCTATAAAACTAAAATATATAATCACCTGATGATGTACCTCTTTCTTACAGCTCACACAGGATCAGCTGCTGTCTTCTGACATCACTCATGTAAACCCCCCTCTATGGCTATGGTACATCTGCCTCCGTGCAGCAAGCAGGGTTTTTCCATAACCTACATTTCACTTCACTCCCCTACATTGTCTTGGGGACAAAAGGCCTAATAAAAGTGCTCCATTCTGTCTGCTCACTCTCTTTCCATCATCCTTTTTTCCTCAAGTGGTGCTGAGAAGCCCAGGAGTTATTCCCTGGATAGACCAATCACTTTTTCCCCAGAGGAAGCTAGTCACTATTTTCTCCCCTCTCTTTTGTTTTTCTGCAGCTGCTCATTGGGCCCCACCAACCAGCACTTCTTCACAGCTGTCTCCCATGTTTCTTTCCTAAACCCACAGGCCTGGTAATATGTTTCATTTGTTAGTTTCCTGTTTCTCTGCCTTCATCTCCTCCTATTTGTCTCTGTTTATGGAAATTCTTACTGCAGCAAGTGGCTGTGTCAAGCCTGGTACCATTCCACAAATCAGATGCTTCAATATATGCACACATATTACTTTAAAACTATTAGTAAAAACCTTATTACAAAGGTACCATTCACCCAGGGCATGAGGTGGATTGCAGCTTCCTAAGACTTTAGATGCAGTCAAAAAAAAAAAAAAAAAAAAAAAAAAGTTGCATTTCTCAACGTGCATTGCTCATTCCTAACTGCCAGCATGCCCCCAGAAATGCAGTTTCTAAACAAGAAAAAAAAAGTTTCCTTCCCTTGTTAGCCTATCTTTATAACGTTGCACTGAGGTCTTAGGAAACAAAATACTCCAACTCCTGCTCAATTCTGAAAATTTCCCATGAATGTCAGTTCCTAAGCCAGGACCCTTCCCTCTCTCCACTTACTATGCTTGCAAAGCCAGTGGGTGTTAGCTGTATCTTTCCTCCTCCCGCCCTCCATTTGCTTCCTCTCCCTCACACATGTAGGCTTGCACATCTAAAATGACTCCACATACACTTTTGGAAGACATCTCCCTTGATTTACAAATCCTCTTATTAGGAGGTATGCAAAAGATAGCGATGAAGCTGACAGAGGAGAGGGAAAGTAATTGTAATTCTATCAAGTCTTCTAATTCAAGCAGACTGCTTCAAACGTTAATAGATTTCCAATGAAATAGCAGCTAATCCTCCACTGACAATTTATATAGTTGGAGAATCACCTGCACTGACATGTTTAATGTGCTTTTTGTAGCCAACCACCTCGAGCCACGATCTCGTCAGTTCTCGTTAGGCAAATGAAGCCGCGCTAGGTGAGTCTGTGGATGGGAAACCTCTGGGGACAGCCGGGTGCTGCAGCGCGCTTCCTCGAGGAAATACGTTCAGTCGTTAAAGGAGACGCCCGGCAGCAGCCTGCGCCGCCCCGCTCAGCGCCACGTCCCGCCACGGGCTTGCCCAGGACGGCGAGGAGTCTGCGCCGTCTCCACTTGCCCCGCTCTCCCCTTCTCGGAGCAGGCGGCGGACGCGCCAAGGGGGGCTCCCGGCGGGAGGTGGCCCTCTTCCCTTGGGCCCAGCCTGCGCTAACGTCGCAGCAGGTGGCCGGAGGCACTCTGCTAAGAGAGGTTTCGTCCTCAGGATGAGAAGGAAAATGTTACCTGACTCACGGCCATTAAAAATCCCACAGTCCTTTCCACAAACCGGAGTTTAACCCAGGTATCCTGATCAAATTCTGATGTGGGTAATTGCATTTTACCTACTTAAATTCCCCTGATGCACCAGCTAAATTCTCCTGTTCACCTCTTAAGCTGAAATCAGTAGCACCACCAACGCAAAGGTTGCTACTATACGCTGCCCTGCTGATGGCTGTGTTTTAGCAAAAGGACATTGCTTCCTACATACAGAGCATTTCTAGTACTTTGCAGAGCATCTTGATGCATGTGAATGGTGCTATATAAATGCACAAAATAATCAGTCAGTAGTAACAGAAAAATTCTGCTGCGTGAAAGGATTTTGAAATAAACAGTGTACTCTCCTTACAGATCAACTTAAAAAAAAAAAATCAGACAATACAGCATATACAAATTAATATTTTGGTCAGGTGAAGAAGTAAACATTTCTCTAATATAAGTGAGAGCATAGGTATTGATTTCTGAGGAGATAGGGTACTGCAGCCTCTAGCAATTCTATGATTAAATCACTAGCTTCAGCTCTAGCATCAGTGTTCTCTTCAGTTAAAAAAAAAAAAAATATTACAGAGAATATCTCCAGGTCCCTAAAGCCATTCCTTTGAGTAAACTGGCAAAATGTAAATATTTCCCTGAGGGCTTATGATCCAGTGCTAGCTTATCTGACCAAATTTGATCATTTTAGTGCTTCTTCGAGGGAAAGTATTTACTGCCTTTTAGACTCCATTTGTTAAAACTTTGAATGGAAATATATTAAAAACTGCAACCAGCTTCCCTGACAGGGCTTGCTGAGTATTCTGCAAGTGAACAGAGTCCCTGGCCTCACAAATTCTCACCCAATCCACCAGAAGGTTAATGAAACTCTTCCCACGGCTTCCGCTGCAGTGCAATGGAGGCCTCGCTCTTGGAGGCGGCAGGCTCTGAGGAAGGTGCAGCAGTCCCCCTGCCAGAAGAGGAGGGTTTCATGTGTCGCAGCAGCAATCAGCAAAGACCGTGGGATGCTCAGACCTTTGAAATTCTGCAGTGTGCCATCATGGTATATATATCTGGGCCATAAAATATGCCACAAATTTGCAGGTTGGAGACAAAAAACTCCCCCAAATCAGTGGGCTTGATTGATTTAGAGGAAAACTTTTTTTGAAAAACAAACAAACAAAAAATCCCCACAATAGATACGACAGTAAATAGAAGTTTATTTATTATTGATCGTTACACTTATAATAACTACAACATTCATCTTTTTTTTTTTACTCTCTCTTCGTCCCTTTTGACTTAAAATACAATGAAGAAAATGTTTTACAAAAAGATCTGTTTAACGCCATCTTAAATAGCTCAGATCTTCAGCATACACTTTCAGGATACACAAACAGATACACATTCCATTTTAATTAAAAGAATGAAAAAATGGAACATTAAACTTGTTGAATTTTTTATATATATAAATTAAATGTAGGAACGTGAATGACAAGGCTGGGAATGAAGTACTATTGAAATAGCAACCTTAAGCAGAATGATCTATTAAAATGGATTAGAGAAGAAATTCTCTAAATATTAATAAAAAAGAGAAGCTAATGGAAATTATACTTCTCAATTTAAAGCCACTTATTCTTTATAAATATTTTCTATTTAAAGCCTAATATGTATTAACTATTGATAAAGTCTTTATTAAAATAGCGTAAAATGACACAGTTACTTTTGAATTACCAAAAACGAAAGCACAGAGACGACCTAAATTGGCAGGTTTGTCTCCTAAGAAATGAACCCTCTCCAGGAAGCTCCCTGGATGTACAGACCTACCAAGATCTCTCCTATCCCACCTTAACATGGTTGTACACCCCATTTCCGCCAAGAGATACTTGGTCATGCAGGGAAAAGAAAAGTTAGCTGCTACAGTGCAGTGCTACAGTAAACAGACTATAATGAAGAGTGTACACTATAGGGAGTTTGTGCTACATGAAGACTCATTTCTTAGTAATACCCTTTATGAGGAAAACTTCATTCATTCCACCTCTCACTCATTACTTCATTCAAGGAGGTAGCTGTAGCTTTCAAATTTGCTTTTATTTTATGTTCCTTATTACTTTTCTTTCCTCTCTCCTTCCTTCCAAATGTGTTTTTATCTCTGTGTGACAGTAATACTATCCTAAAAGACATCTGTTTTGCTAGAGTTTGTTCACTACACTATTGCCATCAATATTTTCAACAAATCTTTTAATGTCAAATCCTTTTATTCAACTCAAGGGTAATTTACTTTGAAAACAATGAAATATTATGTCCACTTTTCCTGCACGAGTATCAAGGTTATCCAGGGGTCATCAGCAGCTGTTTTGTTATTTTTCTGAGCTCTAATTATCCACATTTTGTTTTCTTTCAAAACTAATTCTCAGACTGGTTTTGCTTAGTCATAAAGATCTCTAAGCACACCTTAAGTCATTAATCAACATGAAAATATTGGTTCAGAAGAAGACATACAGTATAGAGCCAATCAGTATGATGGTAGTAATCCTTAAGTCTTGAATTTCCAGAAAACATATATTTTTTTCTTTCTGAACAGAGCTATAAATGGAAGATGAATTGTCTCACTAATTAGCTTTAGCATGTTCTTGCCTTGCAAACTTTATAGTGCTATAACATAGCAGATCTTAACAAATGCTTTAAATCACTTCTGCTATGGACCTTATTGTGCTATCATTCATCATAGGGAAAGTTTTCTTTTGATGTACATATCATAGGCTGGTCTCCAGTTCTCAGTAACATGAAGATGAAGGAAACAGAAAAGTAATAGCAAATGCAATAGCAGCTTCTTTTTCCTTTTGAAATTTCCTGAACTGCACTCTGCCTTCAGAGCAATAAGCCCTCTGAGCATATTGTAGAAAACAGAAGAGGATTCAGGCTTGTAGCTTCAGAAACAGACTTTCCTACTTTGTGTTAGTCATACAAATTTTGTGTTTGCACTTTATAATTACTTAGCAGCGCTCTGTTTGTCCTATCCTTGCCTAGCTGCATTATGAGCTAGGGAATAGATCCACATTGCCCGGCCACGCAGGGATGAAGGAGCGTTTTGCTTTAATCATTAGGTTGAACAGTATTTTATCCTACTTAGTTTGCATTGCTGCATGAATCACTTCATTTCAGTTTGAGAAAAGAAGATGAGGCTCATCAACTCTGTTCCCTTTTCACATGACTTCTCCTCTAGGGAAGGAGTAAGGAAGGAGAAGATATTCACTGGAATTAGCTATTTGTACTTGCTATGAATAACCTTTTCCTGGTACTGTCAGCCTCTGTCCAAGAACAAAGAATGTGCTTGATCTGAACTAAAGAGTCTCCATAATGAAGGTAAGAACCACATTTAGTTTTCTAGAGTAGAATTTCAAATTTAAACAAACTATTTTTTTCAGTCTTTAGACACTTATCTCCATAGCAACCAGGGATATTAGGGGAAAAAAAAGAAAAGTGACTAGGAAATAGACAGAGACTTCTGGGTTATTAGCATAATGATATTTCCTAAAAGGAAGTCCAGTCCTAAAAGAGCTATTAATTCCTTTTCTTTTTTTTCCTCTCTCTCTCTCTCTTTTTTTTTTTTTTTTTTTTCCTCCACTCTGCCTATCTTGGGTTTATTTTCTAATGTTTTCTTGTTGTTGTCCAGTTCTCATGCACCGTTAAAAAAAGAGCTCTCCCTATATCCTTCCCAAAATATCATTCCAACACTGAATTCTCAGTTTCAGGACAATCCAACTGTCCTCCCACTCACGGTTACACAACTTGTAATCACTTCTGTGTTGTCCCTCCATTTAATCCCACACATCATCATCTGGACTTTGAAAATTCCACAGGCACCAGGTACTTAAGAACTTGAGCTGTTTGGAACAAGAGGAGAAACAGGTTTTCATCCAAACCTTCATTCTGTCATGTCTCAGGCTCTGCAGTTACCATCCCTCTGGGCTAAATACCATATGTGTTCGCTTCTATTTATTTGAATTTTTCTGCCAAAATAACTGTTCTGGCTCATACTTTTCTGGCACCATGTCCCTCATTTATCTCTCCACACATTCTGTCCTGAAAGTAAAGCATCATTTCTGGCTTATTTTATACCTGCTAGGACCAGCATTATATACCTGTTACCTTCAGCACTGGTGTTGCTGGTGATAAGATGGTAAAAATGGCTATTTAAATAATAATGAGGAAAGCTTCAACACCACTCTTTATGCATATTACTGTATTCCTGCTTCTGCGGTGCTGATAATCAAGATTCAGCTGCTGGTGAGGAACCAATTCTCAGCTGCTTTAAGCTGTCTTGCTTCATCAGACCTATGAAAACCTCCCAAGTCTAAGGTAGTTTATATGTTAACACCACTGACTAAAACACTTTTCAAAATTATTTAACTCCCACCTTAGTCTTTTTAGTCCTCTGCATGTCTATTGTCTGGTTAAACTTGGGATCAGATATTGAGTTGGACTGGAAGTTCGTCAGGACAGAAATAGTTTTCTTTTATATTTTTGTGTGATAGTTCTATGCACCGTGATGCAGCCTTAAAGCTTGGATCCTTAGATCCAGCTGCAGGGAAAATCATGATCTTTAACAGGGGAAAAAAGGCAGAATCAGGCTAGCATAGCTCATAACAGGTGGATCTTTGTAAGACACAAAATGCTAGATCATTCATTCTTGGCATTTCCACTGATCAAAGCAAAGCTGGCTGTTTTTAACCCATCCCTTAATTCTTCATGATTCTCTTTTTCAGCCTTTGCAGATCTGATTTTCTTGCTGAGGACAAGGACTCATGGCTGGGAAGACAAATCCAGCTTTTAAACCATCTATAAGACAGCAGTTAGAAAATATAAAAAGAAGATAACAGGAATGGTGGATTATAAATAATCAATCTGTTCATAACACTTTACATTCAGGCTTACACTGTAGCTCTGCAATACTGCTCAAGGCTTTCAGTATTCAGTGATGTTTTATACGATTGCATTAGTTATCTGTTTTTTTTTTTTTAATGTTGAATACATTTGTGTTACTGCACCGTCAGATAGCTAATAAGGTGTTAAAAAAAAGTCATTAGCTTAACCTCAGAAAGATGTCGTAACTAGTGAACTGTAAAATTCTGAACTCTTTTAAGCATCACCTGGAGTACTGCAAGGCATCTTCCAGCTCCTTAATTCAGAACCTTAAATTGAATATCTTGATATACTTGAATAAGCAAATAATGAGTGTTGCTAATGCAGTTAGCTCACATATGTGGTCACTGTAAAAAGGGCAAGAATGAAGACGCATATATGACCAAAAAATCGAAAAGATATTAATGAAATTCCAAATGAAAAGTGAAAATCTAAAGTTGACATATACTTAAAAACAGACTGAAACTATAGAATTGGATTTTTGTTTTTGTTTTTATGTAAAGTTCTAAGGAGTAAAATTCTAGGGAGTCCAGGGGACTCTGCATAAGTTGCACGAAAAGTAAATTATGTGCTGAATTAATTAGATTTTATGTTCTAATATTATAATTCTTATTATGTATATATACACACATATACATTATTTTATATTTTCTATATATAGAGAGAAATATATATATATATTTCTATATATTCAGTATTTTCTAACCTCACACAGAGGTACATGCTGATCGTTTGCAATAGCTCACTGATAAATGTTGAAAATCAGACATCTTAGCAGCAATCATAGAGAGTATGACCCATTTTAAACAGATGAACATAATGAAGAAAAAAATGCATAGCAAATACAAATCAAGATTCTGTGACAGCTTAGTTTTCTTTGTTTAGTATGAACCACTCTGAAAAATGTATAGGGATGCCCAACATTTAAACAACATAAGGCAAGATACCATGCTATTAGATGTAGCTAGCATTAAAATCTAGAGTAACATCATAATTAAAAATTGCTGAATACAGAACTACTAAATAAGAATTGAAAAATTATTAAACAATACTGTGATAAATTCATCTAGACTTGCATGAATATTTCGTTGAATTTGTACCCATGATTTTATAACTTAAACAGTTCCCCTTTCCATATCTCAGTACTATTTATAGCAAATCCTTCTTCATTGCCTTGACTGTCTCAGAGACAAAGGAAAGAGTGATATAAACCATCTTTTATTATAGCAAGCATCTGCCTGATGCGCATTTCCCGTACAAAAAAAGGAAGGATTTTTCTACTTGTATTCTGACATGTTCACTGGAAAGAAGGCCAGCTATTTTCCTGCTTTCTTGTCCATTTTATCACTAAACTCAAAGGTAAACTCGACTTATACTTCATGCTTCTAATTCATGTTTTCCAGTGTTGTTTTCTCTACAAATATATCATTTGAATTAGTAAAACACTTGCATAGTGAATTCTGATGAAAACACAATGCAACAAGAAAAACTTTAGCATATGAAGCATCTTCTCCACAGTCGCCCTACACAAAGCCCTGCAATATAGTGATAGCAGTTGGCAAAAATAGCAGGGTAATTTCATCTTTTGTAAAAACAGCTTCTTTTTCCATCTCCTTCCTGGAGTTGCATGCCTTTTCCTTAAGTAGAATCACCAGTTAGGTGATTCCTAGCAATTGGGCAATAACATAGCTAGTTTTAATGTAAATTTTAAGAACTACATACCACCTTAAAATAAGCTTCTCTGAAAAACTGTAGAGTCTTTCCTGTGTGAATGAATAGGGTTAAACATAAATTATTCCTACTTCCACCTTCGGACAGATTCATCCATAATATTAATTCCTTACTTTCTGATCATAACTACAATATGTCTTCAAAAAAAAAGTGCTTCTTTTTAATTTCATTGTTTATGAACACTAGAGTGCATCTTAGAATACAAGGGGACAACCTGAGCTGCTAAACTATTCACTTTTTTTCCTTTTTGTAAGTTTACATCAGCTGGGCAGTGCGGCTGGATAGGCTACTGTTCAGTCTCCTGATTCTCCAATGAATTAGAACAACCTATCTCATTTCTGGAAACTGCACTGTTGTCATTGGTATTTGAATAGGTGAAGACCAGTGTGTTTGTTATTTATTATACCCAGCTAAGCAACAAGTTCAGCTGAAAAAAAAAAAAATCTTTCTGCTATAATGATTGTTTACCCTAACTGATGCACAGAACTAAATACTTCTACTCTATCATAGCAGCTAGCAAGCTGCCACATCAACAGAATGGAAAGAGAAAGAAGAGCCAAGCTTTCATATAGATAGTCATACTCCATCTTCAGTCACTCTGGAGTGAGTTTGTTGGGCTTGGATAACGATAATGAGAACATGGTCAGAATATCTGTTGAAGGAAAGAGTTTAGTTAAAAAATGAATTAGTTGAAAAATAGACACATCCAGGTGCAATTCATCCTGTTACAGTCAGCTAAGCATCAAAAATACCTGTTGGAGTTCTTCACAAGACCTAGACATCTGCATCACCTAACTTGCAATACCTTAACAGGGTATTTCCCTGAAGAGTGCAGAACAAAAGTGTGAGATTGACTGCACAGAAACAGCCCAAATCCACTTTGCTGTGAACTGTGGGCTTAAGAATATTCATTTTGGGTGGATCAAATTGTGGCAAATCCTGGGTAAAACTTGGAAATGACAATATTCATAATTTCTCTAGCTATACAGCTAACAGCTAACAGATATAGTTTTTGCTATTAGTCACTTTCTATGTCAGGACCCTCCTTTCATTTGATTATAGTTATACCCCATGTCAGATGTTGTCTTGATGCTGAACATCTTTTCTTGCTTCATGTTTATCAGTTGACATATTTCTCCTTCTGCAATTTTGCAGCAGGAATCATTCTTATACAAGGACATGCAAACTGTTCTCCAACTGAATATCCTCCTATTTCTTTAAGTAAAAAGCTTCCAAGAAGTCTCAGTTTACAGTATGGAGTAGCAACTTGTTAGAATTTGAATCATCTCCCGCTGTAGCTACCAATATGCACATTACACTGACAAAGACATTCCCCTGAAATTATTTGTGCAAATTGTGAGTTCCCTTTCTGTATTCACATAAGAAGTAAATCAAAGGACATGTTTAGCCATTTTAAAAGTACTTTTGCCCATTCAATAGGGACAATCACTTTAAACCTTGGGATATCTAAATGTATCCCCGGATAAGCCAAAATGAGTTTCTACTTGCACAGGGGAAGGTCCATTTCGGAAAGAACATGAACACATACTGACTTCATGTGCAAAAACAGACACTTCAATAATTGTTAGCATCTGGTGAAATAAAGATATGCAGATATACAATATTGGTGTCTATGAAGAAGTACAAAATATATCCAGAACCAATGTGCAAGCATCGCATGCATGGAGGTTTCAGTCCAAAGCATTTAAAGATTTTAGCTCATGCTAGGTTCTAGCACTGAATTTCTGCATTTCTTAATAGCCCAAAGGTTGCAGTGGATTCTGATTCAGCACTCAATCCTGTGACAAGCTGGAAGGAAGCAAAGAACTATAGCAAATTTGCTATTTTTGCCATTGAAAAAGTTGTCCACTGATTTCCTCTGGGACTCCAGAGTAACATAACAGATGAGACAGAGTTACAGTTGGATGTGTATGAATTTGCAGCTTTAGTAGTGTTTTGCTCAAAGAAAAATAAAGTTCCTCTGTGAGCAACTGAGAGAGAAACAAGTGGTAACAAGGTATCTGAATGTGAAAGTCTCCATTATCAGCCCTATGTGTAGGTGTGCTCAAATTACAAGCTTCGACCTAAAAAAATAGAACTCTCTTTTAAAACACTTTGAGTTGCACATCACATTTAATGACACATTCCATATACATCCAGGAGATGATTTGAAAGAAACCGAAGCATGTATTTCAGAGGGACACACACATACAGAGAAGAAGAATAAAGCTAAGGTATATTCAAGTAGTATTCTGTCTGCATTTTTCAGAAAATTATGAATCACTATGCATGGGAAATATTTAGCCAGTTGCTGGCTCAGAATATCTCAAGAGTTATCAGTTATAAAATATCATTTAACAGAGAAGGAGCTCTATATTTAAATACAGTTGCTAAGCTTTTTTTTTTTTTCTTTTTAAGAAATAGAGTATGATAATTATGACCAATCACAACCAAGGAATACATCAACTGATTTTTTTGTCATTCACTCTGTTGTTCTTTACATATCATTATTGTGATTTTTCTATTAATTGCCTTACAAATCAATCATAATGAATGATTCCAGCTGCCATGGATTAGAAAATTGTTCACACAGAAGAAATGTTTATATGCTGTGGAACGCAGAGTCACACATAAGTTTTCCAGGGATGCTTTCAACTGTGTTCAAGGAAGCATTTTCTTTCGTGTTTTTTTATTTTTTTTGCTTATTTTTAAGCAAGTTCAGTTCAAGAATTTCTGGATATGCCTAATCTTGAAGATTAATGAATAGACCCAGAAAGAAGTTTTTTGTTACAACTCTTTTCAAAATATTGCATTGCAAAGGACAGAACATCATCTGAACTGAGACAAGATTACAGATGAAAGCAGTTCCCATCCTCAGAAAGGAAAGCACTTTTAACACAGTTGGTATGACAGGTTAAATGGACTAAGTCTGGGGACTAACTCGTTGGTGATATCAGGAAATGGGAATTAAGGGGAGTTTTGGGTTGCAGACCATGATGTGGAATTCAGAGGGAATATGGTTAACTATAGGCACTCCTTCCAATGCCTTTTTAAAGGTGCCCTATGTCTTAATGAGTTCATTCTGTAGGATCAGGAAAAGGAGCACTTCCACATAGTCATAGTCCACATAGCCATAGTCCACAACTTCTCCACATGTAGATTTTAAATTCATCATGGGGTCTTGGAAAATCCCATATTTCCACAGCTGACTTCAGAGTGACGGAGAGTTTTACTTTGGAGGAGTTATAAGAAGGCACTTCCAGCAGTAGCGTGTCCAAGTCATGCAGCCACATGTTTCCAGTCCTCTGTCTGTTTTATTTCTTACATTATCACTGTTATATCTATTATAAGTTTTCTGGAATCAAAGTTTCCTCTAATAACATGACTCTTCTTCAGCACAAAACTTATCTGAATAAGATGACATATTTAGATGCTGGGTAAGCTCTCAATGTAACACAAACAGCTTCAAAGAAGGGAAAACGGGGTTTTATTCTTAAAAGGAAAGAAAAATACCAACTGATAATATGGTCAGGCAGGACTTGATCACAATTTATTTCTGACCTTTTAATCTCTTCTGTTCTCAATGATTTTCTGTCGTTTCTGCCTGGCTTGGACCCGAGACCTGTCCCAGAGGTGTTTAGATGTATGTTGTCACTTAACTTTCAACTTCCATTTCCTGAACTGAAAGATAAGTAACTAATTGTCACCGAGATATCCAAGGGTTTATCAGCTGTCCGAATCTACCAAGTTGGCTGAAGCCTGACACTGTAAAACTTTTGTGTACTCATTCTGCATGAAAGATAGCTTTATGTTATACCTGTGTTACGGCCTACTGCTGTTAGTATCACTATCTAAGACCCTCATGACAGTTATCTGTCTGCTGTTCTGCTAGACAGAAATTATTTTCATTTTAAACTTATCGCTTCTTTAAGTGAAACAAAATAAACTCTTTCAAAAAACCCTAAATATGAAAAAAAAAAAAAAACAAACACCTCTGTATGTTGCCTTCCCTTTTAACTTTGACTGATTGTTATCTAACAAAACATATTGGGATTCTTTACAAATGGGCCCATCTAGATTGCATAAGATGTTGGTTACACATGGAAAATTCCTCCACTGTTATTCATGCTACTGCCCATTTTAGCTCACATGACCTTGCTTTCCATATGTGAAAATAATGTCTGAATGGCTGGCAAAGCATATGTCCAGATGTTAATGGGAAGGTAAAAAGAATGGTTTGAAAAAGAAGCCTGTATTTTCCTATACTTTTGAGCAGGCATTTGTAAGGAGGTAGTAAACACAGTTGAGCAAAGAGATTCTTAGAAAGACAAAAGGATACTTCCCCCTACAGATATACATACACACAAACTACAAAACTGTAATTATAAAAGATCCTTAAGCCATATGCTCATATTGTGGAAAAATGAAAAAAAAAAAGAAAAATAAAAAATAAAAATAAAACCCACACATCCATCAAGTTTGTTGTCTATCCAAAGCAGTTATTGCCCTTGAGTTACATTTCTAGACCTTATTGAAGAACAAGTGATACATTGTTAACGTTTAGATCAATAAACAATTATTGTTCTTCGTGAGAGGCTGAAAGGGGATTTAGAGAGTTTACAGGTAAAAGGCATAATTTACCAGCGGCTGTCAAACAACTGCAATACATTCTTTCTCTCCTCCTGTCTTTTCTCCCCCACTCCCCTCCTTTTATTTTTGCAGGCTGCAACAGAGACCACATCTGATATTAGCCAGTGTTCTGCCTCACGGTGTGGCACACACTTACATATATATACACATATGTACACATACACACATATATATGTATATATATACTTACATATATATTTATACACACACACACACACACACACATATGCCAGCAGGCTCTTCTCAACAGGAAGCATGGCACCAACAGAGATTTCTGAATGCTGCCTAAGATGCCCCAACAGCTATTATGCACCTGAGACACTGTTTCATCCACTTGCAGTCATTTTAGTTTTTAAATAAAATAAGGAGATCAATTGAGAGTATATCTATGCAGACAGAAACAATACTACGTAGTAGAGAGGATTTTCTAAACTAAAAAGCATAAGGCCTCTTTCCCCTTATTAAGAACTAATTAACGCCACCAGCCACAACTGTTTTCTGAGGAATGTCAACTGCTTAAAATCCCCTCGAGCCACTGAATTCCCCAAACGTTGTGTCCATCTTTTACACTTGCCCACACTATTTGTGTTTGCACAAAAATCCTCCTGAACTGGGAAGCTTTAGGCTTCTCTAATAACAAGATTATTGATCAGTTGGGCTTACTAATGCCAGTATAATGCCATTCTGCTTCTTTCTCCTCATTTTTTCACTTTCTGAAGGAATCTATTCTTCTAAAATGTCCCTTCCTCTACCTTGTTACTGCCTCTACAATGCTTAGCTTGATCAATTGCATCAAGAGTGAAGCTTAGACCCATGAGTGTGGTAGGATCTATAAAATAGATCATAAATTGCCTCTGAAGAGCTTAGTGATGATAGTTTCATAACGGCTTCTGCTACTAAATACTCTCTTCTGATTTTTTAAAACAAGCAATACAAAATCTCAGAAAAATTTAACAACACATATCACCAAAAATGTTTATTGTGAAGTGAGTAGAATGGAAAATTATGTGATATTCTCTATAGGTCTTTGATGTGATTAAAATAGCAGCTAGTGTCTTCAGAGCATATTCCGCTTTCCCTTATTCTGAAGCATAGATCATTACATTTGCAGAGGTCATTACATTTGCACTCAGGTGAAACTTCCTGGGAACAAATCAGGATTTTGTAAACATGCAATTTCATTCAAAGACATGATTTCAAAATATTTTACAACCTATATATATATATATATATATATAAAATCAGTTAGCATTATCATGTTTTGTACATTACAGAAAAGCATAAGTTTGTGTTTGGCTTTTGAGACTGTGAAGCCTCTGGATAAAATGCCAAGAGCCCCAAAAAATCTGATCCTAACGTCTGAACGTATAGTTCGCAGCAGCATAGTACCTCACTGTGGGCTAGAGGTTATCTACCTTGCAACACTGTAAACACACCAGCAAGTTATATCTTGTATCTCATCTTGTAGCCTTGAGAGCATTTAAAGTGTACGTGCAACCACAGGCCCTCATGTCCCCAGTTCGTTTCATGGACACTGAACTAACTACCCTCCATAGAAATCTATGTAAAACAGTGAGCTGCAGCACATCCTTACTGTACACACAATAAACTTGTGTGAGGAATCATCTCACCTAATAAATAATTCAGGAACCATATATCAATAGTATTTCCAACCACATATATTTAAAAAAAAAACAAACAAACAAACAAAAAAACCTAGGTTAACATCTTCCTCATCATTTCTTTACCACTGTTCTCAACAATCAATTATATTGAAAAGATTAAAAGAATAGACTAAAACAGAAGCCAATTTAAATTCCCAGTTTTTAGAAACCTTAGGGTGCACTTGGATTTTTTTGAAGATTGTAAACAAGTGAAGGGGAACTAAAACTACTTAATTTCTCAAATGATTGTGAGGGTTCTTCATGCAGTCTCTTGTTGTTGACTTCTGAGGTCATAAAGAAAAAAATGAAAATATTTTTAGATTTAATAAGAATCTCAAGTGTTACTAATGCTGTTTCAGAGAGTTCTGCGAAACAAGACAACAGCACTTATTATATTAGATTTGAAATAATTCATCTGTTAAATAATGATTCATCTTTTAAATAATTATTACATTCCTTTTCTATTTTCTCCACTCCCCAAAGCAGATCTAGCAAGAAAAGAACTACACTGGCTACAGTATTTATACTAACTTGGCAATGTTAACATAGCTGTAGGGAGAGCTGCCCTCCTTAGAGGTGCTTTAGTCCCCATGTCTTATACGGTACATAAAGAAATGCAGCACATACATCATTCCTGTCTGTCATTGCCCCTCTTCCCATAGTTACTCCTCTTTTTCTCATGGCGATCTTGTCCTGTCTGGTCCCGTACTAACCTGGCGTAGGGATGTCTTTCCCTAACATGAATGTGCTACAAAAGAAGGAGGCCAAGAGCAGCTGCTGATCTCTCCCTCTTTGCCCACCCCAGTTCGTACGGGCTGATTCATCAGCTTCCCAATGAACCTTCTTCCATCTCAGTGGAGAGCCAAAGGCATTTGGGGACTACCCTTAGTGGCGGATTCAAACACAAGTAATGAGAGTAAAACACAAGACATTCCCTGAGAAGCCTTGAAAGGATGGAATCTCGGCAGTAGAATTACCACACACAACTACTCGATTAAACTCCAGGCAGTAATACGGAGCCTTGTGAAACAAAAATAAGAAGTTTGGGGAAAGAACAATATGGAAGATATACTTCACACTTCCTACATCTTTTTGAGTCACTAAGCTGTAACAGAACGGTCACAGAGGCTGTGTGAAGGCTATTTGCACAGGACAGAGCGTTCTTTTAGCACATACACTCTAAACAGTTACATATCTAATAAATGTGCATAATTTTCATTTCCTTGGCTGTGATATGTAGTTTTGTTTATTTTGGAAACTTTCTTATAAGCTTATGTTTTCATGAGCTAATCAGGCAATAGGAGTCCCTTTTACGTGAGAGTTAAAACTCCAGGTATTTGAATCCTGTTCTTTTCAGCCATTTTCGGTTGTCCGTACTTTGAGAATAAATGAAAAAGCAGCCATATTGAAAGACAGTTCTAACTAATCTGGAAAAAGACTAAAAGGCTATCATTTCAGATTTTTGTGAATGTTCATGTTGCACACGTGACACAGAGTAGATTTGGAACTGTATTTCTGCCCCTGCCAGGAAATCCCTTAAAATATTGACAGCACCATTTACTGATGTGATAGCTGTCAAGTATTTGGTTCTCTATCAACTGAACAGGACATCAAGTCATGTTTCCTTGTTTCACTATACTCTATATAATTTTTACTCTGGTTACTTTATTTTCTACTTGTTCATATGATAAGTAGGACAAGAATGAATGCATGAAGGTGCATGTCCAACTTTGTTGCAATGGATAATTCAGAGCATCTTAAACATTTTAGCTGTATCAAACCTAAGTTCAAACACTGTAACATAGAACACTTTTAAAACAGAGAGAAATAAACAGCTCAAGTATGTTTCACTAATGTAAAAATAATCTAAAAATTCCAAAAAGTAAGCTTGTTATTTCTGTATGACTGATACTTGGAAGCACTCTATTATTATTACTTTTTTTTTAATGAGCTTAGAAAAGTGTGACTGGGATAGTATACTTTCTTCACTGTAAGTATTGCTGAAGTTAACATTTTTCTTTTTCTGCCTAAACAGAATTTCTTTTGTGCCAATACCCTTTTCCATTTTTAGAAAAAACAACTATTTCAAAAGTCAAAGTTTGAATTTCTGACTTTTTTATTGTTATGCTTCTTTCCCACTTAATACTAAGATCTTGAACTGTTTAAAAAGATCTCACAAAACGTTTTGTTCATGTTACTTTACCATGCAATATTATCTACAAGGGTTTAAAATTAGCTTCATTTCTGACTTTTAACTGTCACAATTAACTTCTGAAGAAGTTAAATTAACTAATTTAACTTCTGACTGTCATGGGCTCCTTTTGACTGCCATGTGTAGCCTGAAGAGGACATTGGAGGGCGACAGGGTAAAATGCCAACTCTGTCGAAATCATTGCCAAAACTTTTACAGACTTTAACAGGTATATAATTTAATCTTAGCTCCAAGTAGCTCCAAATAGAGGCACCCACCTCCCACTCACATGTACATGTTAGGACATGGATTGTCCTTAAAAGTCTATTTCAATTTAGAGCAGGAATATAAGTTTATATTAAATATTTCAAGAAATCATGTTTGGAGAGTTTTTTTTGCCCTTTTTATCCTAGTTTCTCTGACTTCTTTCCTCATCACAAAACCTGACACCATTACAATTGCTCAGAGAGGTTCATGACTGACTAAGGAAAATGTCAAGGCCACTTTTAACAAAAACATGAACCTTTGAAGCCATAGTGTTAAGAGAAAGTTTAAAACATTTGTTGCAAACAGGAGGAAGAGAGGGAAGCTCTTCAGCTTTCCCAGCTGGCTACCTCTGTGACAGTGGCCTGTAAGCTTCGTTGTCCATTAGCAAGATATTGTTGTAAGATACAGTTATCACTGCAACTTTTTATGGCTCTGCGCATAGCTGCAGAATTGCTGCTGTGCAGAGCATCATCACAGGAACTTCTTTCCTGTGCGCATGACAGAGCCCTGGCACAGGCTGCCCAGAGAGGCTGTGCAGGCTCCTTCTCTGGAGACCTTCCCAACCCGCCTGGCTGCCACCCTGTGCCCCGGGCTCTGGGTGTCCCTGCTGGAGCAGGGGGGTTGGACTGGATGATCTCTAGAGGTCCCTTCCAACCTCAGCCATTCTGCGATTCTGTGAAACCCGATCTTTCAACTACACATTATTATTTTTCATAATAGAAATAACAAGACATTGCAACAGTGAAATGTCTGTGATAACCCATTGCAGCATGAAATGCCCACTATATGTTTGTTGACACTATGACATCACAAATATATACCCACAATGAAGTATGCATGAGTACATTATATGATACCTAATTTTGCCATTTCCTGTCAGGTCAGCACCATTAGAGGCAGGATTCCTAACAAAAATTCTTATATTCCCTTATCACTATGTACTTGTCATTTTGAAGGGAAAAACATATTTATGCTCATGCAAATATGTACTCTTTAGAATTTCTATATTCTATTAAATGTCAATTCTCCCTGACTCTGAAAATTCTGCCTATCTTACATTAGTTGTTTTTCTTGCATTTATATAATTTTGCATTGAATCATCTATGTTAAATCATCATATGGCACCTTATTTTCATGGAGAAATGGAAAGCCATTCCTGACTTCCTGTTTTAAGAAATTGTGCATTTCTCCTGTGAACCAAGATTAGGCAAGTAGATTAGTGAAAAATATTAAAATGTCTATCAATGTATCACGAAAAATACTGCAATAAGATTGAGTTCTCAAGGTTTAGGTCCATTCTGATTGCTAATCAAATCACTACAAAGCTTAAAAGAAAGAAAAAAAAATTGCTAGAGAAAAATCCCTTCTATTTAAATGGTCTAGATAGGAGTTTGTACAGTCAGTTTGTTGGTTTGGATTTTTGCTTGTTTCTTTTCATTTTCTTTTAAACAAATCAGTGGTAGCCTCTCAGACTGGGTTATCTGCTACACTTCAGCTGAAGCTGAATGGTAGAAATCAAAATCAAGGGATAACATGTCATATAGTGACAAATGCAGGTATAACAAAAGCCTACACCATAAGCAAAATGCTTTAAGAACAACCACATCAAATCAAAACAAAACCCCCATATCTTTCTAAACAGAGGAAGATGAAACTCATTTTCCCTACTTTTTTTTCATATTAGTGTTTGCAGTATTCACCGATAATCTCAGAGGATGTGGCTAGAATGAGGATGTCACTGACTTTGAAAGGCATCTAAATTAAAGCAGACTAATCACAGCCTACTTCTAGTGTCCACATAAGTAATCAAGACAGTTAGCTCAGTACACTTTGATAGATTCTAGCTAATGTGCTTTAACAGAATGAATCTGATGTAATCCAAGCAACAAATTTAAGAGAAAGTAATTTTACTGAGCCCTGGGAGTAGAGCCTTTTCAGCTCACTATTGGTATTAATCAGCCACAGATTTGGAAGACATGCAGTCATCTTCTGATGCTTTGAGAGTCAACACTCAAAACTCTTCTGTACATTATTGCTGTACTGAAAAGAAAAAAAAAAGGTAAATGTTCAGATTAACACTGTCTGAGTCCTTCTTAACAGAACTCAGGCAAAGTGTGTTGAATGATAATTCGAATCGCTGCCACCAAACACCTCAGAATTGTCCTTCATCATTGATAAGTTCAGGAGTGATCTGAATCTGCCATTTTTTTTTTTCAGCAGCTGCAGATAACCACTATGCAAAATGGTCAGAGGCTCTATAATGATCACAACATGCAAAGGGCCAGTATGTTCTCTCTCACGCCTGATCCCTCCTCTCACAAGGAAATAACGACAGCAGAGAAGAAGGAAGAGTCAGTTTGCAGATGGTCAGTAGCTAGCTAAGATTAAAACTGAATCTCAACAGACAATGATGATAAGTGGCAAGTGGGAGATGCATGCTTATGTGAGGGATACTAAGTGTGCCACAAATACACAAAGTTTATCCCATAGCTTAGGAACAATTTAGGATTCCTCACTGAAACTCAAGCATACTGTAGCAACATCTTCATTAACTACAATTTCCTTCTAGCTAGTAGTCTTGACCCCTATTTGCGAGGCAGGGGTGAGGAGAGGAAAAAAAAAACAAAAAAGAAACTAATTAATATATACAGTAAAATCTCTCTTCAATTCTCCACATTACAGGAAACTCAAAAGAAGAGAAACGCTTTGAACCTTTAATGGCTTCGTACATGGAAAAGCTATTTCCACTTCCAGGAGGCAAACCACGGTGGACAGCTCACTCCTGTTTCTCTGCCACTTGAGCAAACCTGGCTTTCTCTGAAGACAGATTTTGTTTTAAGCCACCTGAGACAAGAATAAACTCCTATATGAAGTAAGGACTTCTTTCCACTTGAAGGACAAAGTACATTTTTATAACATCATCCACACTAACATAAATACAGAACAACATGTTTAATCTAAAAACCTAAATCCCTATCAAAACAAAACACTTCGCTGCCCATACTTCTTTCTCTGAAGAGACGATAAGAGAACAAACAGCATGTGACAGATATTTAGTCCTATTGCTTAATGTGCAAAGTACAGCAATCAGATAGTATGGCAAAGAGAGTCGGATAAAAAGAACAAGACAAACATGCTCAGCTTGTTCTCTGAACTGAAAATCCAAGCAAAAGGATAAAGAGAGGGATAAAAGCCGCTCTCAGCAAAAAGTTTTAGAAATACAACCTCTTTACTGACAAAATCAAGAATAATGATGAATTTTGACCTGTACCTAAGAAAGAACAAAGGCTTAAATAGCTCTGAGAATTATAGGCTTTTTTTAGAGGTCAATTTAATATGAAAAATGTTGTGTAGGAAATACGAATAAATAGGAAAAAAATAGGAATAAAAGATGAATAATAGGAAAAAAACAAAAAAATCTTCTCCATTTCTTTCCAGAAGTAGTTTGCTTTAAAGAAAACCCCTAAACCAATATCATTCGAAATTTATACAAGTCTTTTTCTCTTGCATTTTGTAATTTAATATGGCTAGAATTCAGAGGTAAGGTTTAAAAAGGAAAAAAAAATTTTTTCTAAAGTTATAATTTGTTAAATATACCCAGTTCTGTAAGACACTGAAAGACTGAGGACAAACCACTCTTTGCCCTTAGGGATTTTAGAGCTCAGTCTCATTCATATTTCCATATTTAAGACAAGCCTACCCAATTTCAGGCACTTGTATAAATAATACAAAGAATACAGTACTAATTATAAAGAAGAGAAACAAGAACAATGTGTTTGTTTTGTTTTGCATAACAAACAGACCTGGAAAGTGAAAATAATTGCTATTGCTCTGAATATACCCAAATTTGGCAAAGTATCCAATATATTTTTTTAATTTAGTTTGTATTAGAGGGGTACAATTATTTGTCTACCTGTAATGAGTGATTCATGTCAAAAGCTTCTATTGAAGCTTATTTCTGACCAACATTTGAGTTTTTAACTAAAAATCAGTTTTTGATTTATCTCCTTCCTAATAAACATCAACATTTCCTATGGGAAACAAACACACTCCCCAGACATGATTTTTTTTCAGTTAAAGAATAGAATATCTTTAATCTGCGGTGTCTCTACAACATTAGGAATAAGAGAGCTGCTGTGAGGGTTTTCCTTGCTAGTTCAGGTAGGTTCTCCATGAAGGGACAGCCCCTTCCGTGGGCACTGTGGTCCCTGGACTGCCCTGACATCCGACTTGTTCCCTCCGTGGCTGTCCCCAGCAGGGCAGTGCTGCCGTCAGCCGGCTCAGCAAAGAGCGGCCGTTCTTTGACCGTGTGGAGCAGCTTTGTCCTCTGGTTTAAAGTTACATTAAGGATTAACTACTTCTAAGATATTTAAAACCATCTGGCAAATTTCTCAGCTTTTTCAGGGCTCAATCATTCCAGACTCCTAATCCTTTCTGAACTTGGCAGGCTACCCAGAAAATAAATGCTATTACTTCACATAAGCCCTAGCTAATCTAACAGGCAGAGATCTTTTGGCATATATATATATATATAAATATATGTTTTTTTCTCTCCTGGAAAGTGAGGGTCTGCTAGAGACAGACTCACCTTCACTCCTGTGATCAGTGAAACCGTCCTCCTGTCCCAGCTGCAATGGGAAGGAGCAGGAAAATGTCTGGGAGAGCACACAGTTCATCCTGGTGTGTGCCCCAGCTATGGGTGAGGGAGGCAGAGGGCAGAAATCCCTCTAATCTGTTTCTCTCTCCTTCCTCACGGCCAATAGGAGGAAGAGATTTCCAGAGAGAAGAAATTTCTAGGTTTCCGTGATATTTGACTACAGCATTTTCCTCACATGCAGCTTCATAATACTAGTAAGAATTTTTACCGCTAATTGAGAGGGGCATTGTGGACAGCATAAAATTGCCCATCAGTATACAATTTTCCTTGAACACATTTTATTTTACTGCTACTGTGCTGCAGTTTTATTAGTATAATTCTTGTAATGCTGGACGCATCATTGTCTCAACATTTTAAGCCTGCATTAAACAAACAAACAAGGCCTGCTGACACCAAACACAGTACCGACGTTAATTTAGTTCTACAATACAAATTCAGAAAGATAAAATGGGTACCTAGGAAATAATCAGATATTTTTAGGAGGCAGCCATGGTTATTTTCTGCTGAACCTATAGTGGGGATGTGTGAGTTTGATTTACAGCACGAAGATACCGCACTATCTAGAGGAAGTGATTCCAAATTCTGCAGCCTTCGGGCTGTAGAGCCATTGTATTTTTGATTTCGCAAGGCAAAAGCCTTCCTATGACAGAGTGCCAGTTATAGGACATTGCGTGAAGAAATGCTCACAACACATTCAGGTGTCCACCACAGGGTGCTACGTGAAATGCTCCTGTGACTGCGTGATGGGTGACAAAGCCGATTGCAACAGAAAGTCACCTCAGAGACACCGCCAAAACAGATGGGAAAAATAACACCTGTTACCAGGGACAAGGGCCCCGTCCAAATCAACTGCTTTTAATCAGAAATAAGTTTGGGTGAAGCTCTCAAGAATGCACAATTTGCAAAGTTAAAACACAGAAGAATCAATTGCTTCTTTAGGGGTACAGCTGGTAGATCTTTCCCAGTGGCATATTTCTCACTCAGGAAAGAGCAGCTTCCAGACAATAGGATTCTGCTTAGATTATTCTCTTTATTTTATTTTATTTTATTTTATTTTATTTTATTTTATTTTATTTTATTTTATTTTATTTTATTTTATTTCATTTCATTTCATTTCATTTTATTGTATTGTATTTTTTTAAAACTCAGCTTAAAAAGCAAAACCTCTACACAAACACTGCCTTTCATTGTCAAGAGGGTTTTCATTGTTTTAATGGGTTTATATTATTAAAAAAAAAAAATGTTAAGTGTGAAACAAAATCTCAGTGAGCACCCCTAAAGTAAAAAGAAGAATGAATTCCAGAGCTCTGCCTGCCCCCACAAAGGGTTGTGGTTTTTACCATTGTGGGGAAAATTTTAATAGGCATTTTCCTGAAGCATCTTTGATTGTGACACCTTGTCATTCGTGCAGAAAGCGTGGAATCCATGGAAGTAAGTACAAGTTAGATTTACAGCTACGCAGTATGCTATGATATCATAAACAGAAGTGGAAACTCTATACTCTCTCTTTGACAAGAAATATCTCTTTTTGTGTTGTTCTTGTTGACCACAAAGTGCATCACAACGCACAACAATAACAGCAGAAAATGAGAGAAAGCTGGCATCGTTTTAAGTCATACGAGAGTAAAGACTGATGGATGCAAGAGGGTCTCTTTGCAATGACCTTTCTTTAGACCTTCTGCCACTTCCACTGATGTGGGTGACACTTTATTCTGTCTTAAGATAAATGATTGTCACTGATAAGAGAATAAACAGACAATCAGCTACCAGATTGAATTGTTTTCTATAAAGTTTTGTGATACTGTTTAATCACTGATTGATTGACTGATTGACTGACTGACCGATTTGAAAGCAGGGTCAGTTTCTGTCTTTGCTTGGGGTTATCTTCCTGACAACAGAGGCTCAACTACAGCTGGAGGCATCTGAGATGTTCTGACCTGTATTAAGATTTTAGAGTCTTGTATTCCTGATTGTCATAATAATGAGCTATCTATATATAAACAATGTTCATTTTCTGTACAGATAGATACACTCCACCCTCATTATGAAACTATTTTCAAAAGCCAAGGATATTGAATGTTATAACAGTAATGCCAGCTCTCATGATTTAATCATGAGGCACATGAGTTTTTCGTTTAAATTTGATGTACTCATGATCTCAATATTTTTCATGCAAATCTTGTTATTTCTGCATCCTTTCACACTCCAGCTTAAATTGCTTGTCAATTGCATTGCTCTCCTTGAGTGCAGTGCTTCTGAGATTCACCAATATGATTTTATACATCTATTTATAACTATAACTTTAGCATTTTATCTCTAAAGAAGACGTTATGCATCCTTCAGAATCTATTCACTGAATCAGCTGAGTTGGAAGCAATACTATTTTTTGGAGGGGGGCAGAGGGGAGGAATACAGAAACAGTCTAATTATCAATATTCAAAGTAGCCCAACAGTGAGACTGCTCAGAAAAACTGCTGAGAGCAAAAGGACAGCAGACCAAACAGGAGAGGGAGAGACATCGTAGGGGAAGTTAATTGCAGTGTCGCGTATCAAAGACATGCTGTAAGAAGGAGAGGAATAGGATTTTTATCTTTACTGTATCTCAAAGCAAGAGGGTCTCTGGGGCTTAAATTAGCAACAGTTCCATCAACTCACTATCTCACTTTTGGCAACTGTCTCTCCCTACCCACCCCTTTCCACTTGCACTTTAGAGTTTTATTCCTTACTACTGAAATGCCACAATCTAATTTTTTAGGACTGAGACCAAGGCCTATATACCTAAATCACTTCAATATTTTATTTCTCCTTAAGGCAAGAATTCATTAAAGATTCCCAGGAATCCACATAGTGTACATTTGTGCTCGTAATGAGCACAGCCAAAAGTAAAGACAACAGGGATGGCTCCCGGGGCTCATGCTCCCAGGGAAGGCTGGGGAGGGCAGGACTGGGCACCAAGCCAGGGCAGCTTGGGTTTGTATGGATCATGGGACTGTACAGTGAAAGACTACCAGAACAACTGAATGTGAATATGTGACAATTAAAAGCAAAATTATTTATGTAACCCATGTTTCACTCTCCAAGTGTTCAGTGAAATGTTTAGACTTCCTTAGCTTTGCTACGGGAGGGATGGACTCTCTATCCATCAATATCGGCTAAATGGGCAGGTAGCAGAGACTTCTGACAGCTGCTAAGGTAGACATAGAAATTAGGACGCAAGGCTGCAGTATCTGCTCAGTGCTCATCTGCTCTGCTTGGTCTATCAGCTGCCACTCAGCAAACGTGCAGCTCAGCACCATCTGCGACGCATGCTGTTTCTTGTCCAGCCTGTAGTTAGAAAACACAGGAGGGAGCACGAGATATTCAAGAGATTTAGGGATGCAGAAGCCAGGGATTAGAAAGACAATGGCATAGGAGACGCAGGTGGAGGCTGAGATTACTGTTGTCAGAGCAAGTACACAGGACATGAAAAAAGATGTTTCTTCAGCTCTCCTGCTCATGGATTAACTTGTTTTAAAATAGCAGCAACTCCCACTTTGCTATCGTGTCATTCTGAGAAGTTTTCTCACCCTTTGCTATCATGCCATGGTAATCCTTCCTATCACTCCTGGAGAGGAGTGCATTGTTTGTATTGTTACCCATCCAGAAAAATTAGATTTAAAAAATTCCTACCTCATTTTTCCTTGCAGGAAACATTAAGAAAAAAAATAAATACAGGCTGCAAACCTTTTCAAAAGGGAACAATATTGTAGTGCAACTAGATAAAATTATGTGATTGTACAAAACCTTCAGCAGAACTCTAAATAAATTAACAAAAACGCTTGCTGAAAGAGGAATAGAGGTTAGATACGCACACACACATTCCCATAATAAATCGTCCTCTTGTACAAAGCAAATGTACTTTTTAATAAAAGTACTTTAAATTAAAAAAATCACTGACAAAAAAAAGAGGGCAGAGCAAAAATAAAAAGCAGTAAAATTGCCAAGCATCAGCAAAAGATAACATCTGACTTATTTACATGTGGGCCAGAATAATTATTCCATACACTCCTTTTAAGCTTGTGTAAGCACATCCTTTGTACAGGTAGAGAGAAAGAAAAATCAAAGCACATATCAGAAACTCTGTTTTGTGAGAGTTTGATTAATTTAGTCCCATTGGGTAAGCAGAGTAATAGCAACCCTTTAACCATGTGCCCTTTCTATTACATCTCTTTACCTGAGCACGCTGGAAATGTCTATTCCAGTCATTGCAGTCTCAGAAAAAACATGGAAATAAGAATTATAAGCCCAAAGATCTGACATCTACCAAAGCCAGAGATCTGCCCAGTTTGTGCCCAAGCCTGAGGAAAAGGCATGAACTCCAAATGCATTCATTTATTTTGAATTACTTTCTATATATGGAATAAAGACAGCAGTGCTTATTGCCACCTCAGAACGACGGATGGCACGCAGGGTGACTCAGGGCTCCTCAACTCTACAGGCAAAATGGATTTTTGCAGCTCAAGTAAAGGTGTGGGGGGGTGGTTGGAAGTGGGCAGCCCCAGCTCGAGCCGGACCACAGACCCCCCAAGGCAGAAAGACTTGGAGGAAAAGCGAAGGGAGCTGAGAAGCAGGGTAAAGCTAGGAATAGACCAGGCTTGGGCTCCTTCTGCCACGGGCGCCCTGCAGAGGACCAGGGCCCCGCTGCACCCTGCGGCTGGCCGGGTTGCAGCCCCTCGGTTCATCCCAGAGCCCGCTGCAGGGGAAGGGGTGCCAGGAGCAGTGCTGCCCTCACCCCCGGGAAGGAAACGGGGCAAGAGTGGGGCAACATAGTGTAAGAGAGGCTTTCTGCTCAGCGAGGCAGCCAGAAGCCTTGTAGAAATCTGTCAGAAATATTACAAGGAAAAGCACAGTGTAATTCCCGTTTCTACAGCCCCTAGGAGCCTCTGGTGGCAGAACGTTTTCTGCACTTGTTTCTGTTTGGTGGAATCAATTATCTCCTGATAGATTCTCCCTCCAAGTCTAAGATTGCATTTAAAAACTCATCTGCATTCTGAAATCTAATTGGCTGTGTTTGGAACTTGAGATTTTTTGGGTAAATATTTCGTTTATGAATCTCTTTACATCTCAGCATAGTTGCCAGACTCATTTATGTGTCTGCATGGTATAAGCTGTTCTACATGCAGTATACAATTTAGCTTGGATAACTGATTTATTAAGAGTTGTTTGATATGTCATCAAAGTGAGAAACAAAAAAGCAAAGCTGAGAAAAAATGAAGCTCATTAATGTTTATGTATTTTTAAAATCACACTTGTGTCTTGGAAGCTTGATTTATTATTTCAATAGACATTCAGACATGCTAGAAATAGCATTATTATTAATTTTATTCTAGACAACAAAGTGAAAATGGAGAAAAAATGCAATAAAGGATAAAATTGCCCTTTTTATTTGCTCATTGTAGAATCAAGCAGTCTTATATGTAACCAACATTATATGTGCATAATACAATTCCTTCTGAAGGATTCTTAAATGCTCCATAAAATATGAATAAATTCTGAATGACATACTAATGCCTCCCTTACTCAAGCACATCACTTTTAAAGTCAGTAGGCATTTTTCTGATTAATTAGAAGAAATATCTGAACTGGACTTTATACTATATAAGGACATTAGGCATGGTCTTTTTCTGTATATGGGTGTTTCAAGGGAACTAATGTCAGACTCTGTCCCCAGCAACACCTGTCCTTATCAAAGAACTCCAGCTGAGAGTAGTTTTGGAGCCTAAATATGCACTGTGTTTAGGGACAGATACTGCCCCATCTTTATGCAGAAAGAGAATTTATTGCCCTTATTAGCTCTGTGTCTGCAGCTCTGCCAGCTTCCCCCCAGACTACAAAAGGTACAGCTGGATATGTCTGCATTTGAATCCAGAGTGAATTCAATCCAAAGCATTTGACATCCCATAGGTATCAGCTGCAGGGAACATACTGCATGGCACACTCAACCCATAATTAACCCTGTACTGCACATTTATTTTACAGATGCTAACTTTATGAAAGGACAAAGATACTTGCACGTATGGTTAGTTTATAGAGGAGAGATAAAGATGAAGATCAAAGTAGGCTTAACTTCTCCAGTTTCTTTGTGAAGTGGTCCCCTGGGCCACCTGACCTCCTTTTCCCATGATGCGTTGGGAGGTCTTTGCTGAGTTGCAGTAAGATGGTCTTAATTGCAGTAACTCTTCTCCTCCATGATTGCCAGCAATAGGATAAATTCTGTCCCAAGTGAACAACCTTGCGAACTGGGTGGAGGAAACCACTCCCCCCAAAAAACAAACAAACAAACAAAAAAATACAAAACTCAAAACATTCCCGCTTAGACACAGTCCTGAGCCACGTGCTCTAGGTGACCCTGTGTGTGCAGGGGGGTTGGACTAGATGATCTCCAAAGCTCTCTTCCAACCTTAATGATTCTTAGAGGACTACAGTTTGCATTCCTACTCCTCCAGGGAACCTGTTTACCTGCATGAACTGAACTGACGAAACCTCCATAGGTAGGCAAACTGTCCTTTACTGTTTAAATGCTAGCATTACCCAATTCATCTATCATAGCATGACCTTACTCCACCATCACGGTCCTCAGGTGCTACTGCAATACACACATATATAAGTGGGAGAATGATAGAAGACACAGATAACCTTTTAAAAAATAAATTTAAGTTGGCAGGAGTTAAAAAAGCATAATCACAACGAAGTGTGACTTTGGAATCGTCTTCTCTTTGCAAACATCTTTTGCGGGGTTGGGAGGAGGGAGGAGAGTTAAACAGCATTTCTCTGCCCACGTGCTTAGCTGTGGGCGCCAGACCATTTGCAAAAGCAAATACAAAGGAAGAGAGAGCATACCTAAAGTAAATTATTTTATGTAATGACCTTTTTCTGAAATTGCACATTGTTTTTCCTTCTAGTACTTTCACTTGCTACTTGCAGAAGTCTTACCACAGTTCATTCTAGAAAACATTGCAGCCTCACACAACCTTTGCAACACCCTGTTGAAGGATGTTCTTTTTTAACCAGGGATTTGAATCAAAATATAAGTTCTCATATTGTCCAATTTCTTTAAGTGAGCCTGTTGGCAAAACTAACAGAAACCAATAAAAGTACCACCTTTCAGGAACAGACTAATGTTACAGGAAATTTCAAAGGTCTTTTCTTTTTCTTCTTTTTCACCCCCAACAGTGTTAAGCACTTGCAAACCACATAATTCAGGAGCCCTTTCCTGAAGTGTGAAAAAGCTCATGCTTCTGCAGAGCCCATCTATTGCGTTCCATTAATTAGTATGCTGCTTTCTGAAAATGCTTCCTATTTTGAATACTAATCTGCTCTTATTTACTCCTCTATAGGTGATATTATATACTGTTGCCATTACACATGAATCTATCTCAAGATAACAAATATCATCAACGATACTTTTTTCAGCAAACACATCTGGTGAAGGAAAAAAACAAGCAAACAAAACATAATCCTTTTCATACAACAAAGCACAATATCATGTCCAACTCAATTTTGCTTATTATGT
>VZSV01000027.1:3577684-3597037 GCA_013398735.1 Nothocercus julius | reverse complement strand
ATAGGAGGAAGAGATTTCCAGAGAGAAGAAATTTCTAGGTTTCCGTGATATTTGACTACAGCTCTTACCTAAGGTACTATAATACATAGAAAACAGCATCTATTTCTTCAGGAAGGAACCCAAGGATTTTACAAAGGCAAGGAGAAAGGATCTAATATTAGGTAGAGGAAGCTATTTTCCTTGATAAATTAATTCTGAGTTTGAGCACATGAGAGATTTCAGGCTTGAAAAATGCATACATCTGTGCTGAGACATGGAACCTCTAAGGTGCTTCATTATTGCCACTTAAACCTACTTTCAAGAAACACCTGGATCTGAGTAAATGATGTGATGAGACAGTGTCAGCAGGGGTACACAGATTAAAATAAATAAATAAAGAAATAAAGTGCTACACATTGAAAAGCCATCTTAAAGCTTGCAAACAGCAATATCAGCAAGCCGTTTACAATAGTAAAGTACTTCGGGATATTTAAGCTATCAACGCTTCTGCTTCTCTATAGGTCATTCAGCAGTCATCCACTCCGTTTCCTCTCAGAAAGATGCAGTTTATGGTCTTTAATTGTCATGATATTATTATTAGCACCAGCTTTAACATTCATGATCCCAAATACCCTCTTCTACATGCTCTTATTTGTCTAGTAATGCCTATAGCAGCAGTTTTAGGTGCATGTGTGTGTGTAGGGGAAATCACTACTTTCTCCTTCCCAATAGTATAATTCACAAGGTAAAGTCATTTATCTCATGCATTAAAGTTGAGGATGAAGGAAAACATGCTCAATGGTGATTGCTTTGCTTGCATTTCCATCTGGATTACTGCTTGGAAAATCTGAGCTTTCTGCGGTTTTACTGAGGCTGTGAAGTAACTGAAAACTCAAAGAAACTAAGTTTTTCTGTTTCCCATGTAGCTAAAAGCATCTGATAAGCCAGCGATGCCGATCTGGCCTATATAGCTGCCATTATGCCCAGGAAAAACCTTGCACTGGTCTAATTAATAACACTGCTTCCAGAAAACAATTCTTAAGGCCATATTAAAATTGCTCAAAGATGAGTGTGAACACCATTTCACAGATGGAAAGAAAAATTTGTGGAGAGAAGAGTTGGTTTGTGTAAGACTTTACAAAGTGAAGGACTCTCAGGCTAATTCATCTGATTCATGTCCCTGCTGTTATTATTTTCACATTACAACCATATTCTTGCCTGTAAAGATATCTATCCATATGTATTATACAAATGAATGCATATATATATATAAAGATCAATTAAGTTTAAAATTGCGTTCCAGAAAAAGACTGTTCTTAAAGGGACTGACATTTGTGTTTATCTTGTGCCTGGAACTCTGTGGGCACAGCCAGCCTTATTTTGCAATCTGCATATCTCATGGCAAAAGTGAAATGCAGTCATCTGAGTAAGATGCTCCCCCATACCATCTTTTCCTCAGCTTTGCCCTACGCATTGTATTTTCACACTGTATTTTCAAATACAGGGTGAGGTATAAGAGAAGAAAAAGGAACAGTCCAGTAATATTACCTTTTTAAGGTTAGGAAATCGAAGGGCAATCTTCAGGAGAGTGGAAACATGGAACAAGTGGTTTTGCACACACAGACAGTCTGTATTTATGCAAGCATACAAACCGCTTAATGAGATGGTCTAGTCCTAATGGGATGCCCAGATCAGTAACGGCAATCACCCAGTAACTATTTTTATACTTTACACAGTGTTAGAAGAATAGCAGCCTTCTAGAATAGTAGTCTTGCAAAAACTTTTAAGAAAACCAACCAAGGCACCAAAACATTTTGCAGGCTTTTCTGAGCCAAGCAGGAGATTGGGATGAGCACAGTTTGTGCAGATTCTGCGTTATTACCCAGTCTATGAATCTCTGTGCTTAGAAAGCATTCAAGCATCTGAACAGAAAGTCCTGAACAGCTCCAGAGAATGGACTTGTTTCCTGCTTGTGTTGCTGCTGAACTGATGCAACCTTTACTCTGGCATGATCGTTTGTTTGACCATTCGCTTCACACAGACTTCATTGATTGGAGACCATTCATTCATTTGGGTTAGGTTCAGACATAAACCTATGCTGGCGTTGCTAACATTCTTCAAAGAAAGTAATGACTGCTATACTTCTAACTAAGTAAAATGAACACAGATCCTCACAAAACAGTTGGACATGTTTGCACTTGGTGAGAAAGAGCAGCATTTGATACAATCTCTCTTACCAATTGACAATATATTCCACAAGAACATGTAGAGAGGTTGACTTTTGCTTTTATTAAATAAGGAAATTGTTATGATCTCTATATCCTATGTCTGCGTCTGCAACAGCACAGCACAGGAACCCAGATAAGCAATTTCCATTCTCTCTCCTACATGTAAGTAACACAAGACAAACTGCACAGTCTCTGGAAATTATGACTACAGCCTCAGGATCTCAAGTGCTTCTCCAAACTAACCCTTCAATGTGTGGTTATTATTATTTTTTTTAATCAGTTGGCTCCCATGTGACTTCACAGTAATGAACCTCACTTGATGTCTGTCATCATCATCATCCTTGGATGGGCAAAGGGGGAGGACAGGGAAAGATTTTTCTTCATAGTATGCTCCCTGAAATAAAGTACTTACTTTCTCTTCATTTTCTTTTCAGTTACAAGATTTGGATGATCAATAATGTACTTATTTTTGTCACACTAGGGGAGAGGGGAGAGAGAGGAAGGGAGAGAAGGAAGGCTAAAGAGCCCCCAAATGATATCATAATAATTGTAATGATGCTTTATAGCTTCAGTCTTCATAAGGCAAAGATCCAGTCATTGATCTTCTACACTGCAACATTTTGCATTTGTGCATCTAGAGAAAGCACACAGTTCTTATTTCACAGTTTGTGACTCCTTCATCCTTTCAAGTATAGGACAAAGTCAACACCACTGCGACCTTGTTCATTAGAAATTAGAGCACCAAAAATTTTTTTCATTTGCAAATATCTTCATTTAAGCTCTTTAAAAAGACCTACAGCTGCTAGAGGATCTGGATAGGTCTCAGAAAGAGAATGCTATTGATTTATTCCTTGAAATTCACACAGAATCACAGAATAGTTGGGGTTGGAAGGGACATCTGTAGATCATCTAGTCAACCCTCATGCTCAAACAGGGTCACCTATAGCAACTTGCCCAGGATCATGTTCAGTCAAGTTTTGACTGTGTCCAGTATGGAATCTCCACTCCCTCTTCAGGGAACGTGTTCTAGTGTTCAACCATTTTCATAGTGTTTTTGTGGGTTCAGGTGGAACTTCATGTGTTTTAATTTGTATGCACCACTTAAAAGAGTCTTACATCCTCCCGTCAAATATTTATAAACTTTCAGAAGATCACTTCTACCCTTCTCCAGGCTGAGTAAACCCAGCTCTCTCAGGCTTTTCTCATGTAAGTGATGCTCTGGGCCCTTAATTGTCTTAGCAGCCTCTACTGGACTCACCCCAATAGCTCCGCGTGTGTCTCACACTGGGAGTCCAGAACTCCAGCTGTGGCTTTGCCTGGCCTCACATTGCTGGTTCATGCCCTGCTTGCTGTCCAACAGGAGCCCCACATCTCTCTCTCCAAAGCTACTCTCCAGCTATTTGGCCTCTAGCCTGTACTGATGCATAGCGTTATTCCTCCCTATGTGCAGGACCCTGCCTAGTTTCTAAGTTTTCCCTAACCTGACCACCCTCTACCAAGGAGGTGTCTTCGTTGTTCCAGACTTCCCTTCTCATCCCATCAGGATCAGGGATTCCTGAGGGGCAGTCTTGCTGAGGTGAAGATAACACTCAGAGCCTATGCTTTTTCTGTGTCCTTTGTCACCAGGTTGCCTGCCCCAGTAAACAACAGACCCACATCTTCCCTAGCCTTCCTTGAGGTGCTTACGTACTTGTAGGAGCCTTTCTTGATACTGGCAAAGGACCTGAAAGGCAACAACTCTAAGCGAGCTTTAAATCTCCTAAGCTTGTCACTATATTCTCCTGCATCACCCTTGTACATTTTCTTTTTATATTTGAATTTCATCCTTATTCATTTGGTGCCTTTGATTTCCTGCTTGTGAGAATGGACTATTCTTGAGGTTGGAGAAGGGAATCATTGAATATCAGCCTGCTCTCCTGGACTCCACTTCCTTCCAGGGCCATATCCCATTGGATTTCTCCAAGCAGGTCCCCAAACAGGCTGAAGTCTGCTCTCCTGAAGCCCGGGAATGTGACATTGCTTTTCAGACTGCTCCCTTAGAATGCTTCCTACCAAACAATTGTAATTAATTCCTGTCAATCAATAACATTAGATTTGTATATAGATTTATTATATAGATTTGCATAATTCATTTAATATACTTTTCAAAAAGGCATCCACTGACATTTCCCCCTTTACAGCTTAACTTCCCAGAGTTTTGCCTCAAACACTATAATGAAAATAGTGAATATTCTGCTACTTGCACAAAAATCCACCAGTATAAAACAACAGCAGTAGCTACAGAAGTACAAACAGAAGCAACACTGTGACATGCCGTTTTCATTTCAGTGACCATCTTGGAAAAAAAAGCACTCATATGGAAACTTTACAGTACATAAAAAACCTCTACAAAACAAAAATAAATTTGACTCAAATTCCAAGACCTCAGAGAGTTAAGTATGCTGTCACAGTCTTGTTGTGCACATCAGCCACAATTAGGAGGTCAGAGAGTAATCAATCTGATCCACGAACTTGAATGGAAATGGCTCAAGATGATTCTGTTCATGTTTTGTGCTTTTAGAAATATCTATTAGAAAATGGCATTAGACATTTTTCATTTTCATCTTGATAAGGCATTACATCACCTGTACGTCATGTGCAAAGCTCACAAATAGGTCACTATTATGAACCACATATTTTGCCTCATTAACTAGGTACACACACTGCCATAGCTGCGCCTGGAGTTTCAAGATAGATGACATGTTTCCTGGTTATCCTGTCTAGCTGTATAAACTTGTGCAAAATAGCTGTGAAGCATCTTCACGGCAGAATGGTCTGCTATAGTGAGTCTTCCTATAAGAAAACTATGAGATATAAAGCACTGGAGCATCCAGCCCAAGTCTGTCTCTTTTCTCTGAAAACTACCAATGAATCAAACTCAGCAGTGGCAACAGAAAGGATGGTCTGGAACAAAAGGTTCATAGCAATTATTCAGATTATATGGCTTATTAGAATTCCATATTATCCATTTATGTTGATAAGTTATGTGCACCTATTACAGGCAACAAACTTTTTTTTTTCTAGTTATTTTAAGCAGCATGAAACATTTACTGACAGGAGAACTTTTAAAAGACTGCTAAGATGGACAGTAAAGAATTACTTTGTAGGGATAAGAGAAAAAAAATAGGAAAAAAAAAAAAAAAAATCAAAGACCAAAAGAGGAGGTGCAAGACCCATGATGGAGAGGACATTGAAGAGTAACCTCTTGACTCTAATGGTTCTGCTGACTGAACTGATACACTCAAAGAAAAGATCTGTTATTACATTTTAACAGAAAGAGTCTAGGGATTTAAGAATCTTCTTTCCTTCACTCTCTCATCAAGGTACTCTGTAATTAAATGGATGTCACATTCTTTTCTCACCCACTATTACTCTAATACAATTTCTATTAATATTCTCTTATGCTCCACATGCAGTGATCAGACAGCCCTGTAACTACTTTAGTGTTTTTTAAAAGTTAACTCAAAAATAACACCATTATTCAAAGCTGGTTTAAACATCTTCATATGTCAAGTCCTTAAATGACCTCCTTTCTTTTGGGGGAAAAATAGTCAAAATGCTATGTGCTGTTTAAACATTCACTGCCTTCCATCTAATTATACGGATGATGCCATGCAAACCTAAAGTGTCCCATTTTCTCTTCAAAGTTTTGCTTGCCTTTGGCAGATTTGCGTCTGTTCAGTTGGTGTATGAGATGGACCATTACAGAGATCTCTGCTCTGAGGCTCTTCACAGCACAGTAAAGTGTTTCTGTCTTTATGATCACTACCTCCCAAAGAATCATGAGTTTCCAGAAATCTTTATACATAAATTCATCCTTAATTTGTAAGGAAAGAAAAATCTAAAAATTGGATTTATTTTTCCCCCCCACCCACACACATCCTCAGGTTTTTTTACGATGGTCCGATTTTATTTTGTAGCAACATATACATACCATGGACAACCATACAACCTCAATAAATGTCCATTCTTAGCAGACCTATTTTGTGCTCCCTTTGCCCTTCCTACAGAATATTGCCAGTTTATTCAACAGTTCACAAGTCTGCAATATGAGAAAATGTATAATCAATGGATATATCATTCTGTGGCCACAGAAATGGCTATAACACCACGGACTACATAGGAATATTCTAAGGATTGTCAGATTGCTTCCCTGAGTACTAACAGGTATTTAACTGTAACAACAAGGAACTCCAGAGGATATAATTCACTCTTGCTCCTTGGCATGTTTCCAGAAATATGTCGCTGCAGGTAGCCAGTCTTTTAGCTATTCTTCCGCAGCGGACAGGTCCAGATCAAATACAGACTCACAAGAGCCAGTATCAGCCAGTAAGCCCTATGAGCACTGAACGAGTGGGCTCAGTGCATCTGCATGCACACACATGACACCTCACCTCACGTGCACGTAATCCTTATGATAGTCTCAGAGAGGAAGGCAAGATTTTGGAAGCCGAGCTGTTGTCTAAGGGCCTTACTTTTCAAAAAAATGGGTACATTGAAAATTCTTAAGGCTGAGTCCAAGATGATACTGTATTCCTACAGGCTTTTCTGGATCTGCACTCCAGTTCATATGCCACAAGATACGTGAGAAGCTCCTGTCCTCTTAACATTGTTTGGACTTCTATTTTCAACTGAGCACTGATCCGAAGCAAAGGTGCTTGCTTCCAGGACTGAAAACGTAAATGAATTCCTCTCTTCCTTAGATCAGGTTAAGCTATGGAGCACTACTTTGCAGACTGAGGGTAACAAAAGAAAGCCAAGACAACAGGAGACGGATGTAATAAATCAGGAAACGAGACTTAAAAAAAAAAACTATTGATAAGATTACTGCAGCTGGCTCTTCATAGAATCAAAAGTAGCATCATGTTGCAAAACATACAAGCATGCTATATTATATACATCAGTATGTATATTGATGTATATTACATACTGATGGCCTGACTTTTTCACAGTCCTTCTTTCTAGTAACTAGCATAGTTACTAGCATAGAACTAGCATTCACCTTATCAAATGCCAAGCAGATGCCCCTAAGTTACAAATGAATTCTATACTACTGCGCTTATGTAAGGCATAGCTTCAGTTACTGGGGCTATAGAGAAGGAAGAAAGGCTATGCATAATTGCTGCTTAAGACAAAAACTCTGCTTTCCTTTCCATATATGAGAGATTTTTCCAAGTGATGTATTTGCTCTGTTGATAAGGTTATCTATTTTTGTTCCACCAGTACTGCTGTAGAGGCAGATCCCATCCCTCTTCTCGGGGAGCAGCTCACACGTCTGGCCTTTACCTGCCCTGCCCTGCCAGCTGACAAGCTGCAAACTCATTCCCTGGACAAGGAGGCTCTTTGCACCCGTACTGCCCAAGAGGAAACCTATGCTCAAATACCTCCACTGTTATCATTTTCTTGTCATAGTCTGCTGGCATACTCTGGTGCTAGATTAATTCTATCTTTACCAAAAAAAAAAAGGAGAAGATACTGTTAATAAATGGGCTATGCGTTACAGTGGCAGAAAGAAACTCATTATTTTATCACTACTGATACGCCAACAGGGATGATCTTTTTGGTTCATCAACAAATAAGCCAGATAAATATAGCAATAGTTGAACATACATGGGTAAGAAAAGACAGGATCATTGTAAAGAAATGATATTTTGTGCCTTGAATTTGCAATCTTCCCCATGTGGAGAGACTTTTGCTGTTTTCAAATCCCAACATTGATATGATTATCCAATTCTGTGATCCTCACTGAAATCGTTTTGCAATACTAGCTAACTTGTCTTGAGTGCTTTTATTAATGGCCTTACAAAGTACTGCAAGAGGAACTCTTTTGGCATGACAGACCTCAAGATAAAGCATGGTATTCCAGCATAAACCCAAGGACTGCACAGCAATGCAACATACTTAGGACAGCATCCTGCAAAAGCCAACACTGTGGGTTAAGTTGTAAAGTACTCTTTGCAAAAAGTTAGTGCATGTGTGTACATAAAAGGAATCAACTGCAATTTTCTCTTTTCTGGCTTTTAATTCTTGTTTGAGTTCTGTGCTTTAGGCCTGCTTTACCCTAATAGGGACTTCTACACATAAGCAGATTCTCTGAAATCAAGAGTAATTAAGCTAATGGGACTATCAACACAAGTTGTAGAGCAGCAATAATGTAAGAATTACACATAAACCATACATTTATACTCAATTCCATGAGTTACTTTTTCCCAAATGAAAGCTGTCAGTAGTCTGAGTTTATTTATACTTTGGAATAGAACATAATTTGTTTCATTTCTGAAGCAAAGCTTCCCTAGAAAGCAAAAATGTTTATTTATTTTAATTGACCTTGCCTCAGAATCAGCATGGGATTTGTTTGCTGGCCAAAAACATTTCAACAATGCTCGTGATTACAGAGCTAACTAAATGCACAGATTTGGGAGCTCTTTTTTGGAGAAAACTGCTTTATGTAAAAAAGCAAACAACTCAGCCACACACAAAACCCACACAGACATATACACATTCCAAGGCCAACTACTGTAGATATTTAGTTCAATAGGATTCAATAGGATTGTTCTATTAGGCCCCAAAATGGCAACTAAAAGCAAAATTTTTAAGGACACAGGTGTGGGGNTATATACACACATACACACACACACACACATATAAAAGAAAGAAAGAAAAAAAAAAGAAACAACAAGCAAATACATCTTGTCAAATCAAAGCCACCAGACTCATCACTTCTAATTGGCTCTGCTGTGCATATAGCAAGGAGCCCAACTGTGTGCTATTGCTCTCTAAGGGCTATTTATATACTGTGACACACTGAAATACTCTGCTGGAAAGGGAGGAAGACTATAACAGCAGAATCCAGTCTCACAAGTGAGCTCTTGTCTTGCTTTGTTAGCATCAGGAAAGCATAAGAAGCACCGACACCTTTATGTGAGGCAGCGAATTAGGATCAAGGCAATCTTTCCACGATCTGACATTGTTTTACACTCTGAAGTACATTGACCCTTTTAAATTTGTTTACCATTTTGACCTTTTTAAATTAAGTCCTTACTCTTTTCTCCCCTCCTGCCTCCTGTGGACAGTAAAACAGAACCAGCTTGTGAACTAGGTATAAACTGATCAAAGATTCATTAAGAACAAGACAAATGGTGTATCAGGCTAAATGCGCTACACCATTAGATGGCTTAAACAGTTGCTTCAATAAATTGAACCTCTCACTGCAAAAGTAAAACTAAGAAGACTGAACCACTTCTCTGAGAAACCAGAGCAGCTCAGATTTTGTACAAATAATAAATCTGTATTTGAGAGACTCCACACTAATATCATGAATTGATATCTAAATGCATATAATGTCCCTCTGCAGCTTTGAAAACAGGGGAGAGGAGGGTGGGGAAGGCAAAGAATGAGACCCTTCACAAAATCAACAAGTAGTAGAGGTTGGATGGTACCTCTGGAGGTCAGCTAGTCCAACCTCCCTGCTCACGCAGGGACACCCAGAGCCCGGGGCACAGGGTGGCAGCCAGGCGGGCTGGGAAGATCTCCAGAGAAGGAGCCTGCACAGCCTCTCTGGGCAGCCTGTGCCAGGGCTCTGTCATGCGCACAGTAGAGAAGCTTTTTCTTATGTTCAGACAGAACTTCTTGTGTTTTAGTCTGTGCCCGTTGCCTCTTGTCTTGTCACTGGGCACCAGTGAGTCTGCCACCATCCTCCTTACAACGCCACCTGCACCTCCACAAAGATAAGAACCCCCCTCAACCATCTCTTCTCCATGCTGAAGAGTCACAACTCTCTCAGCCTTTCCTCTTATGACAGATGCTCCTGTTCAAAGGATTAATCCTTGTTTAAAGGAGTACACACAGTTCAAGGTTTCAGATTACTTTAACACTGCTACGAATCACAACATCTTCCATGTAAAATATATATTCATAAGAAAGTCACAGTTAAAGAGAGTTCAGAAATATATATAAGCACATTTCTCATGAATGCCTGGGTGCCAGAATTAGCCAATATACATTCATCAAAACAGGGAGGTATCACAGAGCAGTGTTCCATACAAATCATTTAAGAAGAAAAAAAACCCTCAAGAGTATAAGGTCTTTAGAAGAATTGCACCTTCCATACACAGACAGGAAGAAGTACTTGGGCTTGAGGACAGAGTTACCATCTCAGTATTTTTATTCTCAAGCTTCATCTTCCAAGAAGCAAGTGATGAGCCTTTGGCACACTCTGCAAGGCATATCACCACTAGACAAGCCAATGCAGAGTTTATAATCCCCACATCATTATTTATTGTGATATGTACTTAGGAAATTATATACTGCAATGACAGAAGTCCATTATTATGGACTTCTGTTCTAGCATGAATACTGTCCAAGTCTCCCAAAGGGGAAATCAGGTTTGAGAAGTGGACATCTATATGGATATGAATCACGGTCATGGTCAGCCATGTAGGCTGACTCTGTCTGCAGTACTGAAATGGTCCAGTGACCTCCAGAGGTCCCTTCAAGTCTAAATTATTCTATGTACAACCAGTCCTGTCCAACACTAAACGGAAGTAAAGCATCAGTCCTCAACTCTTCCTCTGAACTGAGCTAACTATATTTGTGCTCAGTAGTGGGTTAAATACTAAGCTCATCTTTGTGCAAACTTCTACAATCTTCCCAGTTTTATTCCTCAAAACCCAAAGTGTGGTAAAATAACATCTATTACAGAAATTTGATAGGCATTTTGAAAAAATATGTCTTCAAAATACTTAAATCTTGGAGGCTTATAATAGAAAGAATCATGGGAACAGCACTTAATAAATGGACCACCAAAATAAAAATAAATGCCTTAATGACTTCAGAGGGCTCTGCATTCATAGTGACAGGATGACTATGGTACATCCTAGACTTCTGTTAACTCCGGCAAATTTGTTCTTTGACTGCCCTTATTTCCAGTAATGCAACTTGTCCTCATGATTTTGTGCAGGAATTATTACAATTTGAAAATCAGTGGTCTTAAAATAGGAAGGTGACAGAGCTTTTCTCTACATTAGTACAACCTTAGAAGAACCTAGCATTTTGCCTACATTAGGCTGCATTCACCTGCAAGACAGATTACATCCTTGGCCTTTTCTGCCATAGCCTTATTTAGTTAGTGCCATAGTGCCAGGACATCCTCCCCAATCAAGACTTCCACGATGCAGCACACTTCCAGATGCAGCCTATTAGTTTAGATGAGGGACCCATGAGGGACCAAAATGCATGACTCAAAAAGGTCCTGTAAAATACTACTGTGAACAGACAGTATAAATATTATGTGCATGTAATGCTACAGGCATACTTACACATGTACCATACCTTTAAAACTAGGACATGACTTCTGTTACAGTTCTTCAGTTAGTAATGTAAATGTGCTCTAAGCTGCTTCTGGAAATGTGATTTTGTACTTAAGCTCAATTCAATATTTAAGCACAACTCAATCAAAGCAAAATATCAGACTACATGATATATAACCAGAATAAATGAGAATATTATGAAAGAGTACTGCTGCTTTAGGAAATGATTGACAAGGAAAATAAAAATCAACCTTGTGACAGGCACATGACTCAAGTTCCGTAGAATTAAGCAGCCTGATGCTGCATGGTGCCCAGAATTAGCTATGTTCACATCAACATGACTCTACCTAGTGAATAAGGGTCACTTTAAGGAGACAGACTCCCTCGCTTAAGACCACAACCCTCTTAGACTTATAAAATTACAAGATTAACACTAATGGAAGATGAAGGGCTTTAATGGTAACAACATTCAGAGCGAAGTTATTAGTAAAACAGCATTTAGTAGGAGATAGCAACCACAGAGAGCAGAGGGAGTAAAATAGCATTTAGCAGGAGATGATGGCCACAAACAGAGAACAGAGGAAGGAAATGAAGAAGTTATCTGGACAGACTATTAGATAGAAAAACTGTGAAGGGAAGGTACCTTTAAAAGAAGAGGATCCCCTATACACAAATAATTTGCTCCATTCTAATCTGTTACTGACAGGATCATTTTACACATTTTTCCAATGATTCTAACAATTTTGGTGGACATACCAAAAGTATCATAAGAAAAGTGGCAAGATGGCCAGTCATAGTGGTGGGAGGAGATCTGCAGAAGAAAAAATATGACTTCTCTGCCAGCTGTGTATTCAGAATTCATCTTACTGCACTACATGCACTGTGTGTAGCACCTGAGAACAGCAGCACTGTGTGAGCACAGAGAACTGCTGGGATGGGAGTTTTCAGTTCATGCTATCCTGTGGGAGGCTGCAACCTGAGCTATCAGAAAGGGTAAAAGTTCACAGAAGTTCTAGACAGACACTCTTTTAGCTAACGTGATTGGTAATATCCTTTTTGATTAAGGTTTCCCAAACATCCCACTCCCCAATCTCCCTTCAATATCTATTTAGAGGCAAGTCTCAAGAGAAAGAAGGTTAGTTGTCTATAGATACAGACAAAAATCCAGCTCCCCCAGATGACTATGTGAACTTGACATGAATATCAAATAGTAAATATGGTTTATAATAATTTTCCACTGATAAAACAGCAGTAAGGAGAAAGCCTGAAAACATTATTATTTTCCATCCCCTGTGTGTCATGCTTGTAACAGCATATTCCAACCGTGTATGGGCCAAGAAATTTGTAGGGATAGAAATATAACATCATATATCTGTTTGTAAGTCTGTGACTTTATTTGTAGTGAGAAATATAATTCATTGTGGTGCCGGGGTTACATCATTATGTCAGGAGCAAATCCTCAATCACTTTTTGACTTCAAATATTTTCAAATATATTACTGGAGAGACCTAATCTTTGAATTGTGGAATCATTCCCATGTACTAAACACTGCAAGAGTCATCATGATCTTGGCTCATATTTTGTCAGCGAGGGCAGATTTCCTTTAAAGAAGTATCTAATTACTTTTGTCTCACATCTCTAAACTCCCTCAAGGTTGCATTGTAATGAGATTCAAAAGACTTACCAGAAGAGTTGAAAGTACACTTGGCATTTTTAAATATGCATTCAGATAAACTTGATAAATCTATTGATATGCTGTTATCTATCACTCTATGTAAGATGTTTTGACATGTTACTCTTTACATAAAATCTGTCATCAAACATGCTGCACATTTAATAGAAAAATGTAAAGCATCCACTAGGGACACATCCATAAGAATGTTAATAAAAAAGCCCAAAACAAAGACAGGAAATAAAAAGTCAGATGAAAACACGAAAGAAGCAATAACTAATGAATTCCATAGACTGAAACCTCACCTGTCATACAACTGGAGAAAAGCATCATGATAGGATAGTAATCAATACAAAAGTGAGGTTTAATAAGATGCAATAAAATTATTAGAAAAGGGAAGTATTGAGGAGATTTAAACTATTCAAGTGTGCACTTTGACTCTGAAGCCTGTCTTTCTACAACAGCATCTTTATATTCAGCAGGATTTCATAGCCATTCATATCACACAAAGTGCTTCAGTAGATTTTGTTCTCATTAGCTTTGTGCAAACAACTGAACTAGGAGTAAAGGTGCTGAATCCTATTCCTTCTTGAGCATTGTTTACCAGAATCCTCACTAACTTCCAATCAGTTCCACCTCTTCAATTCTATTGAAGGCAATGAATTTCTACAGGTATTGTCATACACCATAATTAGAAGGCGGTTTCAGTTCAATGAGACTTTATTGGCTTGACAAGTTGTACAGGGCTTGTAAATGTGTAAGAAGAGACAGAATTTTCCCAGCTCTGTCAAAAAATCAAGTTTATCCATCTAGGAGAAAGCTACTCTTTGAGTCTCAGCTTCAATATCTTGTGCTGTCTGCCTGTAGCTGCAGCGCATAGGAATTACAGAATCTCACTTAGTATGTTTGTGGGCACTTAATGCCCTTCAGATTCTTAGTTCATGTTCAAGGACTCAAATAAGAGAGCTACAACACGAACGCTGGTGCATCTTATTTATATTCTTTTACTACATGTATTTGATATAGTTCTAGTATCTTGTTTCTTATAGGCAATGCTGTGCATTCTATTTTCCGTCATTGTTTGTTGCTATGTAATAACACTTATGAGTACAGATATAACAGCAACAACAACAAAAAAAAAAATGACGACGACGACAAAATACGTTGTTACTTCTCCTGACATTTTGGTTAGCAAAGCAGACTCATCCAACCTGAATGTTTGCTGTTGTGGTCCAGTACTCTCTTAATGTCAATGGCAAGCTTAGGGCTCCTGAAAGGAAAATTAACATCTCACTTGGGTGGTCTGTAGGGCTTTTCTAGGATAGCATACTGTTCAAAACCAAATTTCTGTTTCCTGTGAATGGAAATTATAGGTGGGCTCATGTAAAAATTACCATGTAATGTAAAATACAGCCCCTTAGTACTTCACTTATCACTCAGGCTTTCAGGGAGATTACTGTACCTGCCTGAGCATAGGCATTCATTTTGTAAAGTTTAAAAATCCTATTTTTATCCCCTATGAGGATTCCACATGAGGATTATAATAAATATTGAGATTATTGTTAGAGTCACCTTTTTTTTTTTTTTTTTCCTCATTTTGTTCACTGTATTAATAGACATATAAGCCTGTTTTATGTCCACTTACGTGCTAAGAACCTTTGGCATTCAAAGGCTCTGATAATCAGGAAAGTTCAGTATTGGTTCACTCATGTTAAATAGCTACAAGCATGGTATCTCTCATCAGACTCAGATCTAAATATAGTCCTGCCTTTACCATTTAACTTGCCCCACACTGTTTCATCCTTGAACAATTTAGGTCCTTCAAGAAATTCAGATTTTTCCCCATTTCTCCTTGCTGAGACTTTCACTAGCTTTTGAGAAAACAGACACCATAGCCACTGTCAACAGAGGAAGGGTACATTTGCTTCAAGAACTATTTGCTTCAAGAAGGGAAACTTTATTTTTAGAGCTAGGAAGAGCCAGAATGATTTATGGTTCAGTGCTCATGAATTCAAATCCAGGCTCCAGTAGTTACCTCTCTAGATAATTTATTCTGTTTCTATGAGTAGTGCATTCTTGCTCACCTCTTTCTCCCCCATTGCCACAACTGAAATACAAAATTCAGAAGTCTGTCAGAACAGAAATCAAGAATGAAATAAATCTTAGTTGAGCAGAAAGGCTAGTCTTACAGGAAAATAAAACAAAACAAAAAAACCCCACACATTAAAAAATAAAAACTCCTTTTCCATGGGGAATGTATTCATGAACTTATTTAAAAATCTTAAAAAAAAAAAAAAAAAAGTTGTGGATTACATAACTCTCACTTCACTAACAACATAATTTAGGGAAAGCAAGACAAAAAAAAACCTTATCACCTTCTACTTCTATGCTTCCTGATCCAGCCATCTATGAAAGAGCTCCCAGCACCCCAAGCTGCAGCAGTTCTCTACTCCCCAAGCAAGAATTAAGACCCTACTGCTTCCACAGAAGCAGATTTCAGTCCAACCTTTCTCCCTTTAACAGCTGCTGCCAGTTGTCTCACCACTGGCATGGCTGGGAAAGGAAACTGTCAGCCCAATTTGCCTCTTAGGGTCATAAAAAGTTTATATGCTCCTTACTAAGCACTTTCTCACTATTATTTTTCAGCAACATACGTTTCTTCCAAATTAAATGGCACACAATTCAAAAAGAGGAAAATTATAATTGGTTAAACATATAGGAGAAATGCACAAATCACTCATGTTTGTGTCATGAACATACATAAAGCTGAAAGTGAGACTGAGATGCAAAATTAGCAAATGATGTGACACAAGAAACAGAGAAACTCTTCCCAGCAACAGTGAACAACTTCCTACTATCTTCCCACTAAAGGAATGCTCTAGATAAATTTAATGACCCCAAAATATCATCTCAATAACTTCTCTGAAGCAAAAAAACGTGCTTAGACACATCAGACTATTGTGAAAACTAGTATCAAGAAAACCAACATATTAAAATGCTTAGCCAGACTTTTATCTTGAAAAATAGAGAGCAAATATTATTGCTAGCCTGCAAAACCTTTTATTTACATTTTGAGATCCTAGGTTTCAGAGGAATTCAGATTTAGATTTTTAAGTTCTGCTTCTTCATTGTTACCTGTGCACTGAAAGATGAGCCTGTATGCACTGATCTTGGAAATTAATTATGCATGTGCCAAATTTCATGTGCTATAAGTGTTCAGTGTGATGACCCTTTGTGATATAAAATTAAGTGGGCGTGTAAGTCTTAGCAAGTTCTAATCCATAGTTTATTTTATAACTTATTTTATCATAATTTCTTTTTATTCATTTTGTTTAGATTAGTAACCAAGGACTAATAGAGGTAATATCAGAAATCAGAGACAGGAACAAATAATGAGAATCCTTGGTTTTGGCTTGCCTATTTGTGAAATCTATGGGCAAATACTCATTTTTAAAATGAGTTAATTTCCATAGAAAACGGTGATCCCTGAGACAATGATGCACTAGGGGCTGCCTCTGGCCATCTGTTCTTCAACAGAATTCTATGTGCGAAGTCACTCCATGCTCCAGCAGGGTCCCAGCAAATCCAGTCAACCTCTGAACTATGGGGTTCTGCTGGTGTGAAACTCACTGCAAACTTACAGCCTGAGCAGGACCTTCAGAAACAGAATGTTTCTGTCTATCTCTCTAACTTCATCAGAAAAGATAACTTCAGATTTGGAATGAAGGTCTGAAGGCTTGGCACATCCTGAGACACATGCCAGGGAAGAGCACAGCTTGCAACTTTCTGCTTTTGTGAGCCCAATTTGTATTTGGGAGCCCAGTTCCTGCCAGAAGGGAGAACCATCACACAGGGCAGTCTACGATGCTCTGTAGCACAAATATTTAATGTACTTGCGTGATAGGAATGTGAATTAAAATGCATCTTCTCCCCAACAAATCTTAAGTAATATAAACAGGCATTATAAAGAAGACATAAGAAGAGAGAAAAAAAAAAATCAAGCAAAATTTCCCAGAAATATTTTGAATGAAGAAATATGCAGTGTTGCTCCCCACTCACTAAGCAACATTTCAGAGTCTTACTGGAGGGACAGGATGAAACACTGTTAAGCAGGGGAAAAAAAGGATGTAAAGTAAAGCAATAGAAGGTGGACACAAATTCAGCTTTCCAGTCTTTCAGGACATTCAGTTACAATTTTGTATTCATATTTTTGAAGTATATAGTAAGGACCAAAAAAAAAGTGTGGAAGTTCAGCTGTGACTCACTATGTATACAGATTGAACGAGGAATTCTTCATCTGGAAATAGCAAGGTAAAAGGTAACAATTGTATGAAAACAGTTATGCATAATTTTGCAGTAGTATCACCGTACTTAAGTATCCATTCAAATCTTACATAAACTTCTGCAAACAGACTAGATGTTACGAAGACTTTTTAAAAGAGATCAGAATTGAGTGTCAATGCTTGAAATGAAGAGATTTTTCCAAATTATGTCTCCTTAGAAGCAAGCTACTCAAAGTCTCCTTCACAGCTTAAGTATGCCTTCCTGTTACAATAGTCTAGCTAGATAAGAAAACACAAGTCTTCTCCATTTTCAGCTTACACTTCAGAGCTAATGAAAACTCTCTCTGTATTTCAGTCAGGAAGAAGACGGGTTTATATTCCCCATATTAACACGACTAAGTTACGGACCTAAAATCTCTGGGCCTCCCAAGACTCCCCTAGAGATACAGATACTCATCTACCCCCACATTAAGTTTCCTTCCTCTTTCTAAAGAAGCCTACATCTCACCCCTAACAGTATAAAACACCTGGAAAGGTCAATCGCCCATTTTGGGATCTTGAATATTGCATGTTTCTATCTCCTTGCTTTTCCCAGTACAATTCCCTCCATACAGAAACTAAACAGTCAATAGAGCCCAAGAGTCTATCTTCTCCTTGTCAGCTCCTTCGACATACAAAAACTTAAAAGCATGCTCCTAAATGGGGCGAGTTAAGTATGAACTTAATACCGTGTATGAACTTCAGTTCATGCCTATTCAACAGAATATTTAAGCATATATGAAAACCTGAGCTAGCAGCTAAGCTCTCCTAAATGGGTTGCAAACAGATCTTTTGTGTGAAGCAAGTATCAAGGCCTTACTGGACTGCATTTATTTCAGTATCTCCTTACTGGCTCGCCTTGGAGGACAAGGGTAGGATTCAGTTTCGAGCAGCCAATACCCCTGTTAGGATGACATACATATGTGTATGTATGTGTGTGTATACATATATATATGTATATACATCCCAAACACGTTGCTTCCAATAAGATACAAGCTGTGTAGCTCTTCTTCCAAAGGCCTAGGTTATTTTAGATGGAGCTGTCACCAGACTGATTTGGATGAGCAAAAATACCCATCAACAAAAACATCTAGATTTGTTCCAAAGACTTTGACCTCACGCCTAGAGCCCCTCGGTTTGTACAACCACTGAGAAAACACATAGCTACTCTACTTTACTGACCAGATCTTTTCGAGCCATGTCCCAGAAAGCTTCACGTAGACTTCCCTCTCTAGCTGCGGCCAGGGCTACCCGCAGACTCGGCTGGAGCTCTACAGCTGTCGGCGCTGCGTGCCAAAGCCAGGGGTGATCTGCAGGCCGCTGGCCACCTGGCTCGGGCTGCCCGGCCAGCTGCCATCACAAGCCTGAGGCCAGCATGTGTTTTCCGCGCCTCCAGCCCTCCGAGGGCCAGGCAGGCACCACAGAAGGTGAGCCTCTCCCACTGAAACTTGCCCAGATCCGAGGGGCTGCTCGTGCTTCAGCTCGTCCCCAAGCCCTCCCTGACGAGCCATGTGCCAGCAGCTGCCACCACAGCTCTCATCCCAGCGAGCAGACGCCAGGAGCCGCAGCGAAGCAACCTCCGAGGCTTCCTTCCCTGCAGCTCCATTACCTGCTTGCTCTGGAAAGCACACCAACTCCTGCGGCAGCTGCTTAGACATTCCTACTCATCTTTCCTTCCCTTTAATTTTCACCCTACATTTCAGGTAGAAATTTTCTTTTCTTTTCTTTTCTTTTCTTTTCTTTTCTTTTCTTTTCTTTTCTTTTCTTTTCTTTTCTTTTCTTTTCTTTTCTTTTCTTTTCTTTTC
>VZSV01000027.1:3562809-3577664 GCA_013398735.1 Nothocercus julius | reverse complement strand
CTTTTCTTTTCTTTTCTTTTCTTTTCTTTTCTTTTCTTTTCTTTTCTTTTCTTTTCTTTTCTTTTCTTTTCTTTTCTTTTCTTTTCTTTTCTTACATATCTCTTTTCCCAAGAGTTCTCTTCAGCTCTTCTTTCAAGAACAAGACAGCTTTTGCTGGTGTTCACCACCACCACCACCGCTGGGAATGAGGGAAGGCTTCCTCCTCCCACCACTGCTGTTCTTGTTCCACTTTCCTTGCCCAAAAGTGCAATATATCATAGGTGGCTTAACCCTTTCCTCCACATGTTATTTATGGAGTACTGTGGGCACTTTGAATGACAATTCAAAGGAATTTTAATGTTACCAAAGAGAGAGAATTCACAGTAGTGGTTCTGCAACACTCTTTGAAACTTTACCTCCTTCCAGCATGCCCACATTTTGCAGAGATATCTGAGAATATTACATAATACTTATTAAGCAGTTTTAAATACATTTAAGTCTATCCTACTATTACTTAACATACCAGTGTTATCTATTCTAATAGCTGGACTTCTTGTTAATGTTAAGCAGAAATATGGCCTGCGTTTTGATACATTTTTGATGGTTTTTGTTTCCCAGTCAGTACAGCATCTTCTGAAAGTTTTGTAACAATAATGATAACAACAGTCCATCCTTTTTCAAAAAAAAAAAAAAGAAAAAAAAAGAAAAAAAAGGCTTCTTTCATCATAGAATGCCAGATTCACCAGACTTACAGGAAACCTATGCACACTGGCACAGGGCAGTTTCTTCTAGTTCCCACAGCAAGTACTTCCTGGGTACATTTCCACAAATCTGTGGCCTTGCTTCTCACCCTTGAGACTATGCACTGGAGATCTGGAAAGAAAGGCCTTCCAAATATCCTAACTTGAAGTAAATGTTTAATGCTATATAAAAAAAAAAAGGCAATGCAAGAGCAAAATGCAGTTCCATGAAGAAGAATTAATTTGTGTAAGAGGATTAGAGATATCAGGCTCAATAATGAGATGAGAAGTGGAGTAGATAGATACAAAACAAAAAAAGTTAAGGAGGAGTAGAGAGGTGTATGGTTGAAGTAGAAAATCAGATAAGAAAGAAAAAGGTAAAGGCATATTGGCCTCAAGTAGCTTTTTTTTTCTGTTCCTATGATTTCTCAGGCTCTTGTGTTCTAAGACAAGATCAATTGAGATTAATCAGCTGTATAGAAACCATTGTGAACTCATTGCAGGCTTTTAAAGTTTAAATTTGTTTATTGAGCACAATTTGGTTAGCATCAGGTGCTGAAGTTCCAGACACCAACACTAGCATAGAAATTACTTTATTTAGGTCCCAGTTGTAAGTTTCTATAGCAACTGGGACCTATAACAGGAAGCTGAGTTTCTGGCACATGAATTTTCCTGCTGCCGCCAGAAATGGTTAATACTGTATTTTTGGAGCACTCAGCTGTTCCCTAATTCTTTTTAAGCTCCCCTCCACCCTTTTTCCTGAGGTCTTGCTTCAGTATAAATCTGCCTGCTTAGTCATACCTGTAATTGTACCTTTTCCTCTGAACCTTCCTTCCTTGGCTCTAACACACAGTACCTACTGCAGTCAGGGTTCAGTTTCTCTGTAACTGTTTGCAGAGCGCACTGTGCTGCATTCTCATACACTTTCAAAACTCTGCAAAGCTTGAGAGATGGAAGGAGAGGACCAGGGTGCTGAAGCAGAGCGAGGAGGGTCCAGACTAATGAGATGCCCATTTCAAACCTGCTGCTCCCACTGCCCTTAAACTTTCCTGGACAAAACAAAGTTATGAGAGGGATGTCTTTAATGAGCTCCAGGGAAGTGCTGATTCTTTGCATACTGCTCATGTTCCAGAACCAGAAAGGACTCATGCTCCAACTTGAGACAACTTCACACATTTTCACGTAGGGTCAGAAATAAAACTGAGGCACTGACTACTTGCAAAAATTAGAGACTTCATTCCAAACCCAATATTTATTGGAAACCCATGACTGAATAACACCTTTAGACAATGAATTTTGCTAGTGAAACTCCCTGTGGCACTTTCAATCTTCACAGAATCACAGAATGGTTAAGGTCGGAAGGGACCTCTAGAGATTGTCTGGCCATCCCCCCTGCTCCAGCAGGGACACCCAGAGCACGGGGCACAGGGTGGCAGCCAGGCAGGTTGGGAAGATCTCCAGAGAAGGAGCCTGCACAGCCTCTCTGGGCAGCCTGTGCCAGGGCTCTGGCACCCTCACAGGAAAGAAGTTCTGTCTCACATGGAGGTGGAACTGCCTGTGTCTCAGCTTGTGCCCATTGCCCCTTGTCCTGTCACTGACCACCATGGAGAAGAGTTTGGCCCCATCTTCCCTACATTCTCTCCTCAGGTACTTGTACATGTTGATCAGATCTCCTCTCAATCTTCTCTTGTCTAGTTTAAATCTTACAATAATAATCGTATCCCTCTATTACTGTTAACTCTGTTAGAAGATTGCTGGGGTACTCCATAAAGAGGGCTGTATTATATTAGAGGGAACAAATATCTCTTTTACCTGTAAAGCTTTGTATTTTGCAAGTATGAATCAATAGACTTTCTTTATCTTCCTTCTGATGCAGCGAAGTGTTGAATGGATACGCAAATCATTGTTATGACAAGAGAAGACACTAATGTAATGAGGTGTTTGGGTGGCTTAGCAGCAGTCAGCAGGCATTTTGAGACTGCGGTTTCTTCTTGTAGACTTATATTGCATGTTGTCATTTGTGGGTAAAAAAATTGTAGTCATGCTGAATCATTAGATGTTTATACTCTCTAGTAGGGTTAACTTCTCTGGTTCAATGCCTTCTAAATCAAAGAGAAATATGTAAATCTACTCAAAATTCTCTGGAGACTGGAAGTCCTTTTTGTTATGCTTTTTGCACACAGTCCCATAAGAAAGAGTCCAGGCTATCTTGAAATCATAGCAGACAAATCTCGATATCAAAGAAATCCAAATTTCTATTTGGTGACTGGGGCACAGCACAGACCATATATTTTGAATAACAATACCTTGAAGTGTCTCTAGGTAGGCTAGTCATTGCAACCACAATTAATTCTCATGTTTCTTCACATGTGAAAGAAGAAGTCATACTTTTAAGCACTTTCTCACTTGCGCAGCAGCTCCAGAAGGACAGAGAACAGGGCACAGTGCAAGATTGACGGGTTGTGCACTGTAAGAAAGCTTTAAGAGCACTCAAGTTTGTCTCAGCATCTGGTTTCATTGCAGAAAAGCTTCTAGAAAGACATATTCTGGACATGCAGTTAGCAACTAGTAGGTCCAACTCCAGTCTGTGTTGTGAAAGTCTATGACCTGGATACCAGCTGTTTCTGTCATTGTTTTAGAAATGCTATTCAGTTTGGGTGTCTCTTACCTCTTTTAATGGGCATTTATCCTTTCCTATCTGATCTTAACGAAATGGACTCATCTTTGCACAGATTTCTAAGACTGGTATTTTAAGTGCTGGCAGTTTGATAATATTCATTTGTAGACTTCTTTTGCTGAGATCTGTATTTTAATTAGTCCTGAGTTGGATTCCCTATCCTAGGAGTAAGGAATCTCTCAGGATATTCATTAGGGGCAATGTGTAGAATTTCTATAGTCTGATGGGGCACCAGTTCTGTCTGGAGGGCTTATGTTCTCTTAAGGCTGCAGGCCATTTTATCCATCTGGTGACAAATCTACCCAAGGCAATATACAATTTGTTCTCTAAATTCTTTATGTCTATACCACTGGTTTCTAAGAGGGCGTATTCTGGATTAGGAATCACAGTTCCAAAGCGAATTGTGGTTCCTCACAGTTGTGAAGGCAATAGGAGTTTTTGGAAGACCAGTGGGAGGACTGAGATGCTGGAAACTTACTTTAAAAATAATTCATCTGCTCTGCAATGAGTCACTCAGCATCACAAACAAGCTCTTCTGCCACTACTGCTCGATGTGCACAGAGAGCCCATGCAAACAGAGCAGAGGATATATTGTCATGGTCTTTTGACAAACACCTCCCGCAGCAGCTCTTCATTTTCTTCTCTTCAGTTTTCCCAGGTTTCTGATTTCTTTCTTAACAAGCTTTGAAGAATTTTTATTTTGTTTTGCTTTTTGTTGTTGTTGTTCCAAAATGGCAGCTGCAGAGCTCACCTCTTTCTCTGTTTGCTTCTTGGAGACAGGAATCATGCTTTAGAGCAGAAATGCAAGGCAGTTTTCCAGACCATTTTTCCAGAAAATCCAATGTCTTCATACATTATGTCCTGCCTGCCATGGCTGACTAAGAGAAGAAAAAAGGTCTATGAGTAATTACAGATTTGAATGATTGGACTTTTAAAGATGTATTTTTTAAACTTGTGAATTGTATTATAACTTTCCTGAGTTGGTCATTGCTGTTGGAGTTATACTTTAGAGGAATAGATAGGACCACAATTTTTAGAAGTCTGATCTTGAAGGAAAGAAATGGCTATTACATCACTTCTGTATTTTTATAGGTCATTTCCATTCATTATTCTGTAGTGATTATATTTTGCTTAGATCAGATCATACTTCATTTATAAAATGTGAATCATATAGAAAAAAAATGTAATTTACTAAAGAAATGTTAATTTTTTCAGACAAGTCCACTAAGAAAGCACTTCAGTAAAAGATCATAGAATAAATTAAAATATATTTTATGATAGTTTATAGGAAAAATCATCAGTAAAACCCTGTGAGATAAAAAGTTCACTGCTGTATCTGAAAACAACTTCCATTTCGTGTTTTCAGTTTTTACTGATCTTGTGTCTAACATGTTTCTAATGGAAGACACCAAATCTGAAGCAGACAAGAAAAAGAACGGGGAGGAGGGAAGGGGTAGAGGGAAGCAGCAGCTGCAGCAAACGTGATCTCAACATTTGAACAGAAAATTTCTTTTAACCCTGGGGATCCACAGTCACTCCACTCCCATCTCCCCCCATCCCTTTTCTCCTTTTGCATAGCAAAAAAATAGGAAGAAGCTTCTGGCAACCTGACTCCCTCACTGCCTGCTGAAGGTGTTGGCTCATGATCTGTTTAAAGCAATGGACATGTAACTGCATGGAGGGGCAATCCTATTGCCCACCCTTCATCTCCAGCATTGCTACACTTTTGTGTCAGCATCCAGCATTAATACAATTGCATAAGAAATCAAACATTTTGCATAAAATTTTATAGTTAGATTTGTTGTAAGCTAGACCACGGCTTTGTGAACTACAGTGGTTTAGCTGGAATATCAACATAATAGAAAGGGGAAAACCTCTGCTGAGAAAGGCTGTGTGGACCTAAGGAACTAATGAAACTGTGTCCAGTATTTGATCGATACAACTGAACAACTTGTCTGATTAAATAGAAGAAATTCATATTTAGTGCAACAAGAACGTTGACATTAGACTTTTTTTTTTTTTTGCATTACTTGTGATGCAAAATAATGAGGATGTACCTTAGAAGGGTCTCACTTTGTGTAATGTTCTGACTTCATTGTCATATTTTATACAAGAAAGCAAGAGGGTATTTGTTACTATCACTCTTTAAATTAATTATTAATAATTATTATTTAAATATTAAAAGTAGGTACATTTTTTTTTTCTAATAGCATAAGAAGAGTGATAGTAACACTCTACTGTGTTCTCATCATCTAAAGATGATGAGAATGACATTAAACTCCTATTGGAAAGCATTTAATCAGAAATATGCTAAATAATTTATCATGAGAATAGCTGGACTTTATTTTCTGCAGGTTAAAAAAAAAAGAAAAAGGAAAAATGTTAATTATCAGCACACTGTTCAATGGCAGCATAATATTGTTCATCCATAGATCTCTAAGCTCTACAAAAGGATATAAAAATTACCATGAGCATTTCATAGAGAAATTGATACACAGAGAGGTTATACTAAGTACTTATCAATGAACATATATTTTGTTCAAATTACAGGTGTATTTTAAATGCATTATAGGTGATGCAATTATCAAAGTGTAATCTCACCAAAACCAAATCAAAACTAATTTAATGCATCATAATTTTAGAAAAATTCTGAGCATGGAGATTGTCTTCCCAGCATGTGTTATGTTTTAAGTGTCTGGGGCAGTGGACTAAAGCCACAAAAAGAAAAAACCTCAGCTTATCATGACCTGTGGTCATAATCATGACCACATAAATCATTTCCAAAGTACAGAAGATATAAAGTAAAGGATAAAAAATGGATGCAGGAAGATATAAACCAGAAATAAAACCTGGCTCTAAGAACAACTGTTCACATTAAATTGGACAATAATGAAAATGATGAGCATCCTTGACAGAAGTAGAGGGAAGAGGACATTTCACCGAAAAAAAAACCTCATTTCTTAAAATCAGTGGAAGAGAGTGGGTGATATGTGCTGTGGACAGTTTCTGAATAGTCTCTACGTGCAGCCTCATGCAGAACACATGAATCAATCTAGAGGTGACAAATGTATGGATGATTACTTTTAAGCAGTGAAGGTTAAATTACTCGTCTCAATGAGTTTTAGACAAAGTCAAAAAGAAACGAAGTCTTCTGACGCTCATTGTCTGCTCTAAGCAGTATGCAGTGCTACTTGTAATTAAACCAGCTACACAGGCATGACACTTCCAATGCACTTCCTTAGTCTTTTCACTATTATGGAATTACTGATAGCTAAAACGTTATGGATTTGGCCAATTTAGGCAAATCCTGTACTGAAGGTGTTGACCTTTTGAAAATGGATTCCTTCTGCACATTGGGTTTTTACTTTCCCTATCTTGTTTCTCCTTTAGCAATTATTCATCTTTTATGGCTTCCTTCAGTTAAAAGCTTCAGCAAAGGGGAACATTTGTTCCAAATCAGAATGGAAGATCTGGTACTTTTCTGTACATTAAAAAGAAGAAAGTTCAATTTTCTTTCTGAAAAGCACAGAAAGACCATTACGTGAGATGTAAAGACAGAGAGAAAAAGGGGCTGAATTCCCAAAATATTTGATGGTAGAAGTAATAATAGCAATGAATGAGGCCACATAAATGATTCATGAGACTCATTTTTTTCCTATTGTTACTAAAAAGAGGCTCATTATTACTGAAAAAATTCTTTGTTAGTGATGTAAAAAGAAATCAGTATTTGCTATCAATTACTTTCATTAACACTAAGCCTTTGTATACAGTTTTAGAAATATATTTTATAACAATATAATTTCGTAATTTCATCCCTACTGTGCTTTGAGCCTTCTGAGACCCACAAATCTTTTTAATACCTCTACTCCTGCTGATAGTAAAAAGTCTTGTGGGTGTAGTAACAGCTAAAAATACAATAGTAAATGATTCTAATATTACCATTTCAGAGGTCACAACGGGTAACAAAGAGACCACGAGCACATAAAATAAACATCCCGTTCTAAAACACAGGCAAGCTGTAGCTGCAGGATGATCACTTTGAGGAGCTGTGCCTGCTTTAAGAATATTTTCTTCTTGAGTTTGAAGCCCCTTAGAAATGTCTGAACATATGTTTGAGGCAATAAAATTTCAATGGGATATTTTTTCCTCTTAAAGCCCAGTACATAAGACTGACTTGCAACATGAGACAGCCACAAAGTGAATCAAGCTAAGAGTGCATGTTTAGTAGAGAGATGTAAGGAATGAATAGAGCTAAACCTGTTCTTTTTGATTTTTAAACAATGTGTCACTAGAAACCAATGAAGACAATAAAGAATGGGATTACCATGCATCCGTCTGAGAGATTTCAATCAACATTTAAATAGTTTTGGAGGACTTAATGTAAAACAGGGAACTTTCCCAAATAAGTAATCAAAGTAATCCATTAAGCCTGTAATCACCATTATGCTTTGGTGTCCTCATGCTTTAGAATAAACTGATTGTGTAAATACATTTGAAGTTGTACCTCAGGCAGGTAAATGTATTTTTTTTTTAATTGCTGTACATTATATCCCTTCATCCTCAACTTCAAAATATATTAAATCCTTCCTAAATCTGGTAAACAGAATATCTGAAAGAGTAGCATTCTTGATAAGGTTATAAATATGTATAAATAATTATAAGCTAAATGAGGCCAACCTTACAACATTGGAATACAAGGACTATGTAAATAATGTCTAATTATTATAGAGATTTGCTATGAACAACTTATATTAGTTTTCTGTAAGAATATGTTAGTGAACCTCCAGGAACTGGAGCAATACTAGCTCCCTTCCCATCTATTCTCCATTTTTACCTGAGTTGGGAGACTATGTAAGAAGTGGGGTCTCTGGCTCTTATGGGAAATTTTACGCTGAGTATTACTAGCTTTACAATCACACTAGGGTTATAAACTTAACTGATGAGACTAGCTATTTCTGTATAAGCAGCAGAATGGCATTTCACACATTTGATGAAATGAAAGAAACATAAGAAATCTTTGCATCTTCCAGAGAAGCCAGAAGATTTATTTGGATTAATTAGACAGAGGAAAACACTTGCAGGCAGAGACCCTGGTGTAGGTAAAGCCAGTCAAATGTTTTGCTAAATATTTTTGCACTGCTCTGTCATGAAGAAATTTATAGCTCAACAGAAAGGAATCTAGTACTGTTAGCACAGATTGTCTATAGGGAGGAAAAATTCAAACCTCCAAATGAAGGAATTTTGTAGCTTTGATATTCTTTTTTTTTTTTTTTAATTTTTCTATGAAGAATGGATCCTACTTGATATCTTTGAGCAGTGGACTTTGGAAGTTTAAAAGAAAAAGAAAGGAAGATCTCACAACTTCATACTTTGAACATCAATATTGAAACCATGTTACTATTACAGAAACTAAGAATATTGCCAGAAGTGCTTCCTGTCAGGAAAAAGTAGACTGTCAATGACTCTCAGTGGAACAGTCTTTTCCATAGTTGTCCATGTTTTTTTCTCTCCCAAGTCTTGGTCCTGAAATTTCTTAGACCTTTGCTCCTCATGCCATAAAACTATACAGCCATTGTGAATGCTCTGAGTGTTCAGCTGGGTAGAACTGGACTTTTCTGAAAATCTCGCTTCAGAGAAACCTAAATACATAGATGTTTTCCTAAATTCCTGGAATAAAAAATTCCCTGGAAAGTGCTATACTTTCCCTGAGTATAGATAATTAATCTAGGAGATACAAGTAATATGGCTTTAACTTTCCCTTTAGGTTTGCATTAGTTACACTGAAAGTTGCACTGAAATTCTAGGATAAAGAAGCCTCAGAGCTCACCAGTTTCATGGAGAAACTACTTCAAGATGAAGAGAAGCCTCACAAACTTTGCCAATAGTTGGTAATGATGGAAAGATTACAGATACAAATTGCAGAATGGACTATCAAAAGCATTAAAAAAAACCGGTATATTAATGATCAGTTTTAACTGGCAATCATTTTACACAAAATTTCACACTTACAGACTGGGACCATATTTCTGCTTTGTGCCACATATTTATATTTGCTTAGCAGGTAAGGGACTTTTCAGGTGTAAGCATTGGAAGCTAGTAGAAGCAAAACCTTGTTTTGGTTAGGTAGTTCTGCAATTCATCTGGACTAGGGAGTCTGGCAAATGTTAACTTCATTAAAAATTTTGGTACCAGATCTTCAGCCCTGAAGAAGATTAACTCATTATCATTAACTCAGTGGACGGTACAAACACTGGTTGTAGTTGGCCTCATAAAGAGTCACTTACAGTTTTCAAACACTGCATCCAAAAAAAAATGATGTTAGGCAAAAATCATAAAAATATCTCAGCATAAAAAAAAGATTATTATTAAAGCCATGCTTTCCGGGTAATATGGTTCCACATTTCTGCTTTCCTATTCTTTCTCTGCTTGGACCGCCTTGCCCATGAAATGCAGCAGCATTTTCCCTCAGTAAAGACTTTGAATCAAGAGACTCAGCACTGTGAGAAGTGATCTATAGAGGGAAATGGGCTAATTACATTCCAAGTCATCAGAGGAACTACAGTAACCTTTCTAATTTAATCTTTTATTTTGGACAAAAATGTCAAAGAGTTTAAGTTTTTGGGGCAAAGTTTTTTGTTTCTACAGATTTGCCTTCATAAGAATCAAAACTTTCTTCATAAAGTCAAGCCTAAGTCTATTAGCTTGAAAATTTGAAGCTCATATTTCTAGATGTTACCAGTGACCTCACATGTCCAAATACTATGGATTCAGCAAGCAATTAAAAACTTAGTATCTTAATGTAGTAAATGGCATCTTTAATGAGATATATTTGGAGAATTTGTACAGACAGCTACCAAAAAATACTAGTATAATGGCATGAGTTATGCTGGACATAAAGGGCTGGGTAATTGTCAGCTATATCAAGAAAGAAATATGTAATGCAATTCTAAGAAATGACAACCATACTCTATCTCCTCCACCCCTCCCAATTACTGGAAATTACTAATGATATCAAAGCTATAGTTGAAAAACAGAAAGAAATGGACATCAATTTTACATTATCCTTAAATAAAATTTATGATGTTTCACATTAGCATTCAGTGTCTACAGAAGGAAGAATGGACAAAAAATGGGAAGCTTTGGTACAAGAGATTGAAAGCTGGAAAAAAATGGAAGAAAAAGAAAGTGGAAACAGAAAGTGGTGGTTTCATTTACAGCTCTGGCTAACATATTATATAGGTGTAAAAGGTAAGTGTCAGGCATTAGCTTTTATTGCTCATTTAACGTAAGAAAGAATCTGAAAATTGAAAGAAACAGCAATTGTTACTATGCAGTCAGCCTCAGAAACAGTCTGCAAGTTCATGGTAGGCAAGACAATGTGTAACAAGACTAGTTTAAAATTTATGACTAGAAAAATAAAGCATGATTTTGTAACACAAAAAAAATGCAGATTGAATTAATTAGAGTCAGAGAGGGTGCAATTTTAGTAGTATTTAAAAAGATATTCACATATTTTCCATTCAACTTGGACCATGAATTCAGTAAGCTTTATTCAGCATTAGGAAAACAACAACAAAAAAATCATTTCAGCTATTGTAATTGGTTTATTTTTTTTTAAGAGGGAGAAATAGAGCACCTATAAAATTGCTTTATATGTCTAACATGAGCATCACCTATCTGAAAGGTAGTATCAAACATTAAAAATTAGTCTCTTTAAACAAAGAAATCACAAATGCGTGAGTTGTTTCCTTTACTAATAGAATTGAATCACTGGGTTGTTAGAACTGATAAACTGATAAATCTCCTTCAGGGAAACCGGTAAAAGATTCTCTAAAGCCTAGTCTCAATTTCATATTCTGAAATGACCTCGGCACTTGTGAAGAAATAATTTAATAATTGTTTTTCACACCCTGAAAACAGCCATAATTTATGCTAGAATTACACTAAAATAACTCATTTTGAATAGATGCTAAATCATGAGCATAAGTGAGAGCTGTAGGAATGCTTGTGAAATCAGTTAAAGAAAACCTGTTTTATGTAAGATGAAAAATTCAATTGATATCAAAGAAATTACTTGCAGAGTAAGTTACACAAAGTAGAAACTAGCCTTTCATAAAATCAGAAAAAAGAAAAGCCACCTTTCCCCTGTAGGAAAAAAAAAAAGAAAAACAAAAAGTATATACCTTTATTTCTAGCAAATGCAAGTAAATATGTATAGCTCATGTGACATATCATCACAATACAACTTGACTGCTATCAAGACTGGCAAAAGGGCAATGCAATTAGATTAAATATATATATATATATATGTATCAATATTTGTTTGTATCTTGCTCCTAAAAACAAATGCAGTGGCTCTGAGAAAGAATAATAGAACTATGCTTTTCCTTGTGCAGTGCAAATTACCAAGAGGAAATATAACCATCAGTCTTAGCATATGGTTGCAAGATTTAACTGAGGTCCTTATAAGTCACAGCTTATTACTAGACAACAATAATAATTATAGGGAAACTGACCTGATTTTAATTCAGAATTCTAGTCATCTTTATCTCAAAATATTCTGTGGTTCATTTTTCCTGCTTGTTGTCTTTCATACTCTTTGTGCAGTAGCACAATTTGTGAGAAATGAGAAATACATATGTCACACTTTTGAAAATAGTAGGAAACTCCTGAGAGAACTCTGTTCTCACGAGACTTCTGTAGAGAACAGAATGGCTTGTCTAAATTTTGTTTTGGTTAAGTTAGCTAAAATTTTAAGCCAAAGATTCATTCCCAGATGCAAATTGTTTTTACCATTCTCACTGATAATGTGGGAGTTACTATTTCCTAATACAACTGCTCTTATCTAAGCATAGTTATGATGTGCTGTAAGAAATTACAGGATGCATAACATGGGAGGGAATTAATACTAAGTTAAAGGCTACAGTCTTTTTTTTTTTTTTTTTTTTTTTTTATGCAGAGCTCACTTTTCTTAATTCAGGACAATTAAAAGGCAGAAAGAAAAAGAAGTCAAACATGATCTACAAAATGAAGAGTCTCCTAAAGGGGAGCAAGGGCATCAAGAAAGCTGCTTAAAAAATCACTTGAAGACATAAGTACATTTATAAATAAGACATTTATAACAGATACAAAGAATAAATGAAGAATAATGGCTTAGAAAAGAACTGACACTGCATTATCTGGCTTCTACGTTGTACTTCTGAGATCAGCATGGTTTTACCTGTGGATCAAAAACCATCTGAGCAGAAAGTGTTGGAAGAGGAAAAAAAAACTAAGAAAAATCTAAGAAGATTTTGGTTTGGGACAAAATCTAAGCAAAAAGGTAAGAACGGTGCAAGGCTGTCTTGCACTGTTGCATAAGCAGCCCAGGGAAGGAAGTCCATTCCATGGCCAGAAGTCTTTTCCCATCCCAAGCAATGAGAATGAAAAAAATGTCAGTCTATCATCTCCCAAAATTATTAAAAGATAAGGTGTAGCAGAAATGCTACCTCTCTGTTCAGGAACAACAGGTACCTTCCACCTCTGAATCTTCTTACACTTTCAGATTTCCTTTCACTCCATTATGCTACTCATATTTTGCTTTTTCTCAGTTTTTTTTTCTCATCCCTCTGATTTATGAGGTTATTCACTAACTATAACAGGGAGACTGAGCAACAGTAATAGCCACAAGCTGCATACTCTGTTCACACAGCCTATTTACAAAACACTGCAGATATTTAATAGAATAACTATAGAATAATCACTTCAGGTCATTGCCTTGACTACCTGTGATTAAAAATATTCATTTACATTGAGTAAAATCCTTGCCCATTCCCTGGTCCATGAAATGACAGATAGAAGAATTTATCAAGCATAAAGGATGTATGCAAACCCCAGATTTGACCATGTGAAATCTCCTCTAGTATAAAGCTTAAGGTTAAGCATCCATCCAGCAAGCACCTTGTAAATGCTGCTCTAGAAGAGATTCAGAGGCAGGCTATATGAGACGTATTTCTAAGAAGTAACTGCAATGCGTACGCATCCCAGGTTAGAGCCTGTGCCAGAGATTTAGGTCACAATCTCACCTGCTGAATGTTCAAATATATTGAAAAAAAAATACAAATTTGCTTTATCAAAAATGAAGGAAAGTGTAGAAGTTCAAGCAAGAATAGCTTTAGCTTTCAATGCCTTCAGGTATGAAAATGATGCTGGGTTAAAAAGATGGCATTGCAGAATGGACTTAGCTTGATAAGTAATGGAGTAAAAAATAGAACACATTGAGTTCAGAAGACAAGAGAAAGGAAAACAGGATTAGGAAATGTTAATCATCTAAAAAAATGTTGATGTAAATGTTAATGTCAAATGTTAATGTAAAATCTTAATCACCTTTTTGTAGATGATGCCAAACTGGGTGGAGTGGCCGACACTCCAGAGGGCTGCGCTGCCGTTCAGAGGGACCTAGACAGGCTGGAGAGTTGGGCAGGGAGGAACCTCCCTTGGGGAGGGGAGGTTTGACAAGGACAAGTGGAGGGTCCTGCACCTGGGGAGGAATAACCCCAGGCACCAGTACAGATTAGGGGTTGACCTGCTGGAAAGCAGCTCCACAGAGAGGGATTTGGGAGTCCTGGTGGACAACAAGTTAAGCATCAGTCACCAGTGTGCCAAGATGGCCAATGGGATCCTGGCTGCATGAGGCGGAGCGTTGCCAGCAGGTTGAGGGAGGGGATCCTGCCCCTCTGCTCAGCTGTGGTGAGGCCGCACCTGGAGCACTGGGTGCAGTTCTGGGCTCCCCAGGACAAGAGGGACATGGAGCTTCTAGAGAGGGTCCAGTGTAGAGCAACAAAGATGATTAACGGACTGGAGTATCTATCGTATGAGGAAAGACTAAGCGAGCTGGGCCTGTTCAGCCTGGAGAAGACTGACAGGGAAATCTGTTACTGTTTGAAAGTGTAGGGGGGAGAGGGCTGGAGGGGAGGTGAGATACCAGATACTGTGGGAACTATAGGCCCGACTCTGGCAGTATCAGATTGACGAACAGTCTCTCAAATGTAGGTCCAAACGCCTTCCAAAAAAGTAGTTAAGTTTACAAATAGGATGATTTATTCAAATGCAACATTTACAAAGCAGTTTTTGGATGTCAGTACAGGAAATTCTCTACTGCAGGGTGGGGTTTTTAGCCCACTGGCTCTGATGTACGAATGTGCAACCATCACTCACCCCAGAAGATGGGAGAGGGCTCTCCGTCTCAAGGAGCCTCCTCAGGCGGCGTCCCAACATGAGAGGAGGAAAAGGATTCAGCCCATCCACTGATCCAGAAGTTATGGTGGATTCTTCCCTCCTCCTCCTTTCCTCCTTAGTTCACTCTTTATATATATTTTCTTTACATTCAGGTGGAGCTTGAGTGACTCTAGTCATACCTAATATTGTTATTGATTGGTGCAAAAGTTTCTCGCTTTCATTAAAGGTGCAGTCAATGGCAA
>VZSV01000027.1:3548746-3562679 GCA_013398735.1 Nothocercus julius | reverse complement strand
TATCTCCCATGGGCAGCTACTGTGCGGCCTGGCAGCGGCCCAGCACAGGGAGCGCAGCAGAGTTTGGCCGCGGCGCCTTCGCTCCGCTCCAGCCTCCGTTACTCCTCTCGGCAGCTGCGGGGAGGGCAGACGGTGCTGCCTGGGGAACTGTGGAGGAGCAGAGCCCGGGCCGACCAACCACCCTGGAAGTGGCAACTGTGCATCACCCCAAGGAAGCTCTTGTAATGGCACAACTGCTGTTAGGCCCTAGTTTTTTCTAAGTTCCCCCTTTTCAAGCAATCCTTCCACAGCATCTTATTGATATATATAAATATATGAGGGGAGAATGTAGAGAGAATGGGGCCAGACTCTTCTTGATGGTGGCCCCTGACAGAGAAGGGGTAATAAGTATAAATTAGAACATAGGAAATTCCACCACCATGTGAGGCAGAACTTCTTTCCTGTGAGGGTGCCAGAGCCCTGGCACAGGCTGCCCAGAGAGGCTGTGCAGGCTCCTTCTCTGGAGATCTTCCAAACCTGCCTGGCTGCCACCCTGTGCCCCGGGCTCTGGGTGTCCCTGCTGGAGCAGGGGGGATGGACTGGATGATCTCTAGGAGTCCCTTCCAATCTCAACCATTCTGGGATTCTGTGAGATCTTGTAAAAGACCAGGAATCTTTCCTCATGGTCACTCACATTAGCACTCTAATTTCAGTTGTTATTAATTTACCTATGCATCTTAAAAACAGTTATCTAGAATGGATAAAATGTGAAACAGTTCCTATTTATGTACTTCTGGTATAACTACACACTGTCTCACCAATTCTTTCTTTCTACAGTCTCCCTATTTAAGACATTATAAAATCAGTTTGTGTAAATTCTTCATAAAAAAAAGTAAAAATGTGGGCATGACTTAGGGACTCTATTTTTTTTTTTTTTTTTTTTTTTTTAGTGATGTAAATTGATTTTCGCTAAGAGTTTTAAGGAGACGTAACTTCTTGGTTATCCTGACTCTCTTCAGATTCATGACTATGGAATTATCGGTGAAAATATGCTGTCTTCAGCCCTTCTACTTTTTCTAGCTACTACTTTGGAAAGAATGCATTAAAATAGTATTACTACTGTATTTTGTAGTTTGATGGGGTGAAAATATCTGGACAATATTTTAGCTTTGTTTATAAGCTTTTTTTCTAAATGAAAGTGAGTTTGTCAGCAGATTTTTATCCTTTATATGTATATATGTAAAATTCAACAACATAAACATACATTTTATAGTTTTGATTACAAATCAGAAGGTTTGCATTCTGCTTAGAAAAGCTTTAAGATCAGGAGCAAATGTACAGCTTCAGTTCTCAGTTGTATCTGCTATAACGTTTATATGTATATACATAAATGTATGATATGTGCCTCATGGAAATATTAATTTGTCTATATTTTTTTTTCCCAGTAAAGGCATGTCTACCTGTTAAAACTTAAGGATCAAAATAGGATGAAAAAGTTGCATACAGCCATCTTTCCTCAGCTTATGAATAGTGGGAAATACACCCTGTCAGGACCTGAGTTAGATAAGCAACACAGATCCATTCTAAGACATTACAATGAGACGTTCCAGCTCCTCTTTCCATCTACTGAACTTCATTCATAATCATGGGTTAATCCTCTTTAAAAGTCTGAAAGCATGAAAGATAGCATGACTAGAAAAGCCTTTCCAATGGCTGGGTTGTAAATCGTAAGGACTCTTTTCTTTTGAAATATTTTTGGCAAGTCTCTCAGCAGAAATCTGGTGACAGAACTGAAATTCTGTAAAAAATGGTGACAACTTCAAAGAAAAAACAAATCCAAAACATTGGTAAACAAACTATTATTTTCAGTGAAATAACTCATTTCAAAATAATATTTTTTAATGATCATTTGCAATTAATTACACCAGGAAATCCTTTCATAAAAACACTTCTTGTGACCTACACCACGCTTAACGGAAAGATTCCCGTTGGCATGGCTGAGTTTCCAGGGCAGTTCCTTCATTCTCTGTTATGTTTCCAGGAGACCATGCTTCCTGGGAAAAACAGTGTTTCTCAGTTTGTTGACAATAGCAGAATAAAAAGTCTCCCTGCTGTGCAAGTTTTATTTCAATAATATTGCTAATTTTTTTTTAGATCAAAACTCCTGGTCTGTTCCATAACATGAAATACAAAGTTGTTACAGTGGGATGCAAGTGGTATGAGCAGCAGCAGGTTATCATTTGAAAGTCAGATTATATGGTATGTATTCTCATATAAAGTAGGGACCATTCAGTTGTAAAAGCTAAGGTATTTCCTTAAATATTTGTATTTGTTTCATATTTATAGAGGAAGATACAGGCATAAGCATTATGTACCCAATTACAATGCAAGTCTCAATTAAACAAGCAGTCCTTATCTTATTCTATGATTGGAATTTTCTGTCTAAGAAAACAAAGAAGCTAAAAAACAAACTCTGAAAAATTGTCTGCATACCATAGGCCTGCCAGCCTTTCCTGCAACTTTGCATACTCCATATGAAGCTTTATATCCAACTATAGGAAAAAAAATCAGCTGATAAGCTCTTCAGAATCCCAAATGCTGTTGTATAGGAAAAATAGAGCTCTGAGCAAAATGATGTCAAATTTCCTTGTATTAAATTAGAAAATGTATAATCACCTTCATGTCACTTGTTGGATAAGAGCCTGAGACAAAATATTCAAATCGAAAAGAAAGAGATCATTTCTTAGTTTTAGTTATTTATGAAGTATTGAGGAAGAACCAAGAGCTGTCTAACACAGAAGAGCTTTTTCAAAAACATCAATATGATTTACACAGTTTTACACTTCCACATGGCCACTGGGCTTAAGTGTTGCTTAAGTGACTGTTCGGAAAAGCATGTGTTTATTTTTTGGCAACTGAAAATCTTCTGAATCAAAGGAGGAATTATCTGAGACAAAGGAGATAAGTGGGGACAGTGAGCAGCTATACCACCATAGTTCTCCTACATGGTTTTGCAATAAACCAGCCAACTTCTAAGCAAAATGCAAATGCATGTTCTTGATTCTTCACTTCAGGGATTACCACATAGACAATCTGACAAGACTGCACCAGGTTTGGCTCTCTCCGCCTTGCACAGTCCTTCAGCACTATCTGATCAGTGTCTCCAAATTCAGGTGCCTCTCCATGCACTTACGCTACTATTCAGGGCATATAACAGACTCCCTCTGTTTCTTGCAATATAACGAGCATTCTGGTGAGCTGCAGTGCTCATTTTATTTCATACATTTTGAGAGAAAAAAAAAACAAAATCAGAACACACAGACAACCTAAATCTGACCTGTTTTATAGATCCACTTTACGAAATGCATGCAATCTTCTCTAGAGAAGGCTATGACCAAGTGGTGTGGATTTAAGCAACTCTGCACCACTTGGCCGAGCACCAGGCACCACTGCCTGGAATGGATGTATTTAGCAGTGTCAGTGTTGCCACAGACTGACAAACAGAAATGTGATTTACAGTATTACAAGGCCAAACCATATCAGACTCCAGGAGTTCTTTGGTAAATACAAAATAGTGATATCCAATCATTGTAGAAATCAGGACTTTTTTTTTTCTATCTAGATGATTGACCGTGAGGGTGACAGAGCACTGGCACAGGCTGCCCAGGGAGGTTGTGGAGTCTCCTTCTCTGGAGACCTTCAAGACCCGCTTGGATGCAGTCCTGAGCCACATGCTGTAGGTGACCCTGCGTGTGCAGGGGGGTTGGACTAGATGATCTCTAGAGGTCCCTTCCAACCTTAAGCGTTCTATGATTCTATGATTAAGTGCTTTTCAGTCTGTCTCTGGGACACCAGCATGCCCAGTATTTTATGCACTTTCTCAGGAAATGGTTTATACAGTTAGCACATAGTTACAGTTGTTAAAACTCAGTGGGCAAATTGTTGGGGGAGGTCTGGCAGAGTGGAATTTTTATGCAAATCTGCTGTACTCCAAAACACACTTTCCTTGAATTTGAGGCATTTGCTGCTGTGGTTGTTGTAGGTGCTACAGATATATCACAATAGCGTAAAAATCCGTCACATTCTGTACATTGTCTTGATTGGGTTGTGACTAACCCCTTGGGCAAACAACAGTGGATCACGTGCTCACTATTTCACATATCAACTGCAGTAATTCCAGGCAGTCTTTATTAAGTGGACGCTGATAGAGAAAGACTGCAGCAAGTAAAAGTAAGGAAGTAAATAAATAAATAAATAAATATGCAAAACAGACCGCCAAAACTTATGCCTGGTCAGATCATAAGTATAGATCAGGCAAAATCCTATCTTCTACAGTTTTCAACGGTTCTGTTAGCAATATAATGTTGTTTGATTGCTCACAGAACCAGCTTACCACAAATGCAACAAAGCAGTGAGCTAATTTACATTTTCTGTAAAGTGCAAGTGAAAATATAAGTGACGCTTAATTGTCTTCTCAGGCATAAACTGACTTTAGTTATTCCAATGTAAAACTGAAAGAATCTTATCTACTGTATTGGTTGTAATAATGTTCCTTTTGATTACCTTTGTTTCCTATGAAGTAACATGTGGTTTACCCAGGTATTTTTTAAGTATAAATGTACAAGAGTAAAGAAAATGTTAAGTGATTATTTGTAGCAAGTAGAAGTGGTAAGATAGAAGAAGTTATGCAAAGAGCTATTGTGCTGGGAATGCTATGCTGGGCACACTTTTACTTATTTTAGTTTTTGTTAAGAGTTCAGTGAACTAGTTCTTTTTTGATATGGTTTGTTTAGTTTTAGCTGACATAGAAATTGTTATAAATGTATTCTAAAATGCAGGTGCCTCAAGAAAAGGCCATATTGATGCTTTCACATTCTTTAATGATTCTGTGGTCCTATAACTTGAATGAATTAAGAAAACAACTCAAATGCCAAGTTCTTATTGCTTGAAACTTCCACAGGGACTAACAGGGCTGACATTTTTAAAATGAATCCTTTAAAAGCATGAAATTTGCACACAAAAATGCTTGTACAGACACATAAATACCTCACCTCAAATTCTTCTGGGAAGTTATATATATATAAACTGATTCATAAAAGGAAAAAAGAATAGAAAGGGGAGAAAATGAGTTTGAGAAAATTGGAAACAAACAAATAAACAAACTATATGCATTTTCTTCCAAATCTGGGAGATATACAGCATTTTAAATAATCATTCTAACACAGAGAGGACTCTTTCTTTTTTTTCTAAATCTGCTGAAAAAGATCTATCTATCTTGAATGAGGTAGTAGAAATTCCTATTGTGCTGATACTAAAGCATAATTATTTTCTTCCTGATTCTGTATAATAATTTTGTATAAATAATAAAGGACTTCTGTGAATGACAGTTTTCCTGCAACTAGTTCAGCATCAAACAAAAACAGCAAATACCACAATCTAATCTGGAGAAAAATATTCCATTTTGAGTTGGAGTTTGAAATTTTTTAAAGATCAATTTGCTTTTATTATAGGATTCCATTTTTGGGGCTTTTTGGATTACATTATTTCTTGGAAGATCAGAAAAAAGCCTACAATTTATGTTTCAGTCTTTGTACTGAAACCTACAGATACAAAGCTGTTAAGATTTGTGACTAAGGCAAATTTTAGGATAGTTTATTCTGAATCTTAGCAGACAACAATTTATCAAGAATAACAGTGATGCTGCTATAACCTGTAACTATGCTAACAAACTCTATAGTAAATGCAATATTTATAAACCCTTTCCACTCAAGATACTTAACATCATTGTAAAAACTCTTATAAGCACAGCCAAATATTTTACTCAAGCTACAAGCACCAATTCAACTGCACCAATCGATTCAATAAGCACCAGGCTACTCCCTTGGACCTTGCCTGCATAATAGGTGGAAAAGTGCTGATTTTCAATGGACCTAGTTCCATCAAGCCAGAATAACACAACTGAATACTCCCTTTAACGTTAGCCTACAAACAGTACCTTTGCATAACTAGGAAAAAAAAAAGAAAAGATATACATCTATATACATTGCAATTTATTGCAATATATTTATATATGTAAATATATATACATTATGTGTGTTGATGATAATGAACACACATAAAATGCTAGTAAATGCTAGTTTTAATTATAATTTGGGCATTAGTCAAGGCAATATAATTTCACTCCAACCATTATCAGTTAACATGTACTAAAACAAAAGCGAAACCAACATTCTAGCATCAATTGGATGCATGAGTTATTTAAATATTTCAATTCAAATGCTTTTTTTTTTTTTTTTTTTTTTTTTTTTTGTGACCAGGCTTGTTAATGTGTTTAATTTTAGCTAGCTGTACAATAAATAAAGGAAATGGCAGGGTGGGGGAAAAGATTCAATCTATTTCAAACATGGGATAGGTAAGCTGAATTAATATTGTAACATAGCTTTGTATGTCAACACTTATGAGAAAAGCCCCTGCACTTGTAAGGTCTGACAGCAAAACCGGGGAGAAATCTCATCTCTGTGTGCCCCAAAGTTAGGTGCCCTGAAGATCTATCAGGAAAATAACTGCTTGTGTGTTATTTGTTCTTTCACTTTTGAAAGAAAAATGTGATGAATGCCTTAAGTTCATAAACTGTCCTCACACACATTGCACATACATGCGTATTATTTGACTATGGGAAACTTTTTTGTCTTTTTGTGTTGGAAACCATCTCACTTGATAATGGTAAGAGAAATCAACAGGGACACTCCATCACTGAAGTACAAACTGTGCTCAAATAGGTCATGCACAGATCTCTTTCTTTAAGCCCAGCTAAAGGAGCCTGGCAAACATAAGCAATAAGCCTGTTTCAAAACTAGCTAAGTGACAATCCAGGCAAGAAGAGTGTTCATCTGCCCACAGGGGTGACTGTCTGAAGCATCCAAATTTTGCCTAGTTCTCAGTATTTTTTTTTTGAACGTATAAACCTCCCATAGATACAAAAAATATGAAAATATGGATGTATTTTTACTTCTAGACTGCTGTTAAAGTGGTCTCAGGGAGCATGTCATTTGGCATACCAGATTTTCAAAACTTTCTTTTACTGTTAGACATTTGATTGCACGACATTTTTTATGTTGTCTTTCTTCCACCTGTCCCTCACCCTCAGCAAAGCCCAAAGAGGTATATAGTAAACCTATGTAGTAAAAAAATAAGACAGCTTGTAAAGCATATAATTATTTATGGGAGGCATATATTATGGGAGGCAATTAGTAAGACATATTGTAAAAAAATGTGTTTGTGCCATTAAAGACTATTTGGCATGCTATGGATAAGCATATGGCACTTCTGAGGCCTTAGCTACTTAATTCAGCTCAGACTTAGCTACTTCAGCAAGAAACAATTACACCTCTCCTCCCCCCAGAAAAAAAAAAAAAAAAAGGCATTTTGTGTTTTGAGACTTCTTTTCTTTAAACAGTAGTGTAGCCTAAAGGTGAAGAGTAATGTACAAGACTAGAAAACTGCAAGATTTGGTTCTTCCAGTGACCTCATACTGGACACTAGGTACTAAATACTTAGGTTTAGGTTTTGCAGCTTGTGGCAGGAGAGTCTCAGGAAACATCTCTTTCCTCTTGTAGTTGCACACCGGGAATGGCTTTCCTGGCTTGCACTTTTGGTATCAAGAGGCAGCTTTTGTTTATCTTCTCCAGCAAGAGCTCCTGGTTGTCTTGCTTACAAAATAAATGTTTCCCATAGAGCAGAAGATTAATGGCTTACTGAACCTCTTTCTTTGTTGAAGGCAAATGTTCCTGTCAACTGTAACTGTAGCTGATTGACAAGTTCATTTCTGATCTTATCATGGGCAGGATATAAATCCTAGAAATTTGCCTCCAGGCTGTGTGACCACACATACACACAGAGCCACGCCAACTTTCATTCTTTTTGATCGATGCGAGAAGAAACTTTCTGCAGAAGGCTATGCACTTCCAGTCAGACCTACTCAAAGCCATTTTGGCACTGTCACCAGCCCTCTTTTGCCAATCTTGCTAAAGTTATTCAGAAAAAATTCCAGTAAGGAGCAGATTTCTTTTTTTTTTGTGATGAATGATAGAGACCATGCCAACATCTTAAACTACACAAGTCCGCAGCTTAAATACAGGTCATGATATTACAGGGAATTTCCACAACCAGTGCACAGAAGGCAATATGTGTGAAGTACAAAAAATTCACTGACCCTGTTAAAACCAAAATATATGTTCTTATCTCTACTGATACTTTATTTAAAGTTGACTAAATTAGTTATGTAAATATGTAAACCACTCCTCTAACAGATTAAAACAATCCATAAACTTGAATTCAGTCAACAGTTATCTCTGTCTCTTCTTTTCTTTCTCATGTGAGCAAAAAATGGGGCTATTTCCACTTTCTGTCCCTTCTCTTCCCTTAGGAAGAGTCTATTTTTGTTGCATTCAACAGGTGTTGTGCAATAACACTTCTGAATATTGGCTGTTTCTGAAACTGTGCATGAAAATGCAGATAGAGTCTCTGAGTTGGCATAATCATAATTTTTTAATTAATACTATTTGAAGTTCTTTCTTTCTTTATACCATTAGCAGATGGTTTACTTATGTGTTATTGTAACATGAGCCAAAATGAGTCAAAATAATTAACAACATATAAATTATTAAGTACTTACGTGCATTGTCAAGACTCCAGAAACCTATTCTATCTTTTCAGATGGAAGACTGAACTGCTAACTCATGTAATGAAGGATACCAACTATTATATATTAACTGTGCCTAATTAGATAGTATTTTAGTCTTTAAAATAATGTAGTTGGGATAATTTTCTGTTTTAATTTATAAATAGAATTTCCTATCTGTTGTACTGCATCTCGTATACAATAGTATGTCATTGTAACTGGATCACAATCAAGGGACCAGAAATCTTTGTTATATTCGTATCCTAATCAGTGAGTGACCTTTTATAATCATGAACAAATTATATCCCCTCTGTATAATGCATATGATAAGCACTTCGACACACAGGTCTATTGGTCATCAATGGAATATATTTTTAATAGACAAATGTAGCAAAAAATTGTTTTCACTAGACCTACCTTGTTTTCCTGCTTATTTTCTTCAAGTGCCGCTGTGTACACAGCTTAGTTTCTATACCCTTAACAACACTGTTGCCCAGAGCACTGCAAAATGTATGTACTTTGATTACATTGTGCTTAGAGATGCTGTAGGAAATAGGAAGATTTTCATTGCTTGGAGGCTTTTTCTGACTGTCTCTGTTCAAGAACAACATACAGAGGAGTAATTGTACTGAGGAAAGACCTAAGTTTTGTCCTTGCCTTATTTTCTAAATGGGACATCTGTCACCAATAGTATATCTATTTAATGGAAAATGAAGGTTAATCATTAGATTTTGACTTCATTTTTAATCTCTCATTTGATCAGACAACTTCTGTAGAAAATACAATGAATTTTGAAGCTTTAAATCAGTTGTATGATACATTCACAGCTGTACGTGAACTTTGTTCAGTGTCTGTTATTATCCCCCAAGTGCATGAATGGATTATAGATGGATATGCATAGGCAGGGATTACAGATATAGATATGGGAAGCTTTGGGTCACACTTAATGCGTGTTGTTAGCACTGAGTTATTTTGTTAATCTTGAAACTTGTTAGTCTTTGTGTGCCTGTGCTATAGAGCAGATTCAGATTTTTTATAATCAGTAAAGAACACATTAAAAAAAACACACAAGAGGTTAAATTTATTTCTAGGTATGGGCATCAGGATGTGCACCATGCTTCACTACTCATGCTTGCGAGGTCTGCTAAATCTCTTACGGTCCAAAGGCCCAAATGACTACCAGATGCCAGTAGTATTCTCCTATGACTACAATTTAGACACACGCACACATTTTAATTTTTACAGCTGCACTTCAGCTTCGTTCACTCACGTTGCTGTCTGCAGTTTCCTATGAATGGTACAATATATAAAAATCTTTCCATACTCAGATTGACCTTGGCTTAATAGTTCATTTATTACCAGTGGAATAGCTTTCCAGTGCAACAAAACACCCCTGCCCAGCCCCACACACATAAACACCTGCATTATAGATATGAAAGGGTATTGTCTACAGCTGCTGCCTTGGAGCGTGATCAGTAGCTGTTGTTCAAACGCTGCCATAGGAGGTCTTGAAGATGAACAATCCCAATAGTTCTTAATGTCAATCATTTCTCTCCTTGCTCACGGCAGGACGGTGTGCTGAGCTTTTGAAGGTGCACGTGCAGTTGCTCTGGGGTTCCCAGGGCAGCAGCATAGGTAAGGGGGATTTCAGACGTTCGTTATTAGAGTCTTCTGTTGTGCATGGCTGCATTGCTGAGAATTAGGGATTACACAGGCAAGATAAGTCTAGTAAAAGTGTGCTTTGCGTATTTAGTGCATTTCGGCAGCATTTTGGTCGCTATATCTTAAGGACTATTCAAATTCAGTAGTAGCGAAAAAAAAAACAAAGGTATTTGAAAGGTTTTGGCAATCAAACCAATCCGAGAGGATGAGAAGTCAACCTCTCCCTCAAGAGTATGTCCTTAACCTGAGTAACTCCTGTCAACTCTCTGCATCCCTGAAGCTTCTCCGTTGCTCTGAGGTTTGTATGGATTCACTGGACACTTCACAAAACCACAGAAATTAGGCATAGAAGATATTAAGTCATCCTGTCCTTGCTAAATACTAAAGGAAGCTTTATACCTCACAATACTCAACAGCAATATCTGGCTCAAGAGCAGTGAGTCTTTGGAACAAAAACAAACGTCCTTAAGTCCTGAAATCTGCTCAAAACACGTTTTGAGGAGTGTTCCTTCAAACTAGTTCTAGCATAGCAAGTAGCCACGGTCCTGGATTATATTTTCTGGTTTAGTATAATCCAGAAGGACTCTAATTTTCATGCTCTGAGACTACTGCATGATGGAAACAAAAGCAGAGTAAGAAAGGACAGGAAGGAGATAAATTTCCATCCTTCACTCTGTTCACGCAGGCATACTTGATAAAACCTCCCTTTGATGATTATTCCTAGATGTAGGGGATCCATCATCTCCCCAGGTTTATTAAATTTCTGTTTTGTTTTCTTCTTGACAGCAAGTCTAACATATTTTTTAATCAAGTCATCCATCCATCGTTTATCCCCCACACTTCCTGTTCTTCAGTAAGTCTTTGCTTCAGATGCTCATGGTCATACTCCCAGAAAGCTTTGGATTCCTGAGGTATTCAGTAAAATAAAAATAATTAAAAAAAAAAAAAAAAAAAGAAAGATCAGTTTATCCTGTCAGTGCTTCAGCCTTGGCCACTTCTGGTAACACTTACAGTACTGCTAGGCCATTCTCAGAAACTTCAAGTGGAGACCTGGAGGCAGTGAAATGAAGAACGTTATTTCAAATTATCATTCACTAACTGCAGCCTGTGAACCCGGTAAGAGTTCTTTTTATTTCCCTTAATTATGGGAATTAGCATTACAAAGAATTATCCATCTCAGAGCCAGGACCATTGGTTCTATGCATTTAAAACACTTAACTGTTGATTCTTGTATTGCTTTTAGAAATACTGTACTTAAAACTACATTACCCAGAAGCTCAAAAATATTTAACTATTGAGCTGCTACTTAATTAAAATTCCTTTCTATTTCAGTGCTGTTCTTACTTAGGTATGACTTTATTTTGTTTGGCTTGTTTAAAAGCTAATGGTTTGATTTTTAGTCAGGAGAACGACTAATTGAAAAGAAAAAAGGCATGAGAGAAAAAAAAAAGAAAAAAGATTTATTGGACTGGGTGCTGGAAGAGCAGTTTTCACACGATATAAAGCTACATCCTCTCATTTATTTCCCAGACTCTTTGTTGGCAGTTGCTGTAAAATGTATTTATTTTGTTCAATAATGTGGATTCATTTGGGTTTTCAGAGAGAAAAAAAGAACCTAAAGCATAGAAGTGTTTCCTATCTGTAAGAAAAATCTGTTTATTTTGCTGTATCACAAGAGCTTGCTTAAATTTTTAAACCAGATTTCTGATAGTCAAAAGAAAAATAACTAGAGAAGAACATTAGCCAAAATATATGTCAGCTAAACAGAACTTGTAAATCCCGTCAAACAACTAAAGGGCATTGCACCGTCAAATCATCAGCCTGCAGCTCCCTGCCCTGTGGTTTGCTGTCTTTTAGGGAAGGATGCAAACTGCTTAGCTTTCCCAAACCCTCCCCCTCCATCTGCCTACTGACCCATGCAGCTGCCTTAGCATTCGCTCCGCTGGAAGCTTCACGCCTGCGTTGATAGAAGAAAGTAAAATGTTGCAATGACAGCAGCTTCAGTGGGACCGAGAAAAGAATGATGGAGAAGAGTAAACGTGTTGAGTCTCAGGATAGCTGAGAATTGAATGAGAAAACTTTGTGAATCACTGTGCACCAGAAATGTCAGAACAGAACATTTTAGGAGAAAAGTGAAAAATATACACAAGTCTATAAACTAAATTTGCAGCTTGTGTCACCATTGGGAGGGGAGGCAATACATGTAAAGAAGATGCAATGCACAGAAATACAAGCATCCGAAGACAATGAAAAGATAAATGCTTAACCTGCTAAAATATATATATTAAATTCTACTGTTACCAGCTTGTAACAAAAGAGCCTCCTCTGTTCTTGACCATCTTTTCCTGCACCCCAGGAAAATGGGAAAATGCCTTCTACCTGGCAATTGAGCATGCTTTTCCTCCTTCCTCTGGGGCCTGTAAGGTTATTTACAAAAGAATATTTAAAAGTGTACCAATGTGATGCATCCCTACAGAATAGTTTCTTTAAATAATCATGCAAGTAATTTTCAGAAGGGGCACGTCCTGCTGGTGAGCTTAGGCAGGATTCGCTGAGGCAGGATAGGTAGTACAGATGGTAAATACAGAAAATCCACAAACCTTGTTAGAAAGTATAGAAAATGGAAAATAAGTCTATTTTACCCTGAGTAAAAATAAGCTTTCTCTGGATATTCAATGCTACAAAAATATTCTCAGGTAACATTGAGCAGAATTAACAAATCTTCAGGTGAGATGAAAGAGACATTGTCTGTGATAGCCTCTGTTATGGCCATTGCATTTTGTTGCAAATTATAATTCTGCTTTGTGTCTCTGCAGATGACTCAAGCAATCTGTCAGACATAGCATCCTGGGAGGTAAGGTTGAGACCAGAAGATTTTTAGGGAACTTACAGACAGCATAGACATTAGTTATGTCCAAATTTAAAAAGCCATCCAAACACAAACTTTGGTTTCTTTTTCAGTCTGAAGTTTATCCTTTATTCCCCATTCTCACCACACAAAGTTAGCTCTGTTTGTTACTGCAGGCTATATCACTGGGTAAAAGAGATCAAGGACTTCTCATTATTTTTGGTGAAATCCAAAGTTTAAAGGGATGACTGTTTTATCCAGTGATGGTAATCTCTTTAATCACAGTGAGTTGAGTTCAATAGGACAGTATTCACTGCTTATGTGTCAGAACAATCTGAAGTCTTTGCTTTTGATGACAGTGATAATCACAGTGAAACTGGAACCATTTTTAAGAATAAGTTTCACTATGCTGTAGTGTACAGTGCCATAGTTGAGAATCTGTGAGCAATTAAATTATAAACCCTACTAAAATGTTTGCAACTTAAATATTTGGTAATATTTTCAGAGCAGAAATTTTCAGAGAAAGTCTCTGCATAATATACAGTCTACTACATATACCCAGTTTCTCTTCTGCTAACAAAGACACACACTCACTATAAACAACAGTGTAGTTTGACAGATATGTATGGAGTTGAGATCCAGCAGATAAACAACTGAGAACTGGGCAGTGTCAGTCCTATCCCTTGGCCATCCCATCCTTGGCCTAACCATCTGCTACCTGGCTGCAGGAATGTTACTTTATCTCCCCTTCTCCCTACTCTTTT
>VZSV01000027.1:3536091-3548706 GCA_013398735.1 Nothocercus julius | reverse complement strand
ATACAAATTCTATTGTTTAAAGGTACTAATTTATGAAGGCAACTACTTGCCTCGTAAGCTATCACATGAAACTTGCTGTATTTGAGCTTCTTTCCTCACTGATGCTGTTACCCAGAACACGTAACATGTCCTTTTATAACCCCAAACAAGCTTCCTCGGTGAAAGTTTGCTATTAATATCCTAATAAGACAAGTGTCATTAATGTCACAGTGTAAGTGTATGACATCCCACAGCCTATTTTTTGAATAGATAGACCATATAGTTTCAAAGCCTTTCTAGTCTCCTTCTCAAATACTTTCTCCTTTTCTCTTATCTGCTTTTTAAAAGGTGTATGAAATATCCCCTAACATCCCATGGTGTTTGTTTTGCAAGAAATCACCTTCAGGAGTAGACTAGCATGTTTGCTCACATTGTTCTCAGACCAGCAATGACCATTAACCTAAGTTATATTATTGTAAAAAGAAAAAAAATTCTTGTCTATCTACGCCAATGCATTTAACACTATTATGAGGTAGTTTTGGCTGGGAACATTATCTGGTAGATGTTTGCAGAAATTATTGGGCCAGTATTGACATTGCTGCAAGTAAAATATTGATGAAAGTCTGAAGAAAACAATCCTTAAGGCCTGTTACAGCACTTATTTGAATGAGAGTAAAAAAACAGTCACTCCCAGAAATTATCAAGCTGCATTTCGTAGACAATTGCACATATTTTCTAAAGGCAATGGTGATGCAAACAACTTTCCATTTCCAGTTTGACACTGCAGATATGGCCCACTGCTCAAGGTGCTGTACCTCAATTATTTAAAAGGACAACTTCAGCAAAGGCACTCCATTAAGGCATAGCCCTCACCGCTTCCCAAAAGTGAAGTTTGTTTGCAAATGCTTATGAGATAGAAAAGCCTAAGGCAGGAGAAAGATAATTCTGAAGTCATAAAATCCTGGTATAAGTCTTTGTATCACAGAGGGTGTGAATGAAAGCACAGCAGTGAGGCACTAAACAGAAAAGACTTGCTAAATCTTGAGTAGTAGCTTAATTCCTATTAACCTCAAGCAATACTGAAGGTTTGAGTTTTTTTAAATACTTTGGTTCTCTAAATATCTCTAGCTCCTATTTTCTTAAAAGAGTCTAATCTATACTCAACAGTCCAGTTCATCTTTGAGCTTTGTTTCAATTACACCATAGTTCCTCTGATCAACAAGACATACCTTTCCAATTTTCAATAGATTAATGGCACAACAATTTCCTTTAAAGTCTCCCAATCAAAAAGCAAACAGGCCATTGTTTCTGCTTCCATTGTCTTAAGTTTTATTCCCATTCCCTTCTGTCAAGAAAAATCTTTAAATTTCCAAAAACGTGGTTGGATGTTCAGCCAGCTGCCCACCAGTTCCAGTCCTCTCTAATATACACCTGACTTCTTCCTGCTTTAAAACAAGACAGAGATGCTCAAAGAAGCAGATTTAGTTCTCTCCAACCAATACCTAATATGTTAAACTACCCTGAACAGACTCTCGCATTTCTTTTTCAACACTGGCCACAAGGAATAAAGTTTAGTATCTCAAATATTAAAAAGAAGATGTGAGTTAAGATTCAATTTGTATTTCAATCAAAAACATAGTAAAAGTGAGACAAAACACAATGTCTTCAATTTTATACATTAGCCAAACTGACTTAACCATGCCTGGTTTTAAAACTATTCAATTGTTGGCATCAGTTCCACAGTGGGAAAAAAAAAAAAAAAAAAAAAAAAAAAAAAACCTCCCTAAAGCTTCTTTCATTTTACCTGTCCCTAAATTCTCATATTCTATACATTTGTGCCTACTGTTTTCTTGGTTGCATTTTTATAATGAAAAATGAGCTATTCAAAGTTCCTTCTTTCATCTGATGCGGTAGCTCAGATCACCAGGGTAATGGTGCCATGAAGAAGAAAGGAAGGAGGCAAAGACTGCGAGCATCGCCTAAGAGAACAGACTTACCCTCTCCCTCACCTTTGAAACTGCCAGTTCTCCAGCTACAGGTGAAGGATGAGAGAAGCAGGAGGGCTTTGATGAGTAACCACTGTCAGTAACTTTTTCTGGTCACTTTAAATGTTACTGATAGACATAGTGAGTAGATCTCTAGACAGAGATGTGTTCGGGCAGCTTAAATACCTGTATGAGTTCAAATTGCCTCCATTACCTGTGGCTGGCTGATGGCCTACTGCGAAAGGATGAAGCAAATGCTATGTGTTAGCATTAAAGAGTACCAGCATGTCATTTTTTTTCCTTTAATCTAGAAGGTCTCTGTCACAGATGATGCACAAACCATCCCTTTTGCTTACCAATCAAGTTAACACATGCTTTTAGCTGATGACTGCATGCTTCTCAGTACCCAAAGCCACAATAATGTGGTTATTTTGGAATCTTCTGCACAGGATGGGAGAGAGAGGAATAAAGATATAAAAATTCTGTTCACAGCATGGTGTTTTCAGTTTGAATTTTTGAAGGTCACTTTTTTACTCGTAATTTGATTTCATTTGGCATGGCATGAGAAAAATCAAGCTGAGCCCTAAAATGAGGAGGGACCTTGTATGACAGGAAATTTCTTCAGTACTTCAGGTCTCAAAAAATATCAGAAGAACTTGTTGCCTATTCAAATGGCAAACTCTAAAGACAGAATGAATCCCTCTTCTCTTTTCCTATGCTTAGGGACAGAATACTTAACCCCTCATGCTTGTGCATCATTTTGAATGTTTATCTATGTAAGCAGTTATCAGAGTGAATAGAAGTAATACAAATGGCTTCTAAAGTAAGAAAAGATTTTTAAGCTCAGAAAAGTTGAATAGCAGGAATCAAGAAATGTCAGAAAACAAGAAGAAAGTGATAAGTATTCTCCCGTTTACCTTTCAGGGTGCCACTGATAGTTGTTTAAACAGTAAATAAAACCTATTATTTTCCATGAGGATAACTAATGTGAAGACTCATTACAAATGCCACTCAAAAGCAAGGCTGGTGGTTTCTGTGCTCAAAATATTTTGCTGCACAGAGCAACAAAGGGCAGCAGCTGGACTTCATTGAAGTTGTCGCACTGTACACAGCTCTATTAGGAACACAAGGAAAGCTCCGAGGGGGTTAAAAGTCAATCGCAAGACCTGGGACTGATGCCAATAATCCTGTACCTGGCCAGATTTAAATTGAATTTTAGCTGCCAAATGTACATTTTCAGATCTCCAGAGGAAGCTGGTTCCTCCGTGTGGGTGAAGTAGACAGAGGCAGCTGTTGAAATGGAATCCATTGCATCAAACAGCTTGGGAACTGATTGAATCTAAAATTGGACTTTCTTATTCCTTGATTTTTGCCTCAGAATGCATTGAGGGGATGCAGGTGGCAGATAAACAGAAATGTATCACTAAGGCAAAAGGTTAAAAAAAGAGCCTCCAAACAAACAAGAGTTTTGTCTTCTGGGAGGGGGAAATAAAATCTCAACAAATTCAGCAATGACACATAGAACCAGGCTCTTATCTTGTGTAAATCAGAGAAGCTATTCTGGTTTACATGGGCCTTGGCACAGTGAAGCCTAGATTTTTCTCTGTTAAGCCAGTGCAAACATGACAATGCATTAACAGTGAATGTTATGTAAAAACTTTCCTACAACATTACTTCAAGCCTAGGATTAGAGTGGGCCTTGAAATAATATATGTACTTATTCTATATCTTATAATAAGCAGAATAAGTGTTCATTTTTTGAACTTACACTTAAGCACAATGAAAAGAGTATTAATATTTTAACATCCAAGATTTGACAGTAAGAAATTCTAGAATTAGGGTTATCTGCTAACTCTTCATTTATCCTTAGTCGGCACATGTATTATAAAGAAACCATGGGGTAACAACCTTACCTTTTTCCCCTACAGGGATTCAGATAATTCCAACCTCAGGATTTGTTTTTGTGTGATTTGTTTTTTTTGAGCATCTGCAGGAAGTGTGTTCTATTTACATCAACAATGAAGGAAGTTTAGCATGTTCATGCAGCTGAAACCAAGATATAAATGCACTGTTGCTTGCCATATGAGCAACCACCTTGTCACTACTTGTCACCACTGTCACCATAGTAGGTCTTGGTGCCTGCTTCTAGTTCCTTTGTAGAAAAGAAAATACTGGTATTTTGTGCGGCAACTTTTTAACTGAAACACATTCCCAAAAATACAATGGAGTGGCAGAACAAATAATGAAAAATTTAATTTTTCAAATGAGGTAAAACTCCAGATTTAACAAAGTTGACTATGCCTCTTCCTTGAATAGTAGTCATTCTTGCCAATGTGGCAAGTTAATAGTTGCTCAGCTTTCTTAACTGAAAGGTGGTTATCACAGAAGAATCTTGTTTGTACTGCAGTAATCTGCAGTCTACATATTTCATTTTCCATATAAAAGATATGAGTTAAATAAAAGCATATGTTTTTCAAAAAAACATTTTCCTATTGAGATCTGACCTGTATTTTCATCACTTATTGTGAAGGTCACTTATCGTGTTCAATATTTTTAATCACTTATGGTAAGCCAAACTGAATATTCAAGACTTGCAGCGATTTTCCATTCATACTAGATTAAAAAGAAAAAAAAAAAATCTAATATAAAATGCAACAATGAAAACTAACCCCATTTTTTTTTCCTTTGAAATGTCATTTTTAGTGAACCTGCAAATATACAGAGAAGATAGAAGATATTGAAATCCAGCCTGAAATCCATACGAAATGAAATGTATAGTAATCTTACAGGTCTAACGATAAGTATTCTTAAGTGGATCACACTAGAGATTCTCCTTCCCTGACATTTCCAAGAGAAAGATAGAAAAATGAAGCAAGAGTTCTTGACCAACATGACATTATTTGGAAAGCATCACACACTGTCTTTCTCCAAATGACCAAAGAGAAAAAGCTAATGGAAGCATGAATCTTAATACTCTCTGGCTCTGTGTTGTCAAATGACAAAACTAACAGTTTCACAGACACAAATCAAACAGGGGAAAGAAATGGAATAAAACCCATGTTTTTCTTAGATTCAGATCTACAAATTCAAAGCAGATTTTGCCAGGGCAGATTTTTGTGACAGGTCATGCTGTCATTTTAAAAGAAGTCCCACAGCAAAAAGCTTTGCTTTGGAGGCTCCAGACTGCAGGCCAGCCAGTCATTTCCCCCAGTGCCCAAAGCCACAACCGTGCCCGCATCTGGTGTTTGCATGGATGTTTCTTTCCTGAAGAAGAGGCAGCTGCATCAGTGTAGGAGATGTGGGGAACCCCTTCATTTCTCAGGGTGTTAGTAACTCACAGCTCATTCATATATCTGAGCAACTACCAAGCACTGTATTCTTCTCCTGTGAGAGTAAATTTAGCCTGGAAATACACTGAATAGCTGTATTTTTAAGGGCTAAACATATTTACGAGAACATGTGTCATTTATTAATGATAGCATTATCATCTCAGTAAATGTGAGATGTTTATTTTCTGGACATTAGGGAAATAAATCAGTGCCTGATGGGTCCTTTTCCCTACCCATGTGTTTTGCCATAGAATATTCTATGCAAATTCAAAATGTATTTATGGACTGAAACATAAACAGTTCCTGAGTTGATGAAGGTAAAAAGAATAAGGCTTAAGAAATACAAAAATTCTCATTTTATAAGACCATTCATCCTACTTCCTGGGCCAAGTGCATCTTATTCCTGCATACGAATTGGAAGACAAAAAATACTGAGTTCAGTGTCAATTTTAGTTAGTAACCTTCCTGTTTAAATAAGAAGCTAGAATTCTCAGATCAATCCAATTCATGTTTTACCTGTCTTTCCCAGCCCAAGTAGATAACTTCAGCCTAAGCTAGATCAAAAAATGATCGTATCAGAAAAAAATATTAAATTAGAATAATAAATGACCTTGTGTAACTTTAAGACCTGTTTGACTTTCAGGTAAAAAAAAAAAAAAAAAAAAAAAATCTACAGAATGAACTCTCTCTTTTATTTTAAGCTTATTTTTAGCCTCAGTAGAACTGTGATATACAGTTCTCTGAGGAATAAGAAACAAGAATTATGGTTAACTTAATAGAGAATTTGACTTTGAATCTATTCCCTTCCCTTAAACGCTTCAAGAATTTTTCACAAAGACTGGAATGTTTTGGACTATTTTTAAAGAACAAACAGAATTCTCCCTGTTCATACTCTGTCTACAGAGTAAAAAGCACTCTCTGACAGCTGAATTAAATCCTCTTTGAGGTGGCAAAATGGAACCCCAAGTACAGTACTTCCCTGGCATAATATCATTGAACAGTTCTAAGCCCTTTGTTCTTTCTAAGCCTACTTTGAAAAAGGAAAAAAGCTAAGATGTGCATGTGATATAATGAGGATTTTTCTTTGGTTGTAGTTTTTCTTTCTTCCTTTCTCCGTGATTTATATGAGTGCATAGGAATATTTGCAATGGTCAGACACCGTAAAGCTCTTCTATTGTAATTCTCTCTCTCTCTCTTTTTTATTTTTTTTTTCCACTAACAGATGTACCCATTTTTCCTCTACAGAATGCCTTTCAACACCCTCTTTAAACTACTGTTTTATTCCGCAGTTCTTTAAATATTTCAATTTCCAAGGATGCGAAGTACCAAGTTATGAATGCAAGGTGACCTGTTACATAGGCAAAAGAACACTGACAGAAATTCACATCTATTAAAACAGAAATACATAATATTGAAAACTCAACAATCAGGTTATATTTCAAAGGGAAATGCTTAATGTATGTCCTAAAGGCCTCCTAACACATAATTATGACATTATCTAATTTGGTGTGTATTTATCTCTCAATTCACCACTGCAAGTAAACATTATAACAAAGTGGACATATAACCAGCAAATCTGTAAAGGACATACATAATGCAGACTCACCTCACCTCTTTTAAGATAAATTTATTTCAACTTGGGGCTTTGGAAGCTGACAAGAATCTTTGTACTTTGCAGAACTGTTCTAACTGTGATAATTTGTAACAGACAGTAACACTGTTGGATTCCTAAATCCTCTTGTTCCATTATCCTGCACAATAGTTTGCGGCTATTTTGCATTTTAAACAGATGATTTTCTACCTTGTAATGTCACTGTTATTAATTTATGTGCCATGCCACACAGCAAGGCAAAGAATTTTGGAGGTTTTGCATAGGCTGTGTTTTTATCAAAGGTCTATTGTTTCAGGTACATTGCTGTAGGCTGAAACAGTTAAACAGAGAACAGTTTTCACTTTACACTGATATGTTCTTATTGACATTTTAATAAAAGGTGATTATCTAAAGGCAGAATTACAAATAGGATTTGCAAACTATCTATATTTTGTGATCTTCATTCAATAATTTATCACATCACTTCTTAAAGTTCAAATGATATGTGCAACTTGGGAAACTTAATTCAATTCATTTGCATTAGATTTGAACTGAAGAGCACGAAGAGCAAAGATTGATTTACCATACTGACAATCATAAAGCAAATAATAATGAATAAATTGAATTAGATTGTACCTCTAAAGAAAGGTTTAAGTATACATTTGTGAGATGTGTTAAAAATATCCATTACATATGTAGAAAAACAAAAAGAGAATTGGGAAATAACTTACTTCCTCAAACAAAAATTTGCTGTTGAATGATTTCAGGTCTTTGGAGTTTGGGGCCTTAAATTTAACTCAAATTCTTTTTTTTTTTTTTTTTCCTTAATATGAATACATTTTTATTCTTGGATGCTAATAAACCAAAGTACTTATTTTAATGACGCACATCACCTTTTCATTGTTTTTAAAACTTTTGCTTGATGTTTTTGCTTGCTGTAGGTGGCATCTCATACTAATTGAAATTCTAGCTTAGTAGGCAATAGACGTTGCAAAACCTAGAAGAACAAAACGTCCCTTTGGGTCGTGAGCAATTTATGGTAAAGCGACACAAAATGGTGAGTTTCTGAGAGAGAATTAGTTTGTACCCCACCAATAAATGTTTCAAACCAGATGCTTGAGCTGCAATATATCACACTCAAAGTATCTATAGTAGCTACTACCATCTCTGAATTTCAAAATTTACTGCAATACAGTGGTGGATAGTTATTTATAAATTAATCCTTGTTGTGTGGTACCTTTTTAGAAACAATGAAGAATAAGAGGTTCTGATTTTCTCCATGTCTTTCAGATCATTTTTTTGTATTCTAGTACAAACCATGATAACCTTTACGAATATATATGAAATGCCATGCAACAAGTAGGTGTGCTGCACAGAATTCAGCAAAAAGCAACAAGATTGTCAGAATTTTAGAAGGCATGATCTATGAGGAAATACAGAATGATCTGAAGCTAAAAACTGAAATATGATTACAGTCTTCAAGCAGTAAAGAAAAGCCTATAGCCAGCATAGTACTGTTCACCTTGTCTACCAGGCAAGAGGGCAAGAAAAATCAGTTTAGTTTGCAGACAGCAAGATTTTGAAGAAATATTAGCAAAAATGTTCTAACTACAAAAGCGGTTATATTGCTTGGCAGAGATGGAAGAAACATAATTATTCTGTTTTTAGGAAAGTTCTGGTCACAAAATGTGTATTGTCTGTCCAAGTATTATAGATTTCGGTGCTGGCCAAATTTTTGCATGCTATCCTATAATAATCATATTTATAGACCATAATTTAAGTCAGTTATCCAAAATGGAATCACTCAGACTCACCAATGATTTTATAGTCTTGCCTTTATAAAGAAAGGATACAAACGCAGATAGCAATAACAACAAAGGTAATCCTGCCGTCAGACAAAGCCACATGAATTTCTGAAAACAAAGAGACCACAGTGCAACATTTAGGTTATGAAATCTAAAGTCTCTATATATTTATTGAAACTCAGTCACACATATGGATAATGCATGTGTTATCCAAAGTTTCTATTTTTTTTAACCTTTATATACTAAATAAAGCTTATATAGTGCATACAGCAATGTTTATTACTGCAAGATCCCACTGCAAGATCCCACATCTTGGCAATTTGTACTATTTACAGTAAATCATATACAGAACAACCTATTCAGAGCTAGAGCTATACAGAGCTCAACCAGGAAGAGTGAAAAACAACTAGCAACCCACATAGGAAGCCAGAGAGATAACATCAAATTAGTTATAGTGATGGATTTACATGTTAATTGACTAGTTTTATCACAATAACGAAGGAAAAGAGATACTACTTTCTCCAAACATTCCTCAAAAAATTAATGAGCCAAGAAAAGATTGTGTAAAACAGGTAATCGCTTTTTAATTGATCTGCTACCCATACTGTATGAAACATGCAGCAATACATCTGCCACAGTCTTAAGAATATACTCTTTGCTTAAGTTGTATGCCTTGGGATAAGTGGAAAAGATGAGCACCCAAATATTTATTACAGGAACAGAAAGTGTTGACAGCTCATTAGTAAGATAAACACAGACTCTGTGTAACCAGAAATACCTGCACATACTTCAAGATCTGTGAATATGACGAAGACCCACCAGGTAATCCACCATAGTGCCTGCTGTGGAAAGCTTTGTTCTTGCAAGAAGAAAAATATTACAGTCTGAACTATAATTTCTTTCAACTTAGAAATCTCTCTGATGAGGAGAAGCACAAATGTACTCTGAGGTTGCAAATCATAAGTTTCAGAAGTTGGCTGCAGATTTTTTTTGTCTTCTGAGTTTGCTTTGTTTTCCTGAAGTTATTAAGGATCGTTTTGCACACTGTCATGCATAAATGTCACAGCACGTTTCCCAAGGCTTAGGCACCATTCTTTCCTTAAAAAAAAAAAAACAAAAGTTTGGAAAGCATAGTAAAGGGTATTGTAGAAAGTAGCATGCACATGTTCACACTGTTTATTTGCACATCAATCTCCAGCATGCTTTTAAAGCACATTGTTTCTTTTCAGAAATACAATGGGATCTGAGCATAGGATAGTACAAAGTGAAGGGGTTTGAGGGCACATGTGATGAGTTTTTTTTTTTGTGCTTGACAAACAAGAATTGCAGGCTTTTATGACTTTTAGCCTCTGCATTGTACCTTTATTGAGTGACTGTACTGAAATAGCACTTCAAGGTTTTGTCCAGGGAATGAAATCTGAACAAACAGAAGACATGCAGCATTAGAACACTTTGGAATTTGAAAGATGGTGAAGAAATTAAAGACAGTGAAGAAATTAAAGACAGATGTCATATGATTCAACCAAATCAGGCATTCTATGTTCTTTAAACATGCCAGTCTAGGGCACATTAATCAACTAGTACACAGGTGGAGGTGATTGCCTCATTAAATTTCTAGCCAAAATTGATGACTGTGGGGGAATTTGTCCTTAGGTCTATATTAGAGATAGTAAATGGTTTGAGCATTCAATGAAATATGGTATCCATGTATGACTTCTGCACTTCAGTTCTTTAATCATCAACTTCATTTCCAATTAGAGATGATCTGTCCACACTTTCAGTTTGATCTAGGATACAGAATATGTCTGCAAGATGCTGAATTTGATCTTAACTGAGAGGCAGAGGAAAATATAGAAACAATATAGAACAAGCATTTATAACCAAAACAATTTTACTTTTTAGATCAAACTTGGCATGAAGCTGGTCAGAAAGAGGGGAAGAGGAATAGAGCAACATGGAAAGGATTATTGTGGCCCAAAAACTGGGGGGAGGAACAAACTGTGCAACTTAAAATGCTTTAACACGATTCCTTGACAAACTATTTACATTTGTGCAACTCAAAACATAAATGTAAATAGTTTGTGTCAAGGAATCATGTTGTCATCAGAGTAACCTGATCTTGATGAAGATATATCACAGCAAAAATTGGCAACAGGAAGAAGGATATGTGACAAAAAAAGGTGAAAAAATGAAGTAATTTTCTTAAGTAATTTTTTTTTTTTTTTTTTTTTTTTTTTTTTTTTTTTTTTTTTCAAGCTTTGTGAAGCCTAAGGAAAAGAAAAAGATATATATTTTCGGTGAGGAATATTAATGATGAAAAAAAATTTCTCAGTATCAGACTGGGACAAATTCATTAGCTGATGCACTAAGTCTTTTTCTAAGGATATGATAGGAAAGAAATGTATTTGATCTGAGAACACTTGTTATAGCTTGTCCTTGCTTTTGGAAGTAGAAGTCACCAGATCTTCGGGGAGGCTTCAGTTCAAAACATGCAGCCTAACTGTAGTCCCAACTAGAAATTAGAATTACCTCTGCACTAAGGTTTCTCTTTTACACCTTCCCTCAATGACCCTGGTGGGTGAACTGTACATTTGCCATCTACAGCTACCTTTGCTTTGGCTGCAGGCTGTTTTTCAATTTTGTTGTTTTTCCCTGTTTTATATTCCTCTGGTCTTTTTCCATTATGTTGAGTAATGTGTAGGCCAGACGGATGCGTGCGATGTGATGAGACCAGTACTCTGTATTTGTAGTGCTTTATTAATACCTTTATTTTATGATTTTTTTTCCTTTTCACAGACTACCACATAAAGCCAAAAAAAATTGCCAGCTGCAGCTAATGCTCAGTCAATTGCTTTGAAATAAAGAGCAAAATCCATATACGCTTTGATAATACACATATTTTGCTGGTATGTGTAGGTACATATAGATTTTACTCCTCAATATAGAGAAGTTGAGATTAACACCGTCTAACCTTGGATAACTAGTACAATTAGCTGTTTTTTTAGAATGTACTGCACATATACTACAGAAAACAAGCTTTGTTTCTTACTGTACCTTTCAAGCTTTTAATCAGTGAATGAAGAAATTCTCCGGTGAAGATTATTTAAGTGAGAATAATAAGTGAGAAATGGCCAATCCAGTATGTCTGTCTCAGCATCAAGGGGGAAAATATCTTATTTTTCTTCACAAAAGGTGCACATCAAATAAACAATGAAAATCAAATTTGAATCTTTTTGAAACTCTACCAAAAGAAAATGTAAACTATTCCTACTGTGGGAAGCTGAAACAAGGAGTTAGGAAGTTTATTATTGTTCAAGAAATAGTGAAGACAAGATGATACAAGGAAGTGGTATGGAATTTATTTATCTTTTAAGTGTTCAAAAAGTGTTCGGATGAATACAAAAATTGATTTTTTGTTGTTGTTGTTTGAACATCAGTGGAGTTAGCGAAGAAACTGTAAGATAGCATCTGTTGAAACTGTTGCAGTTTGAAGCGGGTTGGCGGGAGAGATATCAATACTGTGGTAGCTATAGGCCTGACTCTGGCAGTACCAGATTCACAAACAGTCTGTCAAATATAGGTCTGATCACCTTCCAAACAAGTAGTCGAGTTCATTAATAGCATGATTTATTCAAATGTAACATTTACAAAGCAGGTTTCAGATTTCAGGTTACAGATTTCAGAGTACAGGAAATTCTCTACCGCAGCGTGGGGTTTTTAGCCCACTAGCTCTGATGTACGAATGTGCAACCATCACTCACCCCAGAAGATGGGAGCGGGCTCTCCGTCTCAAGGAGCCTCCTCAGGCAGCGCCCCGACATGAGAGGAGGAAAAGGATTCAGCCCATCCACTGATCCAGAAGTTATGGTGGATTCTTCCCTCCTCCTCCTTTCCTCCTTAGTTCACTCTTTATATATATTTTCTTT
>VZSV01000027.1:3426701-3529020 GCA_013398735.1 Nothocercus julius | reverse complement strand
GAATATCAAGAATATGCTGAAGAAAATAATGAGTGACCAACAACTGCAGATTGACTTTCCTCAGCAACTGAATTCCCCCATTCTTTGTGGGAAAAGACAGAAGGAGTGGAAAAAGGACAAAAAAGGACAAATCTGAATCCACAAGACAGGAGAACTTCATTATTTTGTAAATATATTCTTCATAACATCAATAAGATATCTTCCTCTGTCCAAATATATGCATACATGTGTGTGCACACATACACACTCTCCCAAATCAAAGAATTCCCCAAAGTCCCCACATACTGTGAGGCAGGGGTAAGCAAAAAGATGCTGTTATTTGCAGACTTCAGACCCTTTCTATAATAGGGCTATAACACTTGAATGTGACAAAAAGCACATTTTTACTTTATCCATAGAGTAGTAATTACAAATAAACTCAAAGACAATATATAAATATTAAGTAGATAGGCACCCAGACTGAACAATAGGTAAAGCATGTAGCTATCCAGGTGTCAGGCTGCAAGGGGTGCCATAGCCTGACACTTCCTATGGACAGCCTGGAGGAGAGAAACTATGTGAGGTGTGAGCAGGTGGAAGATCTGCTCAGCATGGTAGTTGAGCTAAAAGAGGAAATTGAAAAGCTAAGAAGTATCTGCAAGTCAGAGAGGGAGAAAAAGGGGCAGGCATCTGGAAGTGCCCAGCAACGGGTCATTACAGACTCCATCCCCCAGCTAATTCAAGGGGGAAGTAACCAACACAGCAATGTATGGATAAAAGTCTCACAGTGGCAGGAGGCTGGGAGTGGCTTCTCCCATCTCACCCTATCAGATACCCCTAGCCAACAGGTACAAGACCCTGGAGGAGGAAGGGCAATCAGTGAATAGAGTAGGCGACAGTCCCTCTGTTCCAAAAATAGTAATACAGACAGAAAGGCAAATCCCACATATTGTGATCACAGGCAAGAGGGAGAAAAGGTGGGTTATAGTCATGGGGGATTCCTCAATTCAGGCAACAGAGGGTCTGATATGTAGACACGACTCTCCTCTAAGAGAAGTCTGCTGCCTTCCTGGGGCCCGGGTTAAGGATGTCACCAGGAAACTTCCCAGTCTGGTTTGGCCCACAGACTATTATGCATTGATGGTCCTACATGTGGGAGGAGAGAAAGCGGCAAAGCGTAGCCTGAGGGCAATCAAAAGGGACTTTAGAGAACCGGGGCAGACGATGAGGAACTGAGACGCACAGGTCATAATCTCTTCCATTCTTCACAATGCTGGCAGCAATATGGAAAGAAACAGGAAGATACAGTTCATCAACACATGGCTCCGTGGCTGGTGTCATCGCTACGGCTTTGGTTTCTTCGGAAACAGGAAGCCTTAAATGGCACCAGGCATGATGACATCTAATGGGATCCATCTTTCTCAAAGGGGGAAGAGAGTTCTGGGTCATGAGCTAGCAGGACTCACTGAGAGGACTTTAAACTAGATTCAAGGAGGAGGGGAGTATCATTAGGGAAGCAGGTGATAAGGTAGGGGATGTCCTGTCATGCCACTCACAGCAGCCTAACTCCATAGCCTGTGTGTGAAGGGTGCCCAAAGCCTGAAGAAGCTAAATGGCAAAATATGAGAACTTCTGAAGGCCCACATAGTCAAGGGGCAGCTGCCCCAGCTAGAATGAGAAGCACATTGGGAGCCCAACTCTAATGCCTCTATGTAAATGCACCCAGCATGGGGAATAAAACAAGGGGAATTGGAGATCCACGTGCGATTGCAGGGCCATGATCTCATTGCAATTACTGAGACATGATGGGGCAGCTCTCATGACTGGAATGTGGCCATGGATGGCATTAGGCTTTTCAGGAAGGACAGGCCAGGAAGGGGAAGTGGCAGAGTTGCTCTTAATGTGAGAGAGCAACTGGAATGTATGGAGCTCAGCATAGGGGAGAACGGAGCATGGCTCAAGAGTCTGTGAGTGAGGATTAAAGGGCAGGCCAACAGAGGCAACACTGTCGTGGGTGCTTACTACAGGCTTCCTGATCAGGGAGAGGAAGAGGATGAGGCTTCTACAGGCAGCTGCAGGAAGCCTCATGATCCCAGGCCCTGGTCCTTACGGGGGACTTCGACCAGCCTGATGTCTGATGGCATAATCACACAGCTAGGAACAGGCAGTCCAGGAGGTTCCCGCAGAACATTGCAGATAACTTCTTGATGCAGGTGGTTGATGCGCCAACAAGGGGAGGCACACTGCTAGACCTGATACTAACAAACAGAGATTATCTAGTGGGAAGTGTGACAGCTGGTGGCAGTCTTGGCTGCAGTGACCACAAGATGTTGGAATTCACAATCCTGCAAGGAGGAAGCTGGGCAAGAAGTAGGATTGAAACCCTGGAATTCAACAGAGCTAACTTTGACCTCTTCAAGGATCTCCTTGGAGGAACCGTCTAGATCAGGGTCCTAGAAGGAAAGGGGTCCAGGAGAGTTGGCTAATATTCAAACACCACTTTCTCCGAGCTCAGGATTGGCACATTCCTACCAGAAAGATGTCGAGCAAGGGGGCAGGAGACCTGCATGGATGGGTAAGGAGCTGTTGGATAAACTTAATGAGAAAAAGAGCACACACATATGAAGGGCCAGGCTACATGGGAAGAATATAGGAACATTGCCAGAGTGTGCAGGGATGCAAAGAGGAAGGCAAAGGCCCCTTTGGAATTAGAGTTAGCGAGAGATGCCAGGGACAACAGGAAGGGCTTCTATAAATACATCAGCAGCAAGAGGAAGACTAGGGAAAATGTTAGTCCGCTGCTGAATGGGGAAGGTGCCTTGGTGGCGGAGGATGCAGAGAAGGCAGAGTAACTAAATGCCTTCTTTGCTTCTGTCTTTACTGCTAAGGTTAGCCCCCATGAACTACAGAGCCTGGAGACAAGAGAGAGAACCAGGAGAGAGGAGGACTTTCTGCTGGTCAAGGAGGATTGGTTTAGGGATTATTAAGTCAAACTGGACACCCATAGATCTATGGGCCCAGATGGGACGCACCCAAGAGTGCTGAGGAAACTGGCAGGGGTTATTGCTCAGCCTCTCTCCATCATCTTTGAGAGATAATGGAGGATAGGGGAGGTGCCAGAGGACTGGAAAGCCAGCGTCATCCCAGTCTTCAAAAAGGGCAAGAGGGAGGACCTGGGAAACCACAGGCCGGTCAGCCTCACCTCCATCCCTGGAAAGGTGATGGAGCAGCTCATCCTAGAGACCAGCTCTAGGCATGTCAAGGAAAAGAAGGTGATCAGGAGTAGTCAGCATGGATTCACCAAGGGGAAGTTGTGTTTGACGAACATGATAGCTTTCTACGATGGGGTGACTGGCTCGCTGGATGATGGGAGAACAGTGGATGTTGTCTACCTTGACTTCAGCAAGGCTTTCGACACAGTGTCCCATAACATCCTCCTAGGAAAGCTCCGGTTGTGTGGACTGGATGAGTGGACGGTGAGGTGGATTGAGAACTGGCTGGATGACAGAACTCAGAGGATGGTGGAGTGGAGCCTAGTTGGAGGCCTATGGCCAGTGGTGTCCCACAGGGCTCAGTACTGGACCTAGTGCTGTTCAGCTCGTTCATCAATGACTTGGACGAGGGGACGACCCCTTGCAAGAGGGACGTGGAGCTTCTAGAGAGGGTCCCACATAGGGCCACGAAGATGATGAAGGGACTGAAGCATCCATCATATGAGGAAAGACTAAGTGAGCTGGGCCTGTTTAGCCTAGAGAAGAGAACATTGAGAGGGGCTCTTATCAATATGTACAAGTACCTGAGGCGTGAATGTAAGGAGAATGGGGCCAAACTCTTCTCCGTGGTGGTCAGTGACAGGACAAGGGGTAAAGGGCACAAGTTGAAACACAGGCAGTTCCACCACCATGTGAGGCAGAACTTCTTTCCTGTGAGGGTGCCAGAGCCCTGGCACAGGCTGCCCAGAGAGGCTGTGCAGGCTCCTTCTCTGGAGATCTTCCCAACCCGCCTGGCTGCCACCCTGTGCCCCGTGCTCTGGGTGTCCCTGCTGGAGCAGGGGGGATGGACTAGGTGATCTCTAGAGGCCCCTTCCAACCTCAACCATTCTGGGATTCTGTGATAGAGTATTTGCAGAACCAGTCCAGAAAAAAAAGATAATTCCTGAAATGTCACTGTTGTACCTCCAGAAGAGTGTGACCCCATAAGAGAGCTAAAATTTCAAAAGCACTATCCTGAAAACTTTAATATTTAGCTGTGTATTTAAAGTTTTTGTTTGTTTGTGTGTTTTTCTTTTTTTTTTTTTTTTTTTTCCCCTTCCACTGCTCTTCTTCTCAGAGTTCTTTTAAGGCTATTGCCACAAGGGAGAACAAGATGTGGAAATTTGTTTCAGAGCCTTTGGCACTACCCAAAGCCAAATACTCTCTAGTGAATAACAATCTTTCAGTGAAGTGATTGAATTGGTCTTAATAGGAAAACTAATAGGAAACATGGTTGGCAGCATTTGACAGATTGAGACTTTGCTTACTTAGCTCAGAGTCTTAAGAAACATTCACTTTAAATATTATTAAAAAAAAAAAAAAATCTGTGCTATGAGAGAATCACTCAATGACATCTGCTTTAATGTCTTACTTCACTGATTGGGAATGACTGCAGGAATAGCCTGGGAAATTTCCTGGAGATTTTCCAATCCTTGCTGTACGTAGTCCAGCACTCCTTCAGAGAGTTTTCAAGTAGTGAGGAAAATAAGATCTCTGTCTTCGTGTAAGAAGAGACCCTTCACAGACACAGTGCCAGCTTTCTGGCTTATTCCTTAGCCCTCAGGTGCAGTTACTCAAAGGCTTTACTCACTGTGTCCGTATCCAACAAATGTCCCGCAGAGTCAGATGCTACTGTTCCTGAATTGTAATTGAAACCTGCATTGCTCAAAATCTTCACGTTTTTGCAAAAAATTCATGTCAGATGAGCTGCTTGTACATCAAAAAATTGTCCTTAACGCACTACAGTCTGCTGACAGCCTGCAGAGGTCTACGAAGAAGCTGAAGAATCATGTTTCTGATGAGATACTATTAAGTGTCATACATATTCCAGGGAATAAATGGTGGAAAATGTGCAGAAAGGCTGGGAAGACTGACTGTAGAGAAAACTATGGTGAAAATTGCAGGAAAGATTATGTGTATCACATCTAAGAGAATCAATGCCTCTTAAAAACCTGTACCACTTATTGCCCCTCTTTTATAGAGCTTTATTTCACATATTTGGTCCAGAATTATTTGGCACATAATAATCATTTAAATTACTGAGGTTTCTTACTACCTTGTTGCTTGATACAGATTTAACAGAGGATGAAGATGAAAATCTCCCCAGGGAGAAATTGTTTCAGTATTTCTGAATAGCAAAATATTCAGAAACCAGGAACTGCATATGAAAAAAAGAAATGCACACTATCTACAGGTCCCCTTTTCTGTGGTTACCATTAGCAGGGATCCTCTGAGAATAATTCATTGAATTTGAATGATGAATGTTCCCTTATTAAGAAAGCTGGGAATTTTATTATTAAGACAGTGCATTTATGCCATTGCAGATATGCATGTGTGTGTCAGGGTTTCTTTATTAGTTTTCTTTGTAGGGATTTAAATTTCAAGCATGCTTGTGATTAAACTAAAATAAAAATTTGCTTTGTGAAAATCTTTATTCTAAAAGTTGGTCGTCAGGAACTCATTTATTTGATTCTAATTGAGAGAAATAAGATATATATTAATACTGAAGAATAAATAAGAAGCAAGAAGCAAGAAAATTGAATTACCTTCCTTTCCCACTTCGTTCTGTCATTTTACACATCCAACTAATATCATTATTAACCCAGTAAGTACAGCATGAAAAAATGCTCAAAGCACTAAGGAGCTCTGTTAAGTGCCAGATTTGCATGCACTGGCTACCTCTGGGGAGACCAAACTATTAAAAATTATGAAGGGAGCAGCTATAATTTATACACACACATCTACATCCCTAGCAAATGGGGACAAACCAGGCCTACAGTGTTTAAGCTGTTGAAACTGCAATCTAATATTTAATTAACTGCATCCTCAATACCGTACCTGCAAAACTAGAGTTTTAATTTAAGCTTAAGCTGAAAATAAATGTTTTCAGCAGTTTAGAACATAGTGCAAGTATTCAGTTACTTCAATATTCAGTATTCTAAGCATTTAGTCTAGCACAGTGGTGTGGAGGTAACATTTTCAAATCACCTTATTTAATTAGGGTGCTGCTTCAGAGGTTTACCTTAAATTGCAATGGTTCAAAATGCAATGCCTGTTTCTTCTGAACGGCCAGATCACAGCAAGCTCACACCAGGGAGGGGAAAACTTCATGCTCTGCTGTGGGCTGCAGCATGGTCTCTGCTGGCTGTCTCTACTCTGCACAATTAGAAATAATGACCCCATTGCATTACAGCATTATGGTGGATTTTTTCCAGAAATCATTTCCATTTCACTTTTCATTTCACTTTTTGTTTGCACCAGCCATCCATAAGGAATTCATAAGAACTTCCACATGAAGGACATGGTAATATTCTTACTTATAGTAACTAATTGGACAAAGCAGTTAGATAGATATCTCCTATATGGAGTGTAACAGTGCTGTACTCACCCATTAACATCAGATGCTGGTATTGAATCAAAATATGTGTGTTTTGTGCATTTATATGTATACATATACACACACACATATACCTACAGTATGCACATACATATATATGTATAAATGCACACATACATAGGCACTCCACCTTTCCTTGAATACAATATACACTATCTAAACCCAGGACACAAATGATGAATACCAATTCAGTGTGATTCAGTAACATTCACCACAGTCTTGGCTTTCTCATCTCCTTGAAAAAGAAGCACATCAGACTGTATGCTATAAGCAAAGCCAATGATTTTAAGGAAAAGTTTGACATCATTTGTAGAAGACAAGAAGAGAAAGTTCTTCCAAATGAGGAAGTGTAGCATGGCAAATACTGATTAGCAGTTCAGGGAAGGAAATATGGGCAAGAAGAATACTCTCTTCACAATGTACACAGATACAACAGCAGTGGCCAGCAGCTAGAGAAATGGGAAGGAAGTATTCCTGAGGGTTTTGTGTTATTCAGCCCTGATGATGGAGGTGTCGGTCACCAACATGACAGTCCATTTCAGCGCAGGAGAGAACTTTAGCAGTAAGACCAGACTTGCTATCAAGATGCCCTAAGACTCCACAACAAGCTGATTTTACTCGGGAAATTAGCTTTAGGATATAAATAATAAGGCAGCAGCATTTCTTAGAATAAGAAAATGCCTTTGGTCAGTTCAGACAGATCATCTTCTATTTAATGCTTTATTATTAAAATCTTTATCCTCTTAAAATTCTTACTGCCAATTAGTGTCAATTAACATGAATTTTATCAGTCTGCTTCGGCTCTCAGTACAATGCTGCAACAACAGTGTAACTAATAATCTCAGCGTGATTTATGCCAGCATAAATGAGATAAGAATGAACATTAATAGATGTGTATTTAAGAGTATGTTCTGAAACTATAGTTTGTAAAGTGCCTGAAACAGGTAACAGAATTCCTCTGGGGCACATATATGATCATAAGTGGTCATAAGCAATCTTCTACTTTTAGATCCAAAGCTTGTCAGGCAAAACCTTAGAGGCATCCACTACTAAAATACATAATATTACATAGTAGTTTGAGTTACGAGTAGGCTAAATATAAGTTGTGTTAGTAATTCTGAAAATAACTTACTTTGATCAAGCTATCCACTCATGGGAAGTCAGTGGGGAGGGTATTATTGTGGTGGCAAGGCAATAGTCGTTTGGCTGTGAAAGATGAGGTGCTTACAAAGTAGAAAAGCCAGGAAACTAAAATTTTGATTCTGGTGTTTGAAATGAAAAAAACTAATTGGGAAATCTTGGCAAACATCAATCAGCGAGCTTTCACTATAAATATATTTTGATAATTCATATAGTGGACAAAAGCTCTTTCTCTCACAAGAAAGTATGTTCCTTTGTTTTTTGGAATGGTGTTCACTAGAAGGCATGTGCCTAATAAATACCTATTTTAATTGTATCATGTATCAAGCTGAAAGAGCCACAACTACCAGAAAAAAAAGTAGTGCAAGAAGAAATCAGCGCAACTGCAACACTTTGTAGAGCCCTATTTGGTAAAGCAACAGACATGGATGAATGCAACATCCTCCCCAAACACTAAAATGTAAAAGAAATGGATGGAGAGTGTGTGATTATAAGAAATCTCTAAAAGTAGCTACTTAGGAATACAAATATAAAATGAGACCAAAACATTGTGCATTAGTAAATGACTGCGATATTCAAATATGTTGCCAAGAGGAAGATTTAATTATGGAAAAATGTATACAAAATGACCACATTTTACATAGCTATTTCAAGCAATTTTTTCAACAGAAAGAATTATAATAAAAAGCAGAAATGTAAGCAGAATGACAGAAACTATTGAAAACAATGACTCAGGAAGAGAGAAAAGTTATCAAAGGAAAGGTCCAAAGTTAAAATGAGGTCATGTGAGAAAACAAAATACGGAAATACCTACACCAGTAGATGAAATACACTACAGAACAAATATGTTATCAAACAGCTAGTTCAAAATATGCTTCATTTAATTATGTCAGTCTGCTGCTGATATTATTCCGTCTTTATATAGGCACTTTTATACAGCTTTTTAAATTATATTTTTACATACTTTCTACATGAACTGGCTGGATGATGCTCAGGTGAATGCAGGTGCTTTCTCTATGTCTTTTGCATCATTAATTGCAGCAGCTTGAAGATATATTATGAGAAAGATGGTGTTAGAAAGGCTAGTAGCATGGTTAAATATGTTGAATCTTGTCTCACGACACTGGATTTTGCTTCAGACTCTCCTGCAGAGTGCCTAGACAACTCCATTACAACTGAATATTTTCACAGATGTTCCCAAATTGTGTGCTTGTTTTTCAAAAACCTACTTGGCCACATCAATGCGGTTTACAGAAGGCAACTGAAAACAAAGCCAATGGGGACTGTGTTTTCAGCATATGAAGTACAAAGGATTCTGAAAATACAGGTACCCAAAATAATGGGTAGCTAATTAAATGGTCTATGTAACAGATTCTCAATTACCTCCAATGTGTAAAGTGCAGTTACGGTCATTGATGTCTTTGAAGCACTTGTAGATTATGGGAAGAGTGCTATACAAGTGGCAAAATAAAAATTAAGGCTATGTAATCAATGGAGATTTTACACATAATATTAAATATGTGAGACATTATGAGAAAAAGTGAACTTGACCATGTCATTAAAACAATAGTCTACCATGTACTCATGATAAAAAGAAAAAAAAGACATAAGGATAATTTTCATGATTCTCTCCTGTTATTTAAAACCACGTGACCTTTCAGCTTTGACATTTGTTAATATGTATTATTCTGAATGTATGGACTTCCCAATAAACTAAATCTCATTAAAATAGAAAGGTTCTAAAAGGAAAAAAAAACTTCCTATTTTTTTTCTTCTATTTTTCTGTGAGTACTTAGAAGGTTCAAAGACTTTAGACTAAGAGAACAGATTATTGCTATATCAATAAGTAGTAAGAAAGCAGCCAGAAAAGCAGAGTAGAGCAATGTTCTTCTTCTGAAAATTTCAAGTTATCTGTTACACAATAAAGAATTGTTAAGACTTAGTAATTCTTGGATTCATCCTAGAAGTAAGTTCCCATCTCTCATCCCTATTCCTTTCTTTTCTTTACTTTTTCATATTTCTCATGACTCTGCCATGTCTTCTTACTGCCCCACATCACTGAAAGAGGCTTTAGCGAGAAATATTACAATAAATGAAAAAGTGGGGCCCTTCCTTAATGAAATATATAATAAATTGAAGACAAAATGTTGTAGAGATTCTGGAGAAACATCTGCCTTGATGGTAATACATTTTAGTGGAAAACAGAAAACTTCAAGGGGTCAATACTACAGGGGTTTAACTGAAGCTGTATTTCAACAGTAACTTAACAAATTCCACTTCAGGGACTAGACTGTCCAAAGAGCTTTATCTCTAACAGTTAAAAGCTGCAAAGTTTCAAAGACAAATGTAGCTTATCTACAGGCAAGACTAACAGTGCTTTCTGTGATCAGCAAATTTTACTAAGGAGACCAACTCCCTGTTAAAAGCATGAGTGAAATAGCCAGATGCCCAGGATTGCCTGGTATTCATCTACTGTCTTTGGCGGCCCTGCCCAAATATTTGAAACTGGGCATTTCTGGGTGATGAAATTCTATTCTGGATCACGTAAATCTACAGAAAAGGCACATTCATTTAAATTTGCAGAGCTGTAACAGAGTAAAGAGAAACAGGATTACAGCCTTTCAAAGAAAGAATGAAATTAAATACAGTCTGAGACAGGCATCTGAGCAGCATGTCAAAGAAAGGGGTTCTTTAGCAACATTAATGGGGGAAGTATTAGATGGTTAAAAAAAAAGACTAGACTGTCTAAAGTACTGGGTAAGTTAAAAAGATGGTGCAGATATTCTTGCAAATGTTCATACGCTCGCTTCAAATAGTTAGATGTTGCTAAGTGATTTTTTGTTCCACTATGAATTAAAATGGATAAAATATTTAAAGTGCTCAGTGATTTTACTAATAGTTTAGCATTAATCATGCTATCCCATATGTGATACACTAAACAGTCTCCTTCTGGGTCAGCAACAGACACAAAAACACAAAGAGAAATCAGGAAAAAAAAACCAGAGAAAGAGCATTCCTGTTGACCGGGAGGGTTAGCCTATAGAAGGGAACATCTGAGAGCCCCAAGACACTCTTCATCTCACTGTGTAATGCTTGCCTGGTACACCTGGTATTTGCTTTGTTTAACAAGGGATGCTGTGCTGGAGATGGACCCGGCTTTTGCGCAACCAGGCGAATGCTCTCAAGGACAAATCCTCTAAGATCTCTGAAGACCTTCCTGCTTGGCTGCCACATTAACCTCAGTCAGATCCCATATTTTTTAAAATTCTAGTATTCCTGAAATACCAACTTTCAGTTGTCAACTCTGCTGCTTGCTGCTGCAATCTACCCGTTTTTCCAGAGGCAAAGACTCCTTATTAGGACCGGACTCCTTTTGAAGGATATTTTATTATGGTGTTTGCTTTGGTATGGATTCTAATATCTGAAGAGATCATATAAATAAATACTTCAAGTCCTGGTGCTTTATTACTTATCTCTCACATTCATAAAATGAAAACAACTATGTTTTTGTATGATAGAGGAGGAGATCAGTTAGAAAAAGAAAAGAGAACCCCAACTAGGGAGAATATAGATGATAGGTATAAAAATAGATATAAGGATAAAAGGAAATGGACAAAGAAAGGAAAAGACAAAGAAAAGACCAGGCAGAAGGAACATGAATAAGTGGTTTGAGGAAAGTGAAAAAGATTCTTTTCCTTAAGCAATGAGGTGTAACTACTGAAGAATCAAAATAAATTATGTGAGAGGACTTAAATTCATATTTAAACTTGGATTGATTTCAGTGAATGCATGGATTTGGGCTTAAAAAAAAAGTCAGGGGAAAGACTAAAGCAGGAATAGATAGGATGAAGTACTTTATTTTATAAAGAATGAATGAAGCGACTTTATTTGTTGAGAAATTCATATTCAGGAAGCATTACTTACCCCTGTTTGCAATGCAGCAGGCCAAGCATTTAACCCATTTATCTCCAGGCTAAAATACATGCATAAAAAAAAGTTAAATACAAAATAATCAATTTTTTGCTAAGCCCTGACATCAGATATTTTTAAGTAAATTGTGTCATTCACCCCAGAAGCCCAGGTCATGCTTCAAATGCTTCATGTTAAGTCACTGGAATGATGAGGGAGAATAGAAGCAATCTCGGTTTTAGCCTTGAGTAGGCATGAGCTCTAGAAAAAAATTTCTAAGCAGAAACTCTCATTTATTAACTTCTTTTCTGTACAGTCTTGGCAGCTGCATACTTCAGAAGGTTCCATAAAGTAGAGCAATCAGAATATTATTTTTTGGAAAACAGTTGATAGCATTATTAGCAAGCTTGCTAACAGCTTTGTGTGTTTTCTGCACTCATTGCCAAAATAGATGTGTCATGTGAAATGTAATCAATTTCTTACAGTTAACAACTAATCTTGAGTGAATCAGAACAACACAGTCCATTAAATTCCTAATTACACATACATTTAAACAGACGTAGATGTAGCCCCTATTTTCACTATATTTAAATGGAGGACGACAGAGGGCTGAGCGATGCTGTACATTAGCCCAGCTCACAGGTTACTGTGGTTGGTTTAGAAAGCCTGAAATGTTTCTTCTTTTCTAGTCTCTGATTCTCAGACATTCCTGTTTTTTAAATATGCACCTCTGCCAAGCCTGTGACACATAACTCAAGTAGATGTATTATAAAAATCACAGAGTGAGATTAGGACTTGTCTACCTGAATACAGCCTATATGAGACTTGGCTATTTTAGTTAATGTGCATATTGATCTGCTTAACAATGTGTTACTGAACTGGATAAACACTGTCACTGCGTGCCAGCAAACATCACAGCATACTACCAAAACAGAAAAAAAATCTGTTTCTAATGGAAAAAAATACCTTGAGTTCTACCATTTTGTAAGTGTCTCTTAGACTGCTGCTATAGTTAAAAAAAATAAAATAAAATTCCAAATGCGCTCTGTTCTCTGCACTAGGCTTATGCAAGTGTTTACTTTGCTTTTTTGTATTTACCTATATCCCATTCTCCTTGTTTCTGTGATAAAACTTTTACAGCCCATAAATTATAAATCATATATATGTATAATTTATAACTTTAAATACATATTTTATCTTTTAGCTTTTTAAACAGGGAACTATGTTAGCTTTGTTACTTTAAGGTCTAAGTAGTTTGAGAAATTCATGAATAAAGCATGCTTCAAGCTGCATTTACATTTTTATAGTGTCTGCTGTAACAGTATAGATTTTGCTTTCTAGATGAACACTTTTAGGTCAACATGATTGTCTTAAGAATAAACCCTACAGAAGTCTCTAGTACTTCATAAACATATTTTTTTTCATTATTTCCCAACCCTTGGGGTACCTCCCTAACATACTTGCCCTTTATTTTTCTGTAGGAAAATTATGAGTCTTTCTAGATGTCTATACACACTTCTGCTGTTACCTGTCACATATTATTTCCTGCACTGATTTTTGTACAGGAGCCCGGTAATCAGGATTACCTGGATTTACAAAGATGCTTTTTAGATCAGAAGTTGATTGTATTATATTACATCTTCGAAGCATCTCTCAGATAAAACGCAGATTGTCTACTGAAATCAGTCTGCCTTAAAACAAACACCATATAACCTTTCTTCAGCAAAAACAAAGCCCTACAGGCAGGGATTTGATTCCAATTCATTTCAACTTCCCTAAAAATATAATGTTCCAGGTTAGCCTGGGACTTAGCNTTTTTTTTTTTCCAGAATTCAAGTTTGAAGTTTTATTGAAATTTTTTTCCTCCAGGAAATGTAACCATGCAAATTATTTTCTCCATCACTTTATTTTTCTTTAATTTGAAAGAATAGAATATATATTTTGCATACAGTTATGTTTTTAAGGAAAATGCTACCACTGACATAGAATAACAAAGGTAACACAATAATTCAGTGTTAACTACAAAATCGTCCAACCTTTGTACTGATATTTTTGCCAATATTCTTGAAGGAGGGAAGTATTCTCCTCTAATTACATCAGAACAATAACGGAGAAGAAGATTTTAGAGAAAAGAAGACATAAAGAATGAATAGAACATACTGCAAACTATGGAAAAAAAATCTGGAGGAGTACCTTTTTTTTTTTCATTTATCGCAAATAACCAGGATTCTCCATAGATGTAATGTCTTATTCATTTTTTTTGTAAAATAAAAATAAAAGCATACTTTTAAATCTATTTTTCTACAGAAAAGCTCACATATGTTCATTTAACCATTGTTAAAATAATCCCTGTTTTCTCATATTTGTTAGCTGAAGCATCAAATGACTAACACAATCCATTTTGGTGAGTCATTGCACAATGTGTGAACTGGTAAACACAAAAATATTTAATATTTCCAGAACTAAAATTGCAATTTGCATTCTCAAGGGCAAGAGCTTTGTGGCTTATTAGTATTGTATATATTCGAAAGAGCAAAATAAAAAGGAAAAAAAAAAAAAAAGAAAACACAAACACAAAGAAAAAATTTCACACCAAACTCCTTATAGCTCAGGCAAGTCCTATTTACATCTTTGAAATACAGCCAAATGAGCCAAAAATATTTGGCAGACTTTTGCACAATGCATGCAGAATGAAAAATTCCAAGCAAGCTCTAACAGAAATCCCATAGCTAAGTAACTGAGCTCATTTGCTGCAAGCTCTCAGAAAAAGAGGGAGTAGCTCATATGAAAGCCATGTTGGTGTGTTGCTGCATGCAGGAGAATACACTTGATCACTTCAGAGATTCATAGCTGGACAGCAGAGATCTTGGCACTAGGTTGGTTCTCTTTCTCTACCAGCTCTGCCTCAGAAATCAACAACCTTCACATTCTGATGCTGGACTGCCTTAAATGGTTAGTACACTATGTAGTTTTTTCATCCTCCTCCTCACTTGTATTGTAAGGGTGTTTCTAGTAGGAACCAAGATATTAAGAACATCATCTGTAGCCTCCATTTCGTTCTACAGATAAGACTTGTCCTTCCCCTCTTGTTCCTACCTCTCTACCCGCCCTGCCCCCATCCTTACTTTCCTCCACAGGCAGTGAAAAGCAAGCAGAAAACTCCCATTTTTGAATACAAGCTTCTAAAAGAAGTGGTAGTAGTGCCCATTATCAAATCATCCAGAGAACTGAAATACTTCTAAACTCAGAAGATCATCACAGCTCTAGAATAAAAAAAAGAAAAAAAAAAAAAGTATTTTGCACATCAACCCATGAAAGCTGCTGCAGAGGTTTCCTTTTCAGTCTTGTCACCTGGAAGAGAAAATGATTCCCTTTATTTTGTGGAACAGACAGGAGGCAAACAGCACATGCCATTGCTGACTGAACTGCAAATCAAAATTGACAAATCCTGGGGGAGGAAGCTACTATTATAAAGCCAGGCGCGACTTCTAACGCTGCCTTGACTTCCTCAGCTCATACCTGCTGCTGCTGCTCACCAACCCCGCAAGGCCCAAGTGACATTACTCTGGATTCTAAGACAAACCAAGAAAGGAGATGATAATTTTGCCATAAAAAAATGAAAAAAAAAAAAAAAAAAAAAGAGGCTGACACAGAAGACTAGCCACCATTATAGGTTTGTACTGTGATAAAGCAGAGGAAGGTGACTGTGTTAAAACTCAGCACGCTTCCTGAAGATAGCAACAATACCCTTCATGATAGTTAAACTGAAGCCAGACGTGACAAAATTAATGCCAGGGCTGAATAACTAAAAAATAGGTGTAAGAGTGGTCTCTGATATTTTTTCCTGCTTTAATACGTCAAAATAACTATTATGTGAAGAAGTTGTCTGACTGCATAGAAATTAAATTAAAAAAGAAATATAAATCCTTATGCTGATTGCAGAGCTCCCATTTTAGAATAGCAGGACTGCTTTAAGAACTCTAGTCCAGGTTACCTTTTATTTGAGGAAAGCTAACACTTCTTTCAAAAGAAGGATATAGTATATCCAAATCTGTACCTTTCCATTTACACTCTGTTGTCACAAAGAGGGTTGATTTGCAGAAGAACAAACATTTATTCAAAATTTAAAAGTACTATTTATACAAGGATCCTAAATTTCTTCTTCTGGAGCAAGGCTAACTTCAGATTAAACATCCAAGCTGGTCTTCTAACTGTAACTTACAATATATCACAGTGAGAGAGAAGCATGAAAAGCCCAGCCATGCAAGTTAAGATTGGCATGTTTAGACTTCCTCTCACTCTCATGGGTTTGAGGAAAAGACCAGGAGCATTAATATTCTGTCTGTGAATGTTCAAAGCTCTCTTTTTGCTGAGTTCACAGAATGAACCCAGTAACTTTAAAGTCAAGTCCAAAGCTGAAGAATTTCACATCGTTTCCACAAGTCATTGTAGCTGTGTCAATTTTCACCAGTAGAGAAGCTGCTCCTCTGTTCACAGGAGCTGGGGCTGAGCTGCTTTTCTAAAACCTGTCGCTTGAAGTTTTACAAAACATAATATCCTTACAATCCTTACAAATATACAGTTAGAACAGACATGTTAAAGAAATCATAGAATCAGATGAGGAGAGGAAAACACCTGTCTTTAGTAGTTATTCATAATTTCAGATAAACTGCTGATCTACAGTCTAAATTTAAGCAACTTTTTCAGTCCCATTGCCTTCTCTTTATAAACGTCAGGATGTGCATCTCAGACATAAGGGAGATGTATTTACTGAGTCACATGGGAGAGAGGACACCAGGTCTCAAATCATATGATAGCTGAAGAATGCCCCTTTGGGTAGGTTAAGCCCTTACAGCACGAATCACAATCTCTAGATAATTTTCAGTGCTTTGGAAGTACTGAGGAAGCACTGAGGAAGTCCTCCTTCACTCACAAATCTCATCTATATAGTTACTGTGGGCATGGACTTCATCTTCTTCATTAAAGAGAGCTTAGTAACCAGAGAATAATTCTGCTGACAGTTCCCTTTCTGATGATCCTCAGGATGTGATATCTAGGTAGCAAATTGTTAAAGCAGTGGTGCATGTGCCACTTTATATAGGACTTAGTTAAGGTACTTTTATACATTTATTTTCCTAAATTTTGTTATAAGATGACTGTTTTAACACTAGAATACTACTTTCAAACTGTTTTTATTTTGAAATTCTTACTCAGTGGATTTTTTTTCCTGGGTAAAACGCAACACTGGCTATAGTCAATTAAGTTAAGAAATGGTGAACAATACATAAAACAAACAAACAAACAAAAGGTAGTGCAAAGGATGAAAGAACCTCATTTTTACCCACAGTTTTCCTGGCTTGCAAAAACTTCCACCTATTGGGTGGAAGGATCTATTAAAATGAAAAGCGTTAGTGAGAGAAATGTAAGAAGTCTATTCTCAGTCTTTAGCTGTCCTAATTTCTAAATACCTATAAGTACTTTATTTCCTAACAGAATATGGACTTCAGAGTTTCTTGGGTGTTTTTGGCTGCAGTGGAAGGAGGAAGGTTTTTCAAGTTCAGATTGAAGGAGTTTAGCTGCATAAATCTTGGTCTCCCTAATCTTTTGGGATTTTTAGATGTACTTTGAAAAGGGAAGCCAGAGTTTTTTGCTCTTTTCCAGACTGAGATAGTTTTCAGAGGAAAATGGTTGCTTTTTGACTAGCAGCAGGTCTCAGTGCTACTACTACTGTCAAATTACATTTTGATGAGTTACAGAAATTGAAAGTATTAATGAGACAGCAGTTGGGGTTTTGGAAGGTTACACACACAGGTGCACGGAAGAAGGAGCAGAAGACATACTGGAGGCCTTCCCACCTTCATTTCTTTCCTTGATTAAGAGTCAATTTTTGAACAGTAAAGAAAGGATTGAAAAGTGAGAACATCTTAATGCCGAATTTGTTATGACAGGAAAATGTGATTCCATGTATAAACTTTCTTACTTTATTCAGTGATCATATAAGTGGGGTTGTAAATGTTATTCATATTGCCAATTTATTCACCTAGAAGATAGTGTAGAAAATGATACCACATGAATACTGTTTATCAGGGTTTTTCCTTTTATTCTATTTGATATTCACTTTAGCTGGAGCATGCCTTACTATATTAAATAATAATAATAATTATCATCTGGAGCCTCTGTGATTCTGTTTTTTTTTTGTTTTTTTTTTTCTCCAGAATTCCATAAAACTCTCTTTGATGACCAGCAATACCTGATTGCCATTTTCATCCACTGTAAACAAGACCAATATTTATTCTATCAAGCAAAAGTAGTTGTTCCCATTAGGAAAAACATTGCTCATCTATATGTAGATGTATTAACAGTCAGTAGCACTAAACATAGCAGTGAGGTCTATTAGGAAAAGCATGATTGACTCGGTTGTCTAGGGATAGAAGGAAGTAATTCAGCAGAGCAACTAGTTTTGTCTCCATACTCTGCTCCAGCCTGAAGTTTAATTTGGAGGGGTCTAATAACTAGCAAGTGACAGCTGGTCCTGGTGATGGCTTCAGTAGCTGTAGATAAACTAGGGCAGCAGAGGAGGGGAAATAGGTAGGGGGAAAAAAAAAAAAAAAGAGCCAAAGAGTCAATTACCTTTCTCAGGAATTAGCTGAGGATAAAGAAAGTAAAGAGATTACGGTTTATGTTTTATGTCTGTAGTTTGTTTATCTTGAATAAACTCTTTCTTGCCTGGCTTGACTGCTCAGAAAAGTGTGGTTAGGCAATCCAGAAAAATAAAGTCCTTTATGCACACACTCTGTGGTATAAAGCAGCTGTGGGTGGGCGAATGGTTGTAGTACTGGCCCACGAAGGAAACATTAAAAACCTGAAATCAGAGGGAATCTTGCATGGGTTTTGTGCAAGTCTTCTATTACTTTCCCATAGCTGTTAGCACTTTAAAAAGATAAGAGCAAGTTTAATATAATTTTTACAGTATATGGCTGCCAGTACAGCAGTTATTTTTAAATTTACCCTAATGTCTGTGCCAACTTCATTTCAGTGCTGACACGCACTGCAATACCCATGCTATGTCTTTACTGGTCCCCTCTAGAATGGTGAGACTGTCAATCATCTCTAATTCTGGGCCTCGACAGGGACTGTGTTTTGGATAAATATGCATCAGGGAGTGGAGCGATGCCAAGAAAATTCATTTTCCCTGTGACATAAACCAGGTTTAAAATCAGTTCGGTATGTAATCTTTAGAGAATGAGTTCCTTTCTGGTAAAATTATGATGCTATATAACAAATTGCAATCGTTTTCGCTTCAAGGCAGCTTGAAGGTCTATGTTTCAGCCATACAACATTTTTGAACCCTGCTATATACGTGGGATTAAGACTTCTTTTCTAGTAGAAATTACTTCAAATTAATATAAACCAGCATATCTTGGAACTTTTCTGGATACCATTGCTGGAAATTATCAGTAATCCACTTTTCTGTAGTTAGCTAATCAGCAGCTTTCAAAGCACAAATGTCCTTTTCAAGCTGTCTTTTTTTCCTTCTTCTTCTTCTTTTCTGCCCAGCATACGCATTTTTAATGTCTTTTTTTTTTTTTTTTTTTTTTCCTGTGGAGTAGCACTACATACTACTCTAAGTGAGCAACTCAGTTCACCTAAGCTTTGTCTTAGAGCAGGCCATCCGTGACAACACTAATAAATTGTGCATGAAATTGATTTAATCTATACTGGAGACATAATTTCTCCTGTAGAATGTCCTCTGTGCAGTTCACTTGCATTTTTTGTTTCATTTGTTACTTTGAGGACTGCCCTGCTCTATCTTGCAATAATTCTAATTATCTAATCGGAAAAAATATATATATATCAAAAAATTTTTTTTCTCTTCATTTTTGTTTTAGGCAGGACAACCCATATTTCTGATCTGAGGTGTACTTTATGATCCTTTCCATCTCAACCACTCCCAACTCTGAAGTCTTTTGTTTAAACTTTTGCTCCACCCATTAGAAAAAAAAAGCGCATTCACTAGGGGTCTATAATGTCATATAAGGATCATCATAGTCTACAGAAAGATTCCTACCAACTTTAATGGGCAATAGAGAAGTAATAAGAGACAGAGGAGGAAATTGTATTTCCAGTACTCATGTGCTCCAGTATCTATATGGTATTTCCCTGTTTCTTGTGGTCAAACACTACTCCCAGTGGTGTATATAAGCTAGCTGTATATACTAGCTGTATATAAGTATAAAAGAAATACTCACAATATAAAGTATTTTATATCTGTCTTTGCTGTCTTTGTAAATAGAATCACTGGGATCAATTTCACAAAATGATTGTTAATTAGAGAGCAATCTTTTTCTAAGTATTTTGCTCACTGCTAATCCTGCTACATAAAACACATACAACAAATTCGTATTACATTTTTCTGCAATATCCACATATTTCATATCTTCATATCTTTGCCTGACAAAGGTATAGAATGATCCAATGGACGGAAACAGAAATTAGAAGAAAGACTAAGTAAGAAGGAGCAAAATGCTTGACCTGATTGAAATCAACTGATTTCAATCTCAAGAGACAGTTCAAACTGGCTCTTAAATTCCAGAAAAATTCAAAACAAACATAAGTCATACTTGACTTCATGCCATACATTATACTATAATAAAGCAACACTATAATAAAGCAACAATCACTTCCACTATAGGAAATACAGAATGAAATTACCAAGTCCTTATTACACTGGAAGCCACACTAGCTGATTACAACTATAGACTATTCCTGCAAATGTTTAGTTTTTAAGAGTTTCAGCAAGCATGGGGATTTGAGTGTTGTCTGTTCCTGCTTGTACTGTTCTTCTCAGAGCCAGTGAGAGCAATGTAGCATAAACACAGCATGGTGTATATATATATATATATATATATATGCATGCTAAGATGCAAAATTCAGAGATATTCTATATAAGGCCATACCTCTAGGAAATATTGCAAATGTGTCATTCTTAACATTTTCCAGTCTTAGACTCCAAAGAATGTCCAGCATAAATTTAACCTCAGGTTTTCTGTACTGGGTTGCATTTATGTGTCATTGCTTAGGTGTTCTTCCATTGAGAAAGACAAATTCTGGGCAAGCATTCAGCAACACACCTCCTCAAAGAGTTATTCTCATTACCTTAGCTATGAAGTTATAGTCCAAAGAAGCTGATAATGTGTCTTCGTGGGTTTATAATCAGAATTGTTTTCAGTCATCTTTTATTCTGCAATTACCCTTTTGCCCTTCCCCTAAAGAAATGGCAATATGATCACAGAACAGAGCCTTTGGTTATTTTATTTGCATGAGAGTAGTATGGTTCCCTAATATGACCACTATCACTGTAAAATTTGATGGACTTGAGCAGTTTCTTTTTTTTTTTTTTTTAACTTTGATGATTTTTTCCCGTGAATAAATCACAATTTTTATAATTTGCAACAGGAATAAAATATGTATGTAAGGTAAAGGTTAGGTAAACAGTTTCATAGTCTCATCAAGCATGGTTGTATTTTCACAGCTTAGCAGCAAGAAATGAGTAATATTTCACAAAAGGGAGGCCTGACAAACTGCACAAATTTATATCAAAGAACAATACATATTTCCTACATTCTTTCATGCAAAGGACTAAGAAATTAGCCTACATGAACTCCTGGACCACTGATCCACAGCCCAGTCCTTCTAACTCTAAGGTCAGTATACTACTTTAAAATACGGTGATTACTAAAGACCAGCCTACTCTTTTTGATGTCTTTATCTAGTAGGACGCTGCTGTTGCTAGGTTTTATTTCATTTTTTCTTTTCCTTTTCTTTTCAATGTGTGTGTTTGTGTACTGAACAGAAGAATGTTGAATCTTTGGTTTAACCCATAATTCTCCTGTTCCCCATTATGCATTTCTGATTCAGTAGTTAGGATAAAAATATGGTTTCTTCTTGATTTGCATTCAAATAAAAATGCCAATTTGAACTAGCACTCCAGTTAGGATTTGGATCTATTTTAATTGCAGGATCCCTCAGATAACAGTTCACTTTAAATATGAAATGTTTTCTCCACTCTAAAGCATCTGGTTGACATGGTTGAGTTCATCGCTTTCAATGTGAGGAAGAAAGCCTCACTAAGCTTCCATAAAGCTGCTAGCAAATTCGAGTTGGGAAACTCTGCTTGCTTACTTATTTTGGTGTAGTTGAACTGAACATGCACAAATTTGGGGCATCAGGACAAATCCCTGAAGCTTCCACTAGTAGCAAAAAAGGGCTAAGGAAAAAGGGGAAATGACTGGTAGAGCAAAGCATGCATTCTGAAGGCAGACATTAAATATTAGGTGATATATATTTGCAAATAATTTTCATGAGTTCAACCATGTGGCAAATTCTGATTTACTGCCTTTAAAGTTCCCCATGAATGCATTTTTTAATCTATAGTAGAATCCCACACCAAAAAATGCACTTTTGTTTTGAGTGTGAGAGCATTCCTCTTTGTTAGTCTTTCCCTATTTTCTCTACCTCCCAACCTCAAAAAAGGACTAATTTCTAAAGGGCAGTTCAGGAGCTTCTAGTAAAAAATTTACCTCCAGACTTTTCTGAACACAGTGAGACAGACTTCAAGCAATAAAGGTGAGCATCTTTCAGATCCGCTGTCATTTCAACAGATATTCCTATGGCTCTTTTTATTTGATGCTTAGTATTGATATGTCCACTGTTAATTTTACAATTATGGAAGCTTTTATCCTTTCACTTGATTGTTTTCTATCTCTACATGTATTTTTTGAACTTCTCCATCCATAACTCTTTCTTTTTTTTTTCCCCTTTGCTCTCCCTAATTTCTATGCCTATATACTTTGTATGAAATTCAGTATTTCATTTTATTCTTCCCTTTCCATGCTATCTCTTTCAGCACCGGTGCTTCTGTCCTTCTCCCTACCTTGCATTTTTACTTGATTTTGTTTTCTTTTCTGTTTGTCACCCACATTCCCTGTACCTCAACCTAGTTTTTCTGCTTTATTACCACTTTAAGCAGCAAAGTAAGAACTATTATCTTGCTTGTCAAGCTAGTGGACATCCACCTAGTAGGTAACAGAGATGAGAACTTAGGCAGGATTTCAGTGGCTTCCTTGCAAATAGCAACAAATAAGTAAGGGTAAGGACATTTTAAGAGTGGCGAAAAGATCTAGGAAAACATAGCAAAAAATAACTTTCCACTTTCTAGCTTGGCCTTCAATAGTTCCCCCATCAGCAGTTACAGGCAAACATTTTCACAGCCTGCCAAGTAAAGGGGAGAGAATTGTTTTGCAACCTGGGACGATTTCAATTCTGGAGGGCTGAAAATAACAGTGCTTTTTTTTCTCCTCTTCCTTCCTCATAAAATCAAACGGTGTTTCAGATATTCTACAGTTCATCAACATCTTCCTAAGAAGACATCTCTAACAACAATTACTGAAAGCTTTTCCTTGAATTTTATATTGAGCAGGTGCATTGTAGGATGCTTCTTGCGTTGTAGTTATATTTTGGATTGTTTCTGAAAGCTGTTTCTTACCATGCCATCTGATGGACAATTTCTCAATGTACCATCATGAGTAGAGCATCTGCTCTCACCACAGTGTTTCTTCTAACATGAATAGGCCGAGGAGAAATTCATCACTGCAATGCATTATTCATGCTGATAAAAAGGTATGCAAAATATTTCAAATGATAAAATTATGAAGGGCCTCTTTTACGTATTCGTTCCTGTGCTCATTGTTGTGTTTTCCCTTGCTCCTAAAGAAATAAGAACAAGCATAAGTTACTAGACTTCAGATTAAAACAAGAATTGATTGTATCATCATGTTCTGATGAAGATTATTCAGGACTGGTTCTCTATGGTAAGCTAGCACATTTAAATATATTTATAATGTGTTTAGCATGGTAAGCTATCATGTTTAAAACACAGAGATAGTTATAACTTACCAGTCATTGCTAGAAACTTTAAGGCAGATGACATTTCTGATTCAGGGCCACATGAATCAGATGCAAATAGTATAATTACTACACTTAGTGAGCCCAAAATTTATTATTTATTTTTTAAATTACATAACATTTTAATATTTCCAAGCTCTCTAAAATCTCTGACAGCGTAGGGAGGAATAATGCCACCCTTGATCTTCCATAGCCATAGATCACACTAGTTTCTAGGTAAACTACTGCGCATACCAAAAACATTACATGATTAATCTGATGATGGCTAATTTCTAGCCCAACCTTTTTTATTTTCCATCAAAAAATAAAATGGATACATGACATTAGTTTTTAAGTATTCAAACACAAACCTTATGTATATGAGCTCATAAAGTTAATATTTCCTTCACTAGTAAAGAGCACTACATGAACTATATATCACTAAGGAATTTTTTACAGTTCTTTGCCAACAAGCCCTTTATTTGGTATCCTTAATTTTACAATCAATCAGCCTTGAATTATTTTGAGATCCTGAATTCTTCACCAACCTCCTGTGAGCAACTTTCTGCACTCAGACGGAGTCTACTCAGTCTTCTGAAGACTGTTCTGAAGCTTCTTTCAAGACCAGACCCACTGTCCTTAAGAGACTGCACTCTCAAACTCGGGCACAGCTGGAGAGAGCTTTCCAGAGCATGTGGTGGCCTATGCAGCCTAGCAGACCTCTATGCCACAAGGCGGCTTAATGCGCCACCAGGCACTCCCAGACAGACCATATGCATGGTGCCTGCGGGCTGTCCACAGGCTATCAGTGCAGGAGGCAGGTGGATGTTTCAGGCAGTGTGCCATACTTGCATCAACTCTTCCACAGTGAAAACACTGCTGGGATTCTGCACAGGTACAGGGTCTGCCAGAAGCGCAGCTCTGTGCAAGTTCAGAACACAAATAACTACATCAGATGCAATACATTAGGGAACTTTTCATACTCCATGTGAGAAAAAGACTCTTACTGGTCTCACATATAGAAAAAAACAGAACGGTCTTGTCAACTATCAAGATTTTATCATGAGTCTCATGGTGCCTACAGATTTCCTTAAAAGTCTCAGCTCCCAGAAACAGGTCTTTTATGAGAATTTCCACTGTTTTTTTTTTTTTCTTTCTTATGTTTGCAACCCTCATGGTTCTCATGGTTACAGAGGAAAGCATAGAAATATGTGATTAAAGGTCAGGCTTACAGCTTAAAAACAGTTACTGAAAAAAAAAATAGTGTAGGTCTGTTGTTATTTTTAAATTTTAGACTATTCTGTCACTTGACGTGTCTTTCAAACATTTGGGTTTGACAAAACAGAAAACACTTCAGCCTCTTCGTCACCACAAGATACAGTATATTTTCCTATTTGGAATCTCAACTAGGAAAAGTTATAATTCATATGATCTACATCAGACTTCATACTATGAGTTATCCTATACTATTCCTCGCATCAAAATTATTTTGCTGTTAGTCTTTATGGTATTTAACATTTGTTTTTCTAGTTTTTTTTTTTTTATTTTATTTTTTTGGCAAAGTCTTAAAAATTGAGTATTCTCAAAGTCTTTATTCAGAAAAATCAAAAAGGACATTATTTTTTGATTAGTTTTTGTAATGACTGAATTAATGATGTGATGGATTCCACATCTTCCTTCTGACCTAGATCCCACTCTGGGCAAAAAAAAACCCACAAAGCCAACATCCCTTTCTATATGCCCCTGCCACCCTAAAAGTCCCTTGAACATTTTAGTGGGACATCTCAATGATTTTTTGCCTAGCTGTCTTTAGGACATTCCTGGGATAGAGGTATCAATGCACCTTAGGAAAAATTATTCTCATGATTTACAGTCACAATCTCCAGATTACTTTTAATTTGAAATCTTCAGTTACAGATGGTTTGGCTATGTACCTACATTTAAGGTACTTTTTTTTTTTCAGCTGGTAAGTTGCAGGCGTTTTAAAATTTACCCATGTTTAGAGATAAGACCCTTCTAAAACAATGTATAAAACTAGAGATCATACTGAATAAAGCACAACAGCCAAAACAGAGAAGGAGATTGTGAAATCTTTTTAAATAAGAGAAAATGATGATTGAATCATCTTGCTAAAAGAAGTGACAGTGCACAGAATGATAAAAGATAATGTGAAACTGCCTTGTAAAAAAAGAACTTGTTACAGGGATGCTTTAAACTGAATTCTGTTTGCTGAAATAGTTTGTAAATAGATCAAGAGCTGCTAAGAAATTCTATGTAGCATAGTACTACCAGCATATATATTTAAATGACTTCCACTCTACCTCACACTTTGGTAAGTTACAATATATCAAGACGTTTCAGAAAAGACTAACAAACAAACCAGAAAGCAGAGATTCATTCAACATCCAAATGATAAAATTTTAAAAAAATAATCTCTATGTTTTTCTGTTCCTTAGGGTGCTCACTGTAAAAAAAGAAACAATTGATTTTCTCTCTCTTAGGCAAATCAGTATAAAATACCTATGATCCTCTTTATAATTTCTCATCTGCCACAGCATGAAAAACATAAAAAAGCATAAAAAGAAATAACAGTACATTTAGCAACACCTCCTTCTGGTAAGAGTTTTCCAGATTAAGCTTTTTAAAATTCTTTTTGTAGTTCAACATTTTTCAGGTATTCTTTAGATTTCTTTCTAATAGTATTGCTACCTATACAGAAAGTATACTGCAAACATGAGTTAACAAGTTATGTTTGACAAATGCTACAGTCAAAGCAAGCTGTAGTCTTCTCCTTTTGGAAAGAAAATAAAATCAGGGAATGGTTGCTTATTGTTATCAGGCCTATGAATAGACCACCACCATAAAAGAAACCTGATGTTGTCAAAATTGTGAAATTCTTTACGCTAGTATATTTTTTTCTTCTTTGACAACAGTTATTGTATTCTTTTTCAATTCAGCTGTAGTTTGGAAGAGAATCTACAGAAGGTGTCTGAAGGAAGATTTTCAAGCCTTCCCCCTGCTCCCACCCACTATACATTCATTTTGAGTTAGAGTAACATACAACTTTTCTCCTTTTTTGCCATATATTTAAAAAAAAAAAAAATCTGTAATGCAGATATTGGTAAGTTTTTCCAAATCATGCGTCTAATGAAGAATGTGATCATTTAAAAATATTCAAGTTACTGGAAAGGTCCTCTCAGATCATCATAAAGTATGAGGAACCTCTCTATGTGTCTTTACAAATTCAGAAGATTGTAATAAAATGCAGTATTTTAGGATTTTATGTATGAAATGAAATATGAAATATGCATTTAGCCTCTCATTCCAACTTCAGTTCATTTGGAGTACTTTACAAAAGAATCCCCTATATTTGCTTTCAATTCAGAAATGCAAAAAGCATCACATGTTTAGATGCCTGCATTGTGCTGAAGAACGAGAATTATCCAACAAAGTAACTAACTCAAAATCCAGACCGCATTAAAAAAACCTTAAGCATCAGCTGTTTTTCAAAAAGACCTTGTTAGAAACCTGTGTTACTCTTGAAAATAAAGTTCAACTCCTAGTTCTTTAAAAACACTTTAAATATTCTGTTTAAATTCTTTACAATATTAAGTGAAAAAAGCTGAATAGAAATATTCCCTCCACAAAATCCTAGCAAACAGATTCTCTTTTGAATCAGAATCTTGAGATTTTTAAAGCTAATTTTCATTTTATTGGAGGCTGACATAGAATAAATTCGATAGCTATAAAAAAGCTTCTTCAAGCTTCCCTCCTAATAATCTGAACTTAGAAATTTCAGAAACAGAAGAGTAAACAAGTTTAATATAGCAGATGCAGCTGTGCTCTTATTTTTCAAGAACAAACTCTGCTGAACACTGGATGTGAAAGGTACTCTTAAGGAGTAATATAAAGTCATCGCAACATGGGTTTGCAAGTTCAATGAAATAAGTGTAAAGTATGCTTTTAAATAAATGTTGGCCTTTCTTCAAGGCTGATATTTTAAGAAATAACTATAGAACTGAGAAACATAACCAGAACTTTCCAGGACTCTCCAGAAGACATGTAGATTCCAAAAATTCCACAGATTGGAAAGTTTCTGAGGCAGTGGGCGTCACATTGGCAAGAAGACTCTCTGAGGGTAATTCTAAGATCCCCTGTTCTTCCTTGTGGAGGAAAGGTCTAGTGGTAGAAAGAACTACTCGGTCAGTAAAAAGCAGGAATTAAGGTATCATTCCATTAATTTATTTCCTTATCTTTGCTCTCATAAATGAAAAGGAAATACGTACAAAGCTGACAGAATGGGATGAAGACAAGGTTCAAAACTTCAAGTTGTATGTGAAAGACTGTAAAATGAAGAAGGAGAATTTAAGGAAGACTAAGTGTAAACAATTAACTCAAGCAAGCCATATATGGAGGATTCTGCATGGTGATCTCTTGGAGCTATGACCTTGCTAGAGACATGAAGGTACTAATCTAAAACTATTACCTCTAGGAAATGGATGCTAACTATTATCTCTAGCAAACGGGTACTAAGAGTGATCTGAATATGTCTGGTAAAACGAAGGGAACAATGTTTACCTCGATGCTACTACTCTACTGAAACAAAAGTAATCAGCAACAAAAAATTCTTCATGGAGATTAGTACCTAAAAATATCAGGAAGAAGTAACCATGGATGGGTAAATGAAGGAAAACATGATTGGATGAAATAATTGAAACCTCATTTCACTCATTTAATACTCAGACTAAGTGACTGGTGACATAAACCCATCATGAAAAGCAGCTTGGTGGGTGGATAAAGGATCCTCAGAAGATTCCAGAGGAACAGCTGTCTATATATGCAGCTGCTGTGCAGAAATACTGTCTTCTGTGAGGAAGCACTGGAGTCTGGTCCTCATTGTTGGACCTTGGAACGAGGTAAGCTGTTTTCCTGTACGGGGGATCTGAGCCCTCTCTGTCACCTCTGGGGAGGTGCGCCATTAGCTGGGAGCAAGACTTCCCGGGGCAGCCGCAGTGTGGGTAGAAGGTAACAAAGTGATGGATCATGTCCGCAATGCATTTGTTGCTGCTCCAGTGGTGTTTTGTTTATTTTGGTTATTGTCTTATTAACTGTAGTTAAGTATTTAAATTAAGGGCTTATTTATTTCCCTGGATAGCTGCACCCACACAAAATAATCAACTGTCACATTATACCGTGACATAATTTGACGTATGGCATGTGGGCAGAAGTTACCAAGCTGCAAATCAATCCTTGTGTTCCACTGCCATGACTGGCTGCTGCGAGTTATACAGCTGGTGTCCAAATACAAAACACTCAGAGATATGTCACATCTACCCACTGGCTTGCCTGTGAGTAGCTGACAAGATATGGTCATGCTAAAGTAAGGATAAGCTCATTTTATAATTTGGATGCAGTCCATAAGTGTTAACCACCTTCCAATAATGGTGCCCAGGAGAAGAGAAATTTGTCCAAATTTCACAGAAAGAGAACCAAAGAAATGCTCAACTTCTTGTGAGGCTACAAAGATGGAATAAACTCCCAGTTCTTCCCACTTCAGTCAAGGGGAGGACACATCAGTCCTGTGAAAATGTTCACCTGAGGTAGACAAACTTACTGAAAATGGAGGAGAACTAATCTGCGTTTGATAAAACGGGTAAAGAGGACCTAGATCCAGGATGGGAAGAGAAGGCTGGCTCAGCTCAAGTAATAACCTGGGAAAAACCTGGAGCAGAAATCTCTCAGAGCAGAAGGTAAGGAATGACAATCAAAGAAAACAAAAAGTATTTGATGTGCGCATGTTGAACTGATTAATCCAAACATTAAAAAGACTTGCTGTTCCCTCAGTTACGGAATTTAGAAATGTATTCAGAAGTTATCCATAAAAACTAATTTACTAAACTGAAAGCAATAAACATTCCTTCTCATTTTCTCTCTGGGTTCCTTTCTGTCAAAAATAACAGATAAAATCATGATTAAAGCAATATCCATAGCTACTGATCAACCAGGGAAAGATGAACTGGAGCTTACTTCATTAAATGAAGGCTGAATTTATGTTTGGATTTGCTGAATGAATCTGAAACAAAGATTAACTTCCTATTCGAGTTTATGACTGTGACTACTTGTGACACCATTGAGAGTTGAGAAAGTCTAATTTGGAATTCTCTTTTCCTTTGGTCCTGACTTACATCACAAAAAGGATATCACAGGCCCTTTACTTCTTCTCTTGGCTTGCAAAAAGACATATTATAGTAGGAAAAAAGTACTTTTTGTTGAAGTACAGGCAAGCTGTGGAGGCAATAGTTAAAAGATACCTGAGCAACTGGGAAGAGAATGGGAGAAGAGAAAGAAATGTTGAAAGTGTGTCTTTTACATGGCACTGAATTACTGTATTTTCGAAGAAGCTGTTCTCCCAATGGATGTTTCATGTGCTGCAAGGCAAAATTCAACAATAAAGCAGTATAGCACAGTCCACTCCAAGCTGCATCTGTCTACTCAAGCTGAGACATACATTACTTAACATGCATATTTATTTTTCCCATCATTAAGTAATAACTATTCGGAAAACCAAATAGATTAGTTTTCCTCTGGTTAGGAAGAAGGCTATGTTTGCTCTGGTTATTTATCCTTCAAGGAATGAAGAACTAACCACTCACACATACTTTTTGGTTCTTACCTGATGTTGCCTAGAGATGTCAGGATGCCCTCCCATTTACTCATGGAGAAACCATACCCAGACAGGAAATACTGCATTAATTACAACTTCACCTGACAGAAACCAAAAGTGACTGTTTTCTTTGACACTTTCAGTTCTGCAGTTGGGTGATTCCAAATTAACCTTGGACCAAGGCCAACTGGTCTTGAATAATATTATGATATTATTGATATTTCAGACAGACAAAAAAAAAAAAAAAAATCCTGGAAATTCATCTCTCTTCTATTTTTCTTTGCAGTGGACTTGATCAAGGTCACTGAAGTCAAATTCCCACCATTTTTAAATTGGCAGATAAAATAGGAAGAAGGAAGATATTTTTTAGCAATACACAAAGCCATTCTTTATTTTTCCAATAGTCTCAGAAATTACAGAAGTTATTCAAGAAATACAAAACCTCTACAAAGCCCCTCTTTTTACATCTTGACTAAACACTGATTGCCATGCTGTTTTTCTAAAGTCAGTTATTGTGTCCAGTTTTATTTCCTGTAAATACAGAAATCTTTTGGATTTACCTACTCAGATTGAGGACAAGAATTACTTACCAATATTTGAAATTTTAAGTTGCTTAACTCTCTTTAAAAGAACTAGCATGAATCTTGCTCATATAGCCTGCAAAACCAAAAGAGAGAGGGGAAAAAAAAAAAAAAAGTGTAAGCACCCTACCTATAATAGAACATGAGTAGAATAAAATTATGTAGGAAGGTATTGTAAATTTAGGGGGTATTATATTAGTGGTGCTTGAAAACTCACAGATTCATGAAGTATTTTTTTTCTTTTTTTTTTTTCTTGTCATTTATTCACCTGTAGATTAGCTGCATTGTTCTCAGTAGCAGTCACAATAATAATAATAATAATAATATTAATAATAATAATTTCTGAATAAGTGTCAATATGTTATTTTAGATGTGGAATCTTCTTGAACTCCAGGATTAACCCAATATGTCTGGGAGAGGGTGCAGGGAAGACATGCAGTACACCCAATATGAGTGATATGGCAGAACTTCGTTTATTGTTAGGTACAGACAGAGTATATAACATCCAGTAATTGCTGAGCCTCCTTGTCAGCAGCTCATTGGTTACAAACAGACCTTTTGGCAATAAGTGATTGGATGTTAAACAGAGCCTCTATCACTAGGACGGTAACATAGCAGCAAGGAAACTTAGCTACTTTCTCACACTCTGGATAACTGCAAAGCTACTATTGTTTATGCAGACTACCAAGGTCACGGTGCCTTTGAAAAACATGCTGAGATCTCTATATTGCAAACCTAAGGCCTAACTTATGCCAGGGGCCTAGGTGAGTTAGAAACCAAGGCCGTGGTTGTTCAAAGCTTCACATGATCCATGTCTCTGTTCCTTTAGCCATTCTGCAATGTTATATGGTAGTTTTTGCCAAATACCACTTCAATTCATCAGAATTAATGCAGATATAGAAGATGCTACTGAAATACCCTTACATAAATGTAGGAGAATCAAATATTATAACCTATACAGAACAGATCATGTCACAAAGAGCACACAGTGTTAGAAGATCTACTTGAAAACTGTTGTGTTTTCAGCTTACTCTGCACACCACTTCCATTGTTATGTCTAAATGATGACATAAGCTATGCTTATAGGAAAAAAAAAAAAAAAAAAGGAGAGGGCCGTAATGATTTGATCATCAATTCCTTATTTTGAAGGAATTTAACAGAATAAAATTATAGCAAAATGAAATCAGACTTGTTTACTGGTTTAACTCAGAAGGTACAGGTGAAAATAAATCAAGATCTGGTATTTCTATCATGACTTTTTCATATGGCTTGTCACTTAAGTATCAGTGTTTGACCATCTGCATAGTTACACAGTTTGTTTTAATTTAGTGACAAGTTCAGCCATGTAGGAATATGTTTTTAGCGCAGAACAGCATGAAATCTCTTTTATTTGTAAGCAAAATTTCAACTTTCATAAAGGTCAAAAAATAAAATTTTTCTTCCCAGGAGGCAATTCTATCTCTGTAAGAGTAAGGCCAGCCGAAGTAGTATTGCATAGATCAGCTAACTTATTTTGTTGCTTCTAAAGTGTTTTTAAAGCAATGATATATAAAGCACAAGAGTTTGTTCAGCACTTTGGATATCAGTGATCAGAAGCTGAACTCATTGTCTAGTCACAATCACTTATTAAGACCTTGAATGATTGGCTACCCAACATTGTCCTGTCAGACAAGTGCAAGTATACTTTGAAAATCAGAGTAAGAATTTAGGCTTAAGTACACAGCCATGCTGCAAATAAGCTTACACAAATGACTTCTACATATAGAAGAACTAGTGCAGGGGATTGAGAATTCTTAAGACATCAATGCTTAGGTCAGTCTGAAAGTCAGCTCGACAAAACATGAAATAGAAGCTAAGCCCCAGGCTGTCTGAGACATTAGAAACTGAAGTAGAACACAACTTTCAAAGGTGAGAATACAGACCTCACCATCTGACTAACATTAATCCAGAGGCTCGGAGGTGTCCTCTCCTCACACATTTTTATTTTCTTTTTTAATCCCTCTTGTTTTCAAAATAGAAAATATGCAAAAGAACACTAGTTATTTCATATTCATCTACTACTTTCTGTAAGGAAGCTGTGAGATTAAAAAAAAAAAAAAAAACACAAAGGAATGAACAAAATGAAAGCCTGATTTTTCTAACATTATGTCCAATTCATACCCCCATTAGAGCCCTACTGTGAACCACAACATATTCAGAAGAAACTAATCCATAAATGAGAAAGGGAAGCTCATCTTGACAAAATGAAGAACAAGGTTCGCAAACAAGATTTGCTTCCATTAGTAAGGCTCAGCTTCAGCTTAGTTGTACAATTCTGTGATTGAGGAATAAAATATAGGTGAATACATGGCTAACAAAATTCAAACTACACTTTGGGTCAAATAAATAAAAAAGCAATGTTAAAAAAGCAGTAATGTTTGCCCCACAAGCAAACATTAATAGGGGATAACTAGCTAAACTTTCTCTATATCTGGAGAGGCACTTGTAGAGTGGAGTGCTTTCTTAAAGAATCAGCAAGAGTACTACTGGCTTCAAGCAGCCATCTAAATCTTACCTCCCCTACTGACTGTGCTTCTAAGGTCTTAACCCCGACTCTGACAAGTGCCCTTTACTAGTGATAGTTTCTAACTGAAGAACACAAAATATTCTGTTCTGCTTCAAATAATGTCTTACAATGTCTCTTTTTGCAAACATCAAAAAAGAAAAACTGAATTTGAAGAGTGGAGAAAGGATGTGTAAGAAGAAACAACATTTTTTACAGATTTTATGGTTTCACAGAACCTTGGTGTGCAAATCATCAGCATTTCTGTTTGATCTCTATTTCAGTTGGATTCCTCACTCGGGCCTCCTGTCACATGCTTTACTTAGGTCATTCTCTTTCATAGACTGAAGTTCACAGGAAAAAAAAAAGACTCCACCCTGTTATCTATTCTTTTCATTAAATGCAAATATAGTTTATGACAGGGAAAAAAAAAAAAAAAAAAAAAGAATACCTCTAGACACAGGAGAATGTTTCATTTCTGTTGCCCTTGTGAATGCAAAAACTCAAGAGGGTATTAGGTGGTGGTAGGGATCCTGATGAAGCTCACTGATTACTCACAGAGGTGAAAGAAAACCTATGTATATCTTGAGCTTTGAAGAAAAAATGTATTTCAGTTACACAAATCAAATCCCCTAATGTTTGAGACTTGTATACTGCAAAACAAAAAATATGCAAAGCAATAATGATTAGTAACTACAAAACTATCCACAGCAAGACACACTGGAGGTGAGACAAGAGAAAAACCACCCCCTCCTTTCAGCAGGGGCATTTTGAAAAAGCACCCATTATTTCCTTCTGATAAAAGGGAAAGAAAACCTTAAGGAAGACATGAACACATTTCAATAATATTTTTCAGGCAAAAGCTTGTTTCAACCTCAAATGCTGTTCCACTTGTAACGTGTCTGGCATGATGTTTAGTCATGTTTAAACGTCATCATATGTTGTTCAGGAGGACAGTCCAAGTTCCAACTGTTGTCATATTAAAACAATAAAATTCTTCTAAATGTCACTGTTCACCTACCTTAGGTTTTGAATGTAGCTCCTGGCACTTCACACTTTGTATGTGTGAAGTTTTCCTCCCCTCCCCTTCGATAGCCTGGCCATAAATAATGTTACTTCTGAACATTGCTCCCCAGGTGATCTGATGTTCCTTGGAGCTGGCAGAAGAAATACACAACAGTTAAATTTTTTTATTATGATCTTATAGATAATGATTAAACTATATTTAAAATTATTGGCTTGATATGCTGAGGCATAGAGCATCTGTAGCTCCCACTTAATTTCAACAGATGTAGCAGTTCAACACCTCTGAAAGCAAGACTTTTATATTTTTTTTTCCATTGTTTCTCCTGCCTCCTGAGAAGCTTGAAAGAGAAATCTGTTTGAGCTCTGGAGTGTTTTCTTTCATAACCCACATGTTCATCTTTGTTATTGTCAGTAGCCTCATGAGCCTTTATAGGCTGATAATGATTCATATAATGATCTGGGTAAAAAATGAAATATTTTTAATACAGGATTACACTGAAGTTATAGATAAATTAAAAAAAAAAACAAAAAAACACAAATGGGAGGCTAGAACATTTGACAATGCTCCTTTAATTTCTCAGTTTTTAGAGATAAGGCAATTCCTAGAGAGAATGTGTTTATGGAAAAGCCATAGGGATAGGAGATTTAGCTGAAATCCTTATTCTCTGAAGACTTGTGCTAGACCTTGGGCCAGTCACCTCAGTTCTCTGTGCCCCCATTCTTTTTCGGCAATTCTGTCTATTTCAGCTGTAAAATACTACAAACAATAGTAGTCTGTACTGCATATAAAATAAAATTCCCTCCTTTATACTGTGCATTTGGTCACTGTTGTAACACACATGGCTATAAACTTTTATTCAGCCACTGAATAAGGAAGAAATTGAGAATAGCATTCATCTGAGAAAACAGTTTATTTACTGTCATTTTAATAGTGGCAGCACATCATCATGGCCTCTTTCTATCTAGCACAGCTGCTACACTTATTAGGCAAGCAAGCTGTAATCAGCCACTTAAAGTGGCCCGTACATCACAGTTGTGCTCAATTTATCTGTTTAAGTTCATTTTTGAGTGTGCTGGCCTCTTTTTCTCTCCCCTAAAACATTTGAGATGGGTGCTACAGATACATCAAGCTGGCAATATTACCTGTAATGTATTCAGTGTTGAGATCAGTGTTTTCCATTTCAGTTTTCTTTTGAAAGGGAATGTACAGGATAGTGTGGGCTCACTATCTATGGTACTTTTGATTCTTCCCACTCAGCTGGAACAGAATTGGCATATGCATGTAGCCCACTTGAAAATATTCTTCATTTTGTTACTTCTCATGTTAGCTAGAAACTTACATCTACACTGTTTCCTGGGTGTGGCCCAGTCGTGATTAATAACAGTATCTGCAGTATGCAGAGCCAAGCTAAGATCACGGTGCTATTACCTCTTTAGAGAGAGAGAGAGAGATGGGAATCTGGAACTGCAGCGAGGAGACAGAAGGAAGTCTCAGTGCAAAGTGAAGCAGTTCTCTCTAAGGAATGCTAGTAGTACCACTGACTCGGTAAACCAGTAATGTGAGAAAAAAAAAGAAAGTAAGTAAGTCTACTTATCAAACAAAGCTCAGCTGCCTCAGCAGGATCTTTTTGTGGTAAATTAACTACAGCTATCACACCCCCATGACAGATTTGGGAAGGCTGCAATCCTGAACATAAGGTTCACAAAATATATTTAGACTGTCCTTTCAGAGCAAAAGGAGTTTTACTCTCTATTCCTGGCTGAAAGGTTAAGCTTCTAAATACTCAAACAACATCAGAAAAGTTTTGTTTACAGCTAGCATAGCTTTATTTTTATAAACTTGAGCCCACATCCTGCACTAAGACATAATAGTAAATTTCCCAGTGTCCTACCTATAATTCACAGCAAGGACTAGTAAATTTTAATAAACATAGTTACACGAGGCAGTGCACCTAGCAAAAGGCTCAGATGAAAAACTGTACATTCAAAGGCTTATATATATATAATCTGTAAAATTACTTTTTCCTGGAAGTGAGTTACATATCTTCGAACACATTTTTTTTTTTTTACCTTAGGAATATTTATCGATTTCCATTATTTCTGATGCATAAAATCATACAAAAAAAAAAAAAAAATCCCATGGTTTGTGGGCAGTAGAACACTTTTCAGGAGAGACAACCCAGGCAAGCCATTTTTGAATCTGGTAGAGCACAATCAGTTTATTACTCATTTCTGATGCATATTTATTTTCCATTCTACTTACAGAGTTATATGTTAGGTTTCCTAGCATTATTTCAGAATTTATTTTAATCCCATTCAGTTGCTTGGAGAGCTGGTAAATATATATATAAATCAAATACTGTTATTAAAAATGATTGATTGGTCCTATTTATCTATTCATATTTATCTTGTCAGTCTTTTTTTTTTTTTTTTTTTGGTTAAGTTTCAAGAGTGTTGCCTTACCAGGATTAGCCTAAGAATCCACTCTGCCTGCTATCATATCTCCAGGAGCTTCTGACTGCAGATGGTCAACCAAAATGTATTACACTGCACCAAGTGCATGGTGGTCCTTCAGTTGAATATCCTCCCAGACTCCAACAATTTGAGGCTTAAACATTTTTCCTTGAAATATGATCTTAATGTACCTGAGGTTCCGAATCTGTAAGTATATAAAAAAAGATAAGCATTAGGGTTCTTTTTAATAGATAAACATCAATTTTGTTAAGGCAGTCTTCATTGTGTTGCCAATGTTATACTTTTATGAACACTGAGAATCTGCAGTAGTGAGATAACATATTTAAATAGGACACCATTTCTCCTTCTCTATAAGTTGTCTTGAAAAAGTTAAGTAAGTCTTTTTGAGGCCCATTTTTGGGGGGTTGTTATACTAAGCTGAACATTTAAAAGCAAGAAATACTTCTTAATAATGTGGGTGTAGAGTCTTCACATTTTTTATGTGCATATTTGCTCTGTTTTTCAACAGGCTCTCATACTATTAATGCACAGCCTTCCTTCAGAAACATTTGTTCACTTGACACCACACACCTGATACAATGCATGTTATACAATCAACAAAACTTGGCAAATTCTGTATCTGTTTTGTTTCCTTTAGCTTAAATAACTGCAGACACCAAGTTTTATATAGAAAAGTTCATGCTTTGCAGCAGCAAGCAAACAGATCTTAGCCACTGAGGTGACGGCCACAGTTTGACTCCAACCCTTGTGCCTCTGTGGCAGCCCAACAGGCCTTGGTGAGCCAAAATAACCTTACTCTGACACCTCACATTGTGTCAGACAAGCAGCAAGTCTTCTTCCACAAATGACGCCAGTGAGATCCAGCTGTAGATTCAGTGACATTATAGAAACTTGTATCCTGAGCGTAAGCCAGCAGCCAGAACTACTAAGCCAATAATAAATTTGTGCAGCATCCCTGGAGCTCAGTACTGCATGCGGGAGCTGCTCTCTATGGGGCTCAGAGAAAGCTAAACTTTATCATTAGCAAAGTCAGCCAGAGGTGTCAAAGAAGTGATTTCATCTTGGCAATACTGACTTTATCACCTTGACTAAGTTAGACGCAACACTCCCAAAGATCTAGATGCCAACAACATTCCAGGAAGCTAAAGCTTCTGAGTCATTCATCCTATAGAAATTTTTCTGGAAGGAAAAAAAAAAAGGGACGTGGAGAGGAATACACATACACGCCTACACACACACACACACACACACACACACACACACACACACACAAAACAAATCACTTGTAATATTTCCACACAACAGTTCATACTTTTGGGTTGAGGGCAGCCAATTTCAGCTTTCCATCAAGAAAAAATAAAATGACACCCATAGGATATCATCCATAGGGGAAAACCCTATTTTCCTTCTTGCTCACAAAGATTCATTTCTATTCCATTTTCTTCAATCTGAATGAATGATCCATCACCCTCAGAGTAGCTCATCCTGTGATAGGTAAGTGAAAAATATGCTGTGCTCAAGAATTCTTATGTAATTAAATTCACAATAATTTAATATTTCTGCGGATAAAAATCTGCATATTTTGCTTCTTTGTGTTTTGGATTTAACCCACATTCATGTTTTCCTGGGGACAACTGGAGAAGGAGAAAGGAATAGTAAATGGCAAATAAATGATTATTTAACTTCTATTTATAACTCTGAACTTAGTGAAGATTCTGGAGAGGAAAAAAAAGCAAGCCAGGGAAAGAAGATATCTCCATGCACATTCAATAATGAAGGTAACATACCAAGATTAGAAGAGAGAGAGAAAAAAAAAAAAAAAACTCAGCAAACCAGATATCAAGTAAAGGTTCTCAGGATCAGATTAATTATTCAAAAAAATTCCAAAAAGCATTAGATTTCAGAAAAGCTGGATTATAGGAACCATCCTTGTTGATAACGTACAGAGAGCAGCCCAGCCATAAAAGTGTGTTATTCCAGGTAAATAAAATGAATGGACATGTACATATAAGCACAAGAAAACAACTAAAAAGGAAATGAGCTCAAGTTGTTTCTGGATAGAGATAACATCTCATTAAAAAATTCTGATGAAAGGACTGTAAATTTGGAATTTTAACATAATAAAAGATACGTTAAATTAGATTCAGAAACACCATGGGAAGTTTGAAATCAAGTATGATAAGTCTAACCAAAGTTTCCCTGAAGAAATAAAAACAAAATAATTTTCTGAAAGACAAAGAAAGCTGTACTGAAGGATAATACAAAATTAGTAATGGGTTATCAAATTAATACAGTTCAGTCCTCTTAAATGGAACAAGTTCATGTTTAGCTTATTGCCTCTGTTAAGATGATGCCCCATTTTAGGCAAGCAATTAAAAAAGATCAAAGCTGTAGAAGAAAAAAAATATTTACTGAAAGCTTATTTTTAGACTTATACACCCTGTTCTTGAGAATTTATGTGTCTTTCTTACTATTTCAGCTCAGGGTGAAAGACTTTGCTAATTACATTAATAAATTAATAACACATGTTAATGTTCAACTTCAAAAATTCTAAATTGCTATTTAGTTCAATTACAGAAAAAATATTTCCCTTATCTATCACTTCATTTTATAGTACATAAGAATAACTTAAGCTCGCTCAATAAATCACTTTGTTGATTAAGTCAAACCAGTTGAATAAACCAAGTTTACCTCCCCCCCAAAAAAGTTTATTTAGTATTTTTCCTCTCAAACAACTACATAAATTTACAGACTACTCTAACCATATTTCTTATTTTAGCCATTATTAAAATGCATCTCCTTTCAGAATGAACAACTATATGGCTGCAAGGAGAATTATTATATTTGTTAAACTGGTAAGTTAATGCAAACGTAGTGATGTAAAACTATTATATGAGTTAGCCTTCTGAGCAAGCATGCTCACCATGAACCAGATATAAGTTATATGCTTTCACTTATATGCTTTCAGGTCTATTCAGACTCGCTTGCAACTAGTACAAATATCAGAGACTGTATTACCCAGATAGGATATGTCATAAAAAGGAGCAAAAGAATGTAGAATATATATACATATGAACATAATTCTTTGCTCAGTGTTTTTAATGCATCTTAACATGCACCTGAACACTTGAAGGTAGTGCTCTAGTAAAACCAAACTAAAGACTAGTTTAGGGTATTGCCTGTTCATTAGCTGATACTGAATCAACTGACCTCAATCTCAAAAGAAGCTTTTAAAACTGTAGTGGATAAAATGAAAAATAAACTGATGAAAATAAAGCTGACAATAATAAGGGTATAGAAACAGGCAACTATTTCAAAGTTCACTATTTTTAGACATGATTACATAATAATATGCAAAGAGCAATTTTTCTGATGAGGGGTAACTACTGAGTTGTCAGACTAAGTTACCTGAAAAAATAATCCTAAAACTTCCTAGGTAAAACAATTTATATTTCCAAGAAAATTCTAAAAGTACTTGTCTACTTCTTGTGAATAAAATCAAGTGTTGAGATTAATTCCAGAACATCAATTCTAATTCTAATTCAACTACCAAGTTGATATTTAACTTAGGCTTTTAAATTATATTAAAGTATTATCATAGAATGTATGAAAATATTGTAAATATGTTAAGAGCATCTAGTCATTGTTTTCTGTTTTTTGTCTTCAGAAATAGACAAACCCATAGAATGCATATTTGAAAACTGAAGTTCATTGGAGCTAACATTTTCCACTGACTTAATAAATCATGTTACGTTTGAGTAATATTGATACAAATATTTTATATTTGCTGTTAAGCCAAAAAGTTAAGAATCAATAATAGAGGAGAAAAGACAAGAAGTCTGGAAAAAATTTGCAAAGACTTGGAGACATATTGAGACTACAAAATTTTACATAATCTGTCTGTCAGTCAGCTCTAGAGCTATTAAAAATGACTTCTGAGAAAGTGTATCTCTCTAGATGTTTATAATGTCACTTTTGACAAAAAAAGATTAGGCTGCTAATTCATTTAGGCCATCCAGTTAGCTTCTACTTTGAGGTCAAGTATGGCACATCAACTAACGTGCAATATCACAGCCACAATAACTATGCATGCTAACTATACATTATCACATAAATAGTCTTTCCACACTGGTAACAAATTTCTAGGAGCTGAGGAAGTTCTTCTGTGGTACATTAATCCAGTGATTCTTGAGAGCATGATTTTATTGCCATTAACCAGGTCCGGATACCTTGGGGCCTAGAGGCAGTTTGAGAAGCAGTTCTTCACAGCTTGGCTCTTGGTTACCATTTTGCAGCAGAGATCTCGTAGCAGATGAAACAAAGCATTCCTAGCGGTTTTCAAAGTAAAGAGAAATAGCTAGTTTTAGTCAGTGTGTTTAAGTTAACTAGTAGGACTTAACATTGAAAGAGATGACAGAGACTGTTCTGGAAGGAGTGTCTCACACACACGAAGCTCTGCCTGGCAGCACACCGTGAGCCATTTGAGAGCTTCTAATGTAAGGATCAGAAGACAGACACAGCCTCACAGACCCACATAGTCTCATTGTGGAAGGAAACAGAATACAAGCAGCCTGATTGAGAATAGGTTATTTAGACAGCTGGATAAACCTCGTGATTGCAGATTCTGTACATATGGGGAACTTCAGTCCTCTCAATATCTACCGGAACAGAGGGGCAAGAACAGAGTTGCTCCTCAAGCACAAATGAGCTGGGAGCCAAGGTTGACCTCAGAGCAGCATTGACTATCCTTCACGGTTTGAGCTGCGCAGACAAACTAAGGGAAGATACATAGGGAAAGGTATGGACTTCAGCCCATTGGACATATATGGGTCCATATGGGTCATCCAAGGATGACTGTGTTAAGGAAATTGCCATTATCATTGCAACTTAGTTCTTACTGCTTTGTAAAGTCATGGCAAATAGGAGAGGTTCCTTAGTGATGAAAATAGATAAACTCCAAATCATCTGCAAGAAGGTGTTTCCAGCAAACCACAGGTCAGTCAATTTGATCTCAGTCTGTCGTAAAGCAATGGGGCAAATCCTACTTCAAATCTATGTTCTGGACAGCACTACCTGCCTACTGTGATGAAGAGACTGGCTCTGTGGGCAAGGGGCAAGCAGTGCACTTAATATGGCATTCAACATGTTTTCCCAGAGCATCTTTCTACTAAGATTGCTCACATATGAACTCTTTAGGTAGATAGTAAGGTGCCTGTAAAACTGAGTGGACTGCTGGCCTCCAAGTACTCCAGCCAGTGGTACAAAGTCCAGCTGGCAATCTGTTTCAAGTGGTGGCCATTAAGGGCATATTCTGGTGTTGGTACTGTCTTTCTATGACACTTTAGTTAGTACACTTTCCATGAGATGTCCACCTGGGCAACCATGTCAAATGTATGCTCAGCAAATTTGTGAACCATCCTAATCTAAGGGGAACATTCAATATATCAGAAGACAGAGCTGTTTTTCAGATCAACCTAGAGAGGCTGGAGAAATGGATTGTCAGGAATCTGTTGAGGTTTCACAAAGCCAAACATGAAGTCCTGCATCTGACACAGAATAGCACTAGGCAACAATATCAGTTGAGGACAAGATGATCAGAAGCTAGAGAACATGATATATAAGGAGCAGCTGAGGAATATGGGTTTATTCAGCCTTATGAAGAGAAGACTCAGGGGAAATGATTATCCTGTCACCAGCCACCTAATAAAAAAACATAGAGAATGCAAACTCAGGCTGTACTCAGAGATGCACAGAAATAGAAGGAGAGGGAATGGACACAAGAAAACTTTAAAAAATATTATCCTTAGCATATTCAAAATTTGACTAGTTGAGGTGCTGAGCTCTAAATATGCTCTGATGATATTGTTTCGAGTGACTTCCTTATGTAACAAATTAACTCCCCTTTGATCCAGCCTCCATGAAGATAACTTCTGCTGTGGGTTCTGCATTTAAATACCACCTAGGATAACATACTGAAAGCTCAACTTTTGAGGCAGTAGAATTCCTTCATTCCCCAAATGCTCTTTTGCAACACTCTTTCCATTGTTTCAAATAACAAAAGATAAAACATGCCCATAGAAAATGTCCAATTTAATGAGATTGTCCATGCTAATAGGGCCTTATGAAGTCTTTTCAGTTTTAAGATGTCCAAAGTTTCATTACATTTTCAGGTAATTTAGAAATTCAAATTACCTAAGAAATTAGGTGTCAGCATAGGGGATAATTAGCAAATACTTGATTTCTGTGCCAGCTTCACATACCATAAATGAATTTAATGATCATTGTTCCTAGTTAAAATCCACTCCATACCAATGAGAAAACATTTTACAAGCCAGCTGTCCTTTGGGTATACTACAAATTACATCCAGTAGATACAGAATAAACCTGACTGCATGCATAGAAGTGTACATCATAAAGAAAGCAAACATATTCATGTATAGGTAATGCAAATTGCCTTTAGAAGACAGCCACATCAGTATGTTACTAATTCAAAATTTCTGTATGTAACTTGATATTTTAAAAACAGTCTTAGGTGGTTACTTGTGGATCCAAATTTAGATAAAATTTAATCTCTCTAAAGTAAAGTGAGACCACATCCACGGCTAATACCCTAAGTTAATTAACATGCATTAACACTGTAGCATTCCATAAGGAGAAAGATATTTATGTTTCCAAAATCATTAAAACAAAATTTGTTAGCTTCCTCACTTTCTTTCTGTTCTTTCTTTTTGTGGAAGTAGTGAAGCCCCTGCATGCAATAGGCTGCTCAGTCACAAGGCTCTTTTCTTATCCAATAACGAGGAGAAGACGTCATACCTGGAACAACTAGCAGAGCTACAGGACTGGGCTGGATGTGGTTTAATCTGCTGGGAAAAAATTAAAAAATAAAAAGCTATATGATAAAACTGCAGTGAATTTCCACAGTGGCTAATACAACAAATCAATTTTTAGCAAATTCTGATTTTTGCTGCTTCAGTCTCCTCCAGGATGAGTCACACACAGCTGTCTCCTGTGTCGCTGCCTGCAGATCACATACTGACCTCCCAAAACAAGTGCAGGCCATCACTGCTGTGGCACCAGAGCCCCTTAAGTTATAAAATTCAGATATCTTGAAAACTAATTCAGAAATTTTCTGAATGGTCGGAAAAGAAAAAAATTATTTTATTTTGAAATGTCAGAAATTTCAAATTATTAAAGCAATTCATCTTCTCTATTTAGAATGTGTTTTTCAACATTAAGTTAGAATAAATTAAGGCATAATAAAAATACAGCTTGAAATGAAAAAAAAAAAAGCTTTGACAGATCAATTTAAATAAATCAACTCACAGACCATTCTAAATAAACATCTTCCCCTACATTTTTTTTTTTCCTTTTGTAGGTTTTCTTGAGACAGGAAAGAAAAATCCCTACTTTAAGATGAAGCTTTACATCAGCAAAAAGCACGTAAATCTCTATCACCTTCAATGGCATATTGTACCTTGTCTGCATTCAAAGAGTTGGAGAGAAAATGATATGCAAGATTCCATCTCTAAATTTGCATATTACCAGTAGCACATACATTTCTTCTCATGCTTCAGTGTATGCTGTACTCCAGTAAATACAGTTTATTAGTAACAGGTTTCAGGTTTTGCATTGACTCTGCAAGGCCTCAGGCTTGTCAGGCTTTTCTTTGCTTACCAGAAGCTTTTGTTTTAACTTGTTTAGCTCCAACAGCAACTTTTTTTGAAGACCAGGTTGTTATTAACTGACTTTTTTTTTTTTTTTAATTTTATCTTAGCCTTGTGCAACTGTGTGCAATATATGCTTGCTAATATGCTTGCTAATATAAAAACTTTGATACTTAACTGCAACTAATAGTGATAATAAATAGACTGTGTGTAGAATGAGCTACAAGCATAGAATAAAAATGCAACCTAAAATACAAAGTTGCATATTAGATAATTAGATAATTGAAACAGCCTCAACAACACAGGCAGAATGAAACCAGAAGCTCGGTAGCAATATAAGTTTATCATTGTTCAGTTACTAGTCATTTAAGAAAGAAAAGCAGCCTTAAATCTTGATTTAAAAAGCTTGAGGTATAAACAAGAAGCTTCCAACACAAGCATCCTATGCAGGACTTGTCTACTTGTGTATCAGGTGGTATTGACTTACAGACCCTACAGTGAATGTGAAGAAACTTTTGCCTTCGGTATCTCACTACCTGGTTGATGAAGGACTCAGAATGGTGATAACCTACTATGTAAGTTTTAATTTTGACTTTAGGGCAAAGAGGAATATAGAATGGGTAAGCATAAGAGCAGAGAAAGGGGCAATTAAAAAGTCCATATATATGTTTCACATGCATCATTCCTGTGCTGTGGTAAGTGTATCATTGTAATTGGACTAACAGCAGCCATTTGGTTAGATTGCAGAGATTTTCATTATACTAACAATTAAATCTTCAAAACATATGTAGGATGTGTTTCCACCACACAAATAGAAATTGTACAGGATCTTTGTTTTGATTTCCCCATCACTGAAGCTTGGTCATAATTTTGGTGTAAGATAAGAAGGACCTTAGTACAGCCAGAACTACTGCAAACCTCCTGCCTCAGACTGCTGGATTTTCTATGTACACATTTCACTACACCCTGAAACTAAGATCCCTGAATATTGCAGATTTAGGCCATAACATGAGAAATATTTAAACTCACTAATCATTTGAGTTTGATTGTTTGAATATGACTAATATATATGTGGCTTCTTGGTTTTGTTTTTTACTGTAAAAGCCCATAAAGCAGCAATAAATATGCAACAGTACCATTTTCAAAGAATGACAATGGAATAAAAATAAAACAAATGTTTATGAGAATGCCACACAGCAACAAAAACAACAAAAAAGCAGATTTTAGTCTTTCATTCTAGATTATCAACTACTCAAAGCAATATACGAAAATTATATCATCCCTTCCTTCAAACATTCCACTACAAAGCAACATACAGGTTTTGCATAAAAGTTAAAGAAAACACTTTGAGGCACAGAAAAGGCTGCAAAAAATTACAAGACTGTTAAGTCAAGTGTCATGAATTCATGACAGTAAACATTCACTCTGAGTTCTAACTAACTGAAGTGTATTGCACTGAAAATATTAAACGGGGAGGGGAATGAGGACATTTATTTTGAGCTATTTGCATAAGATAGTTATCAAGATATAAGTGGTCATATAATTTTTAATGTTTCTGTTCTTTTTAAAGCCTTAAATATTCTTCAAACCATCAACTAAAGAATAATCGTCCAAAAACCTGTGCTCAAATGGAAATAATGTATGCTTAAAGTGTTAGGTTAACTCTGTAGATCTACTACATTGTACATGCAATAATGAGATCTTTCTGAAGTCTGCAGCTCAACTGTAATCATGAGCCGAACAATAAAAAGAAATCATTCTAGAATTTAAAGAAAATTTTCACCTATAATCTGAAGTCTAAAAATTCTACTTATATCCATTTCATCTTTCAGAGCCCCCCAAAGGAAGAAAAATATGAGTTTCAGTAGCAACAAATATATATATAGTTTGTTTATTTGTTTGTTTGTTTGTTTGTTTTTAAAGAGATAGCTATCTCAGTGGGCTCCAATACAATTTTAGAAACTAAAGTGAAAGAGGCCAAACTCTGACGAAGCTGAGCCGGTCCTTTTGGAAAACGGAGAGGCAAGGAAGTAGTGAACAATATGCTGCCGCAGTAATCTGAATAGTAAGAAGGAGAAAGGTACAGAAAGTTTAAGGTCATTGATACATGATTGCTGTAAACTACAAAAGACTGAATACCACTGATGCAAGACAAAAAGGTTACAAACAGCTGGTCCAAGGCTAAAGATGAAAAAGTAACAATTCAAAGGCCAGCCCAGTATGGGACAGAAGGTTACTGCAGTAAATTGAAAGCAGGTCTCTCTAGGAAAGGAAAGGGGATTGCTAATGAAGGAAACGTGAAGCCCTAACACAAACTGCTAAATGCAGTTAGACTTATTCAGATTTTTTTTTTTTTTTTTAGTAACTGGATTTACTGGTAAAATAACTTATTTTGCTGAATTTAACTCTGTTTAAAACTAATGTAAAGTCTAGGATCAAGTCTACAGGGCAGACAGATAACATATTGAAAGAGTAAGTGGTTTACAAAATATGGAATTATTATCTCAAAGGAGTCAAAAAAAAATGAGACAAAATGAGTACCTAGAGGGGTTATCCTTTTTTTTCCCCTTTCCTCCAGTAGCCTTGAATACTGATAACAATACGTTGAACAGTGCCTGAGAAAGAGTGAAGTTATTAATTCTTTACAGTGCAGTGGCCTGATTAAAATGATACAGGCATGGATTCTCCATCCCAGAAGACTGCTTTTGAAACAGAGGTCAAAGAGTCAGGCAAGAGATGCATGCAGGGTGTAGCTACCTTAATTGGAAGCACTGGTTATCATTGTCTTGGGATGAAAAAAAGCAGCCTCTCAGCCTGCAGGTTCTTTTTCTAAGTCTGCTATTGGATTCCTTATTGGATGTCTATCAGAACTGTTTGACTGCATTACTGAGAAAGAAATTCTTCCCAGAAAACATAATTTTCCATTTTACAGTATTTAAGAACAAAAGGTACTAGAATTCTGGCTACCATAGGACCTAAATATTAACCTAAGTAGTCCTTTATTAAATAAATTGAAAACCCAGGCTGTGCTAAAGCTGCTTTATGGCATAGACTGATCATCCAAATTCTCCAGATCAGCTCAACTGTGATATGTTGCACAAGTTATAACCTGTTAGACTGAGATGAGCAAAAAGTATTGCACCTTAGTTTAATCTTCTATCATTAAAAGCTGCCACGCAGTCAACAGGAATTATTTAGTAAAAAAATTAGAAAGAGGTAGCAGCTACAGGCTTTGAGTTGTAAAAACAGAAAACACACAGGGCAATGTTGTGGTATAATCTATCAGACAGTCTGTTAAAAAGAGAACTATGATGCCATAGCTTAAAGCTCACAACAGGTAGATGCCATAGGTCTACAATTGCTGCTTGCTCCATATATTGCACCTTTTGAGATCTGTTCCAGTTCTGTCTCTTAACTTTGAGTGGTCAGTCGGCTACTGTGGTGTCTTTCATATGGCAAACTTCTTCCACATGCTTGATGAAGTCCTGGGACTGGACTGGAGGGAAACGAGGCCACCAGGGCTGTACTGTGCCCCTCCTCCCTGGTGAGGGCACTGTCCTGAAGAACCCACCTGTCCAGGGATGGTGAGCAGGGTTAGCCACAGCCTGGCTATCAGCAGATGCTCCTGCAGGCCTCACCGAGGAAAGATCAACATTAACCAGCCTGGACACAGGTACATCTACAGCATAGCTCAGACAAGCTCAGGTCATTGGTCCACAAATGTTATTCCCCAGCAACTGAGTACAGGCTTCATTTGAGGCTCCTAAAACTCTTTCTCACAACCTAGCTCCTTTTTCACAAATGTCTGATGCAAGGTTATGCAGTCACAAGAGCCAACCTTGAACAGTGCCAAACTCACGGGAGAAGGGAGAGTCTGCAGATCATGTTCATGTACTCAGAACTTTGCTACAGAGTCTCCCTGCTAGCTTGGTGTAACTTGTTAACTGGACCAACCAAACAAGCACAAGATGCTTCAGCAGAGCTATCTAGGCTAGGCCTTAGCTTGGAGTGTTTCCTGGCTGTCAGTGCATCAGAATTAGTTTGGAATGCTCTTAGCTTAAACCCAGCTTATTCTTAAGCAAATGTACGTTGCTATAGGTGATATCCTTCATTCCTACACAACCTCTTTATCAGTTGTTACTGTGCAGGGTTTGGAAATAAATCCCCAAATAATTTCTGCCTGCTAGGGAAAAATATTTCCCTCTCTGTCAGGACTTCTTCTACTGTTCCTTATAGATTGTTCATATTAGACAACTGGGATTCCTTTTCATATTTTTGATTTGTAACTCCAGAAGAACTCCAGAAGACTGGGACTCCAGAAGACTGGGACTCCAGAAGAACGCTCCACAAAGAATGAATATTTGGAGCAGAATCATGAGAGCTAGAGACATACATTGTATGATATGAAGACTAAATAATTCCTTTAAGAAGTTCCAGTGTGTCAGCTGTGGACAAGTACCTAGCTCTGACCATGTAAATTCTGAGTCAATTTCAATACAACATAAAACAGATCAGGATAAGTCAGCACTTAAAATATGAACAAAACTTCCCCATGCATGAAACCCAATGCTATGTGTATTTGTATCAGAACTTGGCAATTCTACACTACATTAATTCATCTAATTTTCCTCAGAACATACACTTCTATCATGTGGAAAGTTGCAAGTATTTGGCACTCAATACTATGAATTTTGTCCTCTTTAGTCTTCCATCTAGTATCCATATGATAGGATCTTGACTAAGAAGGGTATATTCAGGAGTTAGCAATTGGAAAGCACTGAAGTACCCTAGCTAGGCCAAGAGTACTCTTGCACTACAGAGTTGTGCAAGTTGTGTAGTGTGTAGTGACTCCACTATTGTCAATTTTCAAAATAGGCTAGCTTCATGAGTCCCCTCCAGTTGCTTTATGCCAATTTGGTAATGAAAAGCAGCCACCAATCAACTTTAGCTCAACTTTTAAGTTGGGCCTTTACTTATTTTGTTCTCATGCATGCAGCAGCTGGAACCTCCTAGCAAATCTGGCTTTCTATTTACATATGCTGGTAGCAAGGGCTTAATTTCCAGACTATATGCAATTGCTTACTGGTGAGAAAGGTTTTTATACTTTCCACACTGATATTATACAATATAACATTTTAAGAGGGTGTAATAGTGCAAGCTGTGAGTGATTCAAATCAGACACATGCAGTGGTATATGTCAAACACTTTCCTTTTCTAATTTACAATTGTTTTCTCATAGAGTAAGTAATATTTTACCCTTGAAGCATTTTCTTTCTTTCATTTGTGTGAAGACCAGATGGGTCTCTCAGGTCATTCACTGTTATGAAGAAGCAACAAAAAATCCCTTTTCAGAGGTGAGGTATCTTATATTCTTCACTGGAAAACAAATTATTTGCTTGGATGAAAGCCTTTTGTAATCCAGTGTAATTGCTAATATCTGTGGGGTGTCCTGGAAAATGAGATGCTCTGTCTCAAAGAGTTATAACTTATCCCTGTGCATAAAATCTAAATAAATTGGAGCAGACCTTAACATATCATGCAGGGAAGAGATACAAGGAATACAGCTGTGAAATCAGATGAAAAAAAATACCTCAGAGATAACAAGTGGACAAGATAAATTTCACAATGGGATTAGGGTGAACTGGTTATAAAAGTTTTCTTCATTGTTAAAAAAAAAAAAAAAAAAAAAAAAGAGGAGGAGGAAGGTTTTCTCAGGTCATTATTTTTCAGAGTGAATCTTAAACTATTTCCTGCTGCTGTGATAGAAATAGCTGTTGTTGGAAGAGTTGACCAGAGATTCCCCTCCACACGCCCCCCTACCACACCCCCCGCTCCAGTACAAAGATATTTTTCTTAGTTTTATCAAATTAGAATTATAAATTATTACATTCCCTAGAAGACAGTACTAGCAAGAGGATTACATACTGGCCATGACAGAGCATTTTATGAAAGGGAGAATTTCAAACCAAGTCTGAGAAATCCATCTATGTGCCATAGTCTAAACATGATGACTTAGAACAAACACAGTTACAAATAAGACAGATGTATATATCTTTAAGGGACATTAAGAAAGCTAAGCAAGATATTTGACTGTGAGAACTAAACAACTTAAGCTTCCATTCAGTGGAGTATGGAAGAGCACGTGATTAGTCAAGTTATGGTAATTCATGAATATAACTGAGAAATGCACGGCCCTCATTTATGCTGCTACCAGTTTCAGTGCTTTCAGCTATGCAAAACTCACATGCGTAGGAACACGGTCACTAGTGTGGGACATGAAAACAGTTGTCAGCATTACAAGACTGACTTTGGTAGCTTTGGCACAGGTCTAACTTCTGCTGACCACAGAAGTCAGTGCCAACAGAAATCAAGCATTCAGGATCATACTGCACAAGCTCTGCATCTACTCTGGGATTAGATGAATGGTGCCACCGATGTACCTACAGCAGCTGATTTGCTATAAATAAAACCTAAATGACCATATCATTTTCAAGTATCTATGTTGCAAATATGTGCATTTGATCCTATGAATCCCATACATGGTAAGGAAATGTGGCAAAAAAATAGAAGCATAAGAAAAAATGGCTTTGTATAGAAATGAGCAGTGACTATAAGGTAGCATGAAGAAATCTCAGCACACTTGCTTTTTGAAGATTAGCATCTGTATGAAAATGTGTAAATACAGTTTGATATGATGGATATAGAACATGTGAGCAAGAAGGGAGAAATTTTGAACATAAAATAGGTTTCACAAGAATTTTGACCTAAAGCTATAAATATGAGAAACAAGGAAAGGAGATCCTTCAAGTACAGAGTACACACAGAGTAATTGATATGACTTTTCAGGGATTCAGAAATTCATGTTGTTGGTGTTCTGCAAGGATTCTGCCCTCTTTTTCCACATACTTTGCATAGTTTCTATGGATCTGTTAATTTGTGCATATAAATTTGGTCTTAATTGGGACAAAACATTACTGTTAATTTTCACCAGCAAATTTTGCTAATTAAGTATTCAAAATGGTAAACAGCCAAAATATTCAGTGTGACTAGGAAGGCAGTAAGTATGCCACAATTAACCTAGTACATGTCTGCTGGTTGGGAGAGAAGCATGTATTATTTTGAACATATTCAAGTATTTAATATATAATTATTTGATTTTAATTTATTAATTTAATATTTGGCTCTGAATTTAAGAGAATACAAGATACTGCAATAATTAATCATTTTCTCCAACATGTATTTCCCTTCAATTCCTTCATTTTCAAAGTACTACTACTACTATGAATATAGTTCTGTTGATACAGCAATACTTGTATAAAGCTTTTCAGTTACTTTTCACTCAACACTTTCCAAAAGAAACGAGCTGTCTGTGGAATAGATTCAAAGCCCATTGATGTCAGAAAGTCTTCAGTGAGTTTTGCCTCAGGAGCTAAGTGCATGGAAAAACTCATGACAGTATCTGACAAGAGTAATTTGAGAGAAAGATTAATATTTGTAGGCTGGAAGCAACAACTGAGAATCAGTAGTTTGACCTGCTTCCATTGAACCTCACTCAGACATTTTTTCACCAAAGCTGTAACCTCATAATTTAAATTATAGCCCACCTTTTGGAAGTCATCCAGCCTTCTTGCAAAGTCTGCACAATATGAAGAGTGCAGACCTCACTTGATAAATGACTCCAATCATTATTTACCCTTGCTGTTAATTGCTTCTAAAAAAAAAAAAAAAAAAAAGTAAAAGTTGCACCTTATTTCTCCTTTTAATTTGTCTACCTTCAGCACTGGAAATTACTTAAAATTACTTAATGCTTTTGACTGCTAGATTAAAGAGCCCTCTACTGTCAAAAATGTTCTTCTTGTGTAGGTACCTGTAGAAGATGATTAAATTACCTTTAAACTTTCTCTTCAATAAGTTAAATAGATTGTAGTGGAAGAGGATGTCCTTATTATGCAAGGAAGAATGAAAGCACTTTGCATAACTACTTTGTACAAGAACAGCTGGAAGGCTTATCAACTTATCCTCACCACTCAACAACACACAAGTTCATCTGAAACATTCCAGGATCACATGCAGTCAAACAAAAGAGAATGTTAATAGAAGCCATGATAATTTTTTTTTTTAAGTTAAGCAATTATGCGCTACAAAAAACAACCGCACAGAAAATAAAGCCATTGAGGCTTCACTGTTTAGTTATATTCAAAAAGAAAATACATAAAATCACTTTATTTTTAAAAAGTTTCCATTAGTCAGATCAAGAAAATAGTAGGTGGGAAACTCCTGGATGTCAACATTTTAACACTAAAATGATTTTTTAAAATGAAAAAAATGAAACTCAATTTCAATATGATATCTTCTGTCACAAATACTTTTCTTGGTTATATAATATTACTAATACATACTGAAGAAGCAGGACAACTGGAACATAGTATCATAGTATTTACCATTTTGTCAAGAACAGAACAAATTTTTTTTTGAAATGACTTTAAAAATGCTTCACTTCGAACATATAAATCTGACAGCATTAAAACTGTATTTAATGTACATATAGGACAGTCAAAAAAGGTATTTCTGCACAAAGAATATGACTAAGTTTGTTGTTAGAGTCAACCCTTGAACATGAAGTTTTTCCAAGAGACAAAAAAACTCTTATTTTGTCAGTACAACATTCTTTTTTTCTGATTTCTGTATGTTCCAAGAAATAAGTGGAAGAGACAAATTAAGGATTCATCTTCTTAGTACAATTATTTGCTATGGTTATTTTGATGCTATGAAAAAAAAATGATGCTAACAGCCTAATTTTAAATGTTAATGGTAGCAGAAGCTATGATGATATTTTATTATAATTCTTATATTTATATTAATTTATACTACTTATATTAGCATAAATTAAACACATTATGATTAACAATTATAAAACAAATATTTTATCATGCAAACTTTTGGGCAAATGTTTCTATTATTATCACTAACCACATAAAAAAAAATGCAGTTTGAAAAAAAAAAAAAGCCAGACATTTTTGATAATCTAGCAGGTTGTTTTTGGAGTAATTTTCTCAACTGATTTATGAAAGTGTTGTAGAGTATTTTTAACTGAACAATGTAAGAGAGATTAAAGCTGAATTTCAGGATATGAAAGCCTTTTTCAGTCTGCTTTATAAAATATGATAAATAATCGGACATACAGTTAAAACACCTTTTTTTGTTGTTTGTTTTCTTTTTTTTTTCCCCCAAAGTAAGGGGATATTAAACATGTTTGCTGAAGAAGTTTCCTGCTTAGGCTTCCCCCTTTCACTCAAATAAATGGAAAAAAATTCTTGAAGAGTATATAATTTACTTGGAGGCACACTGCACAGTAGGAATTTGCCTCAGTCAATTATCCATCATGCTTTAAAAGCAGACTCTAGCCAGTGTGTAGGTTCACCATTCTAGTAAACTAGATATAAGCTTGCTATATAAATCTTGGTGATTTTTACCTGATTAGGTACGTGATCTATTTTCTACAAGATACAGACAGAAGGACATCTGTTTATTCTGAAATGCTAGAAATGGCATCTGAAAGGAGGTAAACTTTTAACCAAGTTCAAACTCTTCATTTAAGTGCTTGTATACACATTTTTAACAACTGTAGAAAATGAAAGCATACAGTATATCATTGTGATATCCATTTTGACTGAATTTGACCACCAAAATTTAATGAAATGGCATTTCCATCTAAGTAATATTGCATTATAGTGTAGAACTTGTACAAGAATGTTGCAGTTTGAAAGCCGTGGTGGTGGTGGGGGGAAGGAGATATCAAATACTGTATTAGCTATACGCCCGAATCTGGCAGTATCGGATTCATGAACGGTCTGCCCGCTGTAGGTCCGATCACCCCCTCAAACAAGTAGTCGAGTTCACAAACAGCATGATTTATTCAAGTGCAACATTTACAAAGCAGGTTTGGGATGTCAGTACAGGAAATTCTCTACTGCAGGGTGGGGTTTTTAGCCCACTAGCTCTGATGTACGAATGTGCAACCATCACTCACCCCAAAGATGGGAGAGAGCTCTCCGTCTCGAGGAGCCTCCTCAGGCGGCCTCCTGACCCGAGGGGAGGAAAGGGGGACCAGCCCGTCGACTGATCCAAAATTCCTTCCTCCTCCTTTTCCTCCTTAGTTCACCTTTTATACTCTTCTTTACATTCAGGTGGAGCTTGAGTGACTCTAGTCATACCTAATGTTGTTATTGTTGGCGCAAAAGTTTCTCGCTTTCATTAAAGGTGCAGTCAATGGCAAATCTGGAGCGCCTGCTCAGTGAGGAGCGGTCGTACCTCGGGGGCAGGTAACTTTTGGGATGGAGGTGAGTGTTGGCATTATAATGAGCTTATAATGAGCAAAGTTCAAGCAAAGTTCACCCGAAAGGGGTGATTTGCCACCCTTGCTGGCTCAGCACCGGACACCTTATCATGTATCTCCCATGGGCAGCTACTGTGCGGCCTGGCAGCGGCCCAGCACAGGGAGCGCAGCAGAGTTTGGCCGCGGCGCCTTCGCTCCGCTCCAGCCTCCGTTACTCCTCTCGGCAGCTGCCTGTGGAACCGTGGGGGACCAGAGTCTGTGGGTACCTGCCATCCTGGAAGTGGCAAATGTGCATCACCCCAAGGAAGCTTCTGTAATGCCACAGCTTCTGTTAGGCCCTAGTTTTTCTCTAAGTTCCCCCTTTCAAGGAATTCTTCTACAATGAAGAACTGGTTGATGCCTGATATTGCATGTCCAAACCTTTGTGCAGTCCAAATACTTAGTGTTTCAACACAGTCATAAATAAAAATATTATTTCAAAGTAAGTACATAAGGAAAGTGCTTTGATACACAACAATAGGAAGGACTTGCTGTTCATTAGGCCATGAGCAGAAGGATAATAAAAATTTTAAGCTCTTGCTTAAATTTTTTCTCCAAGAAGAATAGGTATGATATAGAAAGTTTCCATATTTTATTATTTGGAAGGAAAATGTCTTATCTGAGAGGGTAGATGTTAACACTTACTCTTTGGGGCAGGGAAAATTGTTTTTTTTTTTTTTTTTCATCCTTCTTCATACAAATGACACTTTCTGGCATCTCCACTACAGAAACAGATAACTATCTAGGTGTTCCCATCTGAATATAATCCTAGTATAGAAAGGTCATTGTCACCTTAGCTTCCAGTCTGCACAGAGTGAAACACAGTTTTGGGCAAAATTCCTGAAGAAGGGCAAAGCTTCATCTAACTTCTACCTAGAATTTTGATAAAGAAGATAACTGGGTGTTTAGATAATACCAGCTTTATGCAGAAAGCAAACAGAGAGGCACACTCCACTTACAAGGGTTCAATCAACAACTTAGTTATACTTCCATGATCTCCCTCCTTGTAAGTTTGCTCTTTTTTTTGTTATCACCAACCATAATAAAAAGTAAAACAAGCAAATTTTGAATTTCGCGTCTTCTTTTCTTTTAGTTCTAAGTACCTTTAGGACTACAGGGCTACAAATTCAGTTAGCTCCTTGGACTAAGGAAATCCATATGAGAAGAACTAGCAGACTGACTACGAGATGCTTAGAAAATATTTGTCCTATTTTTCCTGTTATGCTTTTCCTGTTAGCTAAGAGTATAGCAGGTAAAACAAGTTACTACTTAATCAATAACTTCCTTCCTCCTTCCAGAATTTGGGAGAAAATATCCATGTAGTAAGCAGCATTTAACACATTTCTATGAACAGTTTACTGTATCCCAAACTTGTACTACTTTTGCATATTGATTAAGCCATTTGAAGAAAAAAAACTTGCAAAATAGGAAATTTACTACATTACAGCTTAACTGAGTCAAAAGGTTTAGCCTGTATTCTGTTCAACACTAACTGGCATGTGTCTGAAATATCAACTTCCATGTACCATGTGCTTCAAAAGAAATATTGTGCATTACAGGAGATTTATTCTGTCCAAGAAGCACACCCATAGGATCAAAACAATTATTTAGAAAATAACCATTGACTAACTACCTTTTAAGATGTGCCCAATATCCCTGCCAGAGACACTTTGTCATCATTTGTGTAGTATATAGTGTAAAAAGATTCCCAAAGAGGAAAGCATTAAAATCCTAAATGTTTTTCTAGAGCAACATTTTGAGCTCTCGACAGATGTCACTAATGTACCTGATTTATGGTAACATCCACTTTACATTTTGTCATTCATATTGACTTTCCATTTGTCACTCTCTAATGGATAATCAAGGTCAACTAAAGCATAATCAATTAATCTGCATTAATTGGTGGCCAGAACTACATTTTTCTTGTGATTTTCTACATATTCATGTACTGTACATCTTTCAGCTTTCCCTGGAGTCCCCCTCAAGCATGTTGCTTTCAGAGTAATTATAATGAGTTAGAATGTCTTTGTTCAATGATATTCTAGCAAATTATTCACCAGGAGCACCAAACAGAAGGTAGATTTTGCCTTAAAATATATCCTATTTCTATCATTTGCTCTTTTACAACATATTAACAGTAATAGCACATAAAATATCTTGACAATCAGACTGGCAAATAGGAAGACTTGCAAAAATTTCCTATTCTAACTGAAGAAGCAAAAAGCAAAGAGCAAATGGGTTTCTGCTGCATTCTTGTAGGCTTACCCCCTTTCCACATACCTCCTGGACTCCTGGTGAGTGTAGACTTTATCTTTAACTGCAGTTGCTCTGACTAACACTGTGGAGAAGGGGACAAAAAAAAAAAAAAAAAGTCACAGCTCTCCAACTCTCTCCCACTCACCTCACAGAGGTCTTCAGGAAGGAAATCTGATTTATAAAATATTAAAGTATTAAAACATATACACACACACATACATGCAAGAGAAAACTGTCCACATAGCTAAATTGCCACTCAACTTTTCCTGGATAGGCAGACTGGAATGCCTCTGTCCTGTTGCCCTACTGTATGCATTCTGAGACTTCTCTCAACCAGCAGCCTGGGATTATCATGAAGTAATAACCTTGCTCACTAGAGTATCAAGAGCCCTCCTCAGTTTGTGGTAGTCCACAAATTTGCTGAGCATACATTTGGCTCATTGTCCAGGTGGACAGTTAAGGGAAAGGGTTAGACAGTACTGACACCAGGATACACCCTTGATGAATACCGCTTGAAACAGGCTGCCAGCTGGACTTTGTACCACTGGCTATAGTGGTACAGGAACCCCAACTATCCAAGCGGGTTGAAGTCAAGGTAAGTAACATGAACTGCTTTCACAGTGCCCATTGAGCAAATCTCCTCATCACAGCAGGCAGGTGATGGTGTCCAGCACAGTTTGCCCTTGGTAAATCTGTGCTGGATGTTCCTAGTCTTCTTATCTTTCACATGCCTGGATGTAGTATGACTTTTTTTTTTTTTTGAAGATAAATATGAGTTATCTATTTTAAGCACCCTAGTACCTCTTCCAGTTGCCATCACCTTATAAAGATAACAGAGGGCATCCTTGCAACAACTTCAGACTGTTCGTCAGCATCTTATCAGGTTGAAACTAGGGCAAGGGCCAGGAAAGCCTGAGAACAGACATTATCAGTTGACTCCATGCAATACCATTGATCACTTCTGCCTTTTTAGTGTTGTCACTAGGTCTCCCAACCCACTGAGCAGTGAGCCCACAGGCCCCTTATTCTTTCTTTTGCTGTCCACTTCCAGGAACTACTTCATTCTAGTGGTGCTCCTTTTTAACTCAGGAAAACAGTATTGACTTGTGTCTAGACAGCAGTAACAGCTTAGGAATGACCAACAGTCACTTTTTTGGAAATCTCCCTCTAAGTGCAGAAACAGCACACTAACATGAAACCTCTCAAAGGAAAGCGTTTAACTAATGCTCTCTCAAAGCTTGTCACCCAAGGATAGGCTAAGATATTGGTTAAAAGGCTTCAAACATGCAGAACAATTATTTAGATGGTTTTTATGAAGGCTGAGAGCTTTATGGTAAAGGACATCAATGTAATGAAACTCGACAGTGTACAGGAATTTATTTGTTCATTGTAGTGGCATTCATTGGAGCGCTTTGATTTTTTGCCACCCAAAGCAGTCTTGTGTAGCTCTGACTCCAACTCAGATCAAAATGACACAATGTTTGAGTAAGTTGGAGATCCTGATACATTGGCAACCAGTCAAGCATCTTTTCTGATCGTTTCCTTTTCCTTTCACTCCCTCCAACAATATATTCCACTTCCATTCTACCTGAATTGTAACTTATTCAGGTAAGAAAACACCAAATGTCAATGTGTTTGTTTAAACATAGAGTAGAGTAGGAGTATGGAAATAAGTTACTTTGTTTTTGTGTAGCTGATCAAGACAAGTTTTCAGACTGTTAGCATAAGATATACTTCTCCAAATGAGACATGACAACAGTAGAGCAGTTGGCTGCCTACAGATACCCTGCCAGAATCATGAGTAGGAATAAACATTGCAGAATTCTGTTTGGTAGTGGACCTTATGCATATCTTCTTCAACCTTTTTAATTCCTTCTATGAAGTGTTATATTTTGGCAGTAACAGTAGACAATAAAACAGCTCCCTGTTTGTTATGAGTACGATTTTTAGTGCCCTTACAGGGCAGCAGTATTCTGAAAGGAAGGAAGATGTTAGGAACTTTGCAGATCTTATCCATTCTTTGCTATTCTGAAAAAAATCTCCCTTTTCTTCTCAGCTACTTTAGTCTTTCAGGGAAAAGACTGAAGTTGTTCAGAATTTAACGATCCCTTAAGTCAGGCAGGTTTTACTGAATGTGAAGTCTCATGTTAGACATCCACGTTGTTATATCTCAGCATTAAGAACAGGTCTCCTATTTTCAAGAATGTAACATGCAAAGTCACATGACATCTCCAAGGTTTACTAAGAATGAAAGATGCAATAGTTGATGCTTTCAGGTCAAGGAAAAGAAACATTTTATTTTATTTTGATTCAGAAATTATAGCAACAATGACTGTTGTCCTCTGCTACTCAGCCTCCTATTCTGACACACTATGCAGATGCTCAATAGCTATATGCATACCTTTTATGCCAAATGAGAAGAGGCAGACAAGGGATCAGTCAGATTTTCTTGACAACTATTACAGAAAATCCACAAGCAAAAGGCAACTGAGGGAAGGAGGTGGAGATACCATTATCCTTCAGCTGATGAAGGCAGACAATTCTGACAAAGAGTTAAGCATTGTTTCTACACAATATGACACCAAAAGTCACAGTCCAGCCTTTCACACACAGCAAAATCGCCAAAAATGATTCTTCCCACATAAGCCTTATATGGGCCCTTTATTTCCCACATCACATTGCAGAATAGCTACTCTGTCATGTCCTTCCCTCTGCACTCTGTGCAGTGCAGCCCAATACTCCACTGCAAACCAAATGAAGGCTTCTTCATGCAGAAAGAGGTAGGAATCCTTTTATGCCAGAAGTTATTGCATGTCTGCCTCATGGCTTCTCAAAGATCTAAGCTGTTTATTTCAATGGTGAATGACAGAAGAATTTGAAATTTGAGAAGCTATCTATATCTTGAATCAAAACAATCATTTCACACTCTAGCTACCAGATATTTAATTAAAGCAGTACAAACCACTATCAGTTGCAGTTCCTGTGATAATAAGATAAAAGGAGAGCAAAAGGACATAGAATTTGATGCCTATGTATCTACATTTTTAATATGGAGCCCTTGCTGCGCACATCTTCAAAATTGATCCTGTCAGGAACACTTTGTTAAAAAGCTTCTAAGCTCTCAGACTGTGGGTGTAGAACACTTTTTGACCTGCCTAGAAGAATGTGAGTTTTTTTTTTTTTTTTTGAAGATGTCAGACACATCAGACCAATTACTGATAGTCAAGACAGACCAATATTGATAGGCAAGCAAATTGCTAAATAGAAGCAAAGGGACTGCTGAAGAAATGAAATCACTGAATTCCTCCATTCAGAGGTACAAAACTTAATTCAGCAAAACACTATGGAACTGATATTTGGCCTCATGTTCTTTGACATTACTGTGTTTCTTAACGCACAATCTGAAGTGGGAAAAAAAAAAAGTCAAACTTTCCCTATCAGGCTTAAAACAGGAATCAATCACTTTGTTCTACAAAAACAAACAAACAAGGAAACAAACAAACAAACAAAAAAGAGGGATAAGTTTTTTTAAAAAAAAAACTTTATTCATTTAAGTTTACAGAAGCCATCCTTCAATGGCCTTAGATCTTCAAGAATGCAATAATCTCAAATGTAAATATTCACTTTCAGAATAACATGCTTAAACAATCCTTCCACTTCCTTTCATTTATGGGAAAGATTTTACATCAGGATTTTATTTCCAGTAGTCCATCTTGATCTGCACATGATACTAGACAGCATACTTTGGTGTATCAGGGAAGACAGACTGAATACATACATGTCGCTCAGATATGTAGACTAGGTCCTACTTGAATTATCCAAGTACTGCTTTGAATTAAAAAAGATGCCTGTTCTAAGGCATTCTGCTTTTCAGAGAATACTGGAGAGCAAAGATTCCTCAAGAAAACTCTGTTTTTTTGAAAAATACGTATCATTTCTGAGATGGTATTGTTGCGGAGTTTTTTGGCCTACTTAAGATGCTTCTGTCTTCAGCAAAACCACTGAAGAATAGACATACTCACTAGTACTAGTTACAGAGATTAAGATGCAATAGAGCTGCTGCAGCTGTTACAAGTAGGCTTCTATCAAACTGCTAATGCCACTATCGCTAGCTAACAACAGTGAAGGTACGGCTGTTTATTCTGCAGTCACAATACACAGCTGACTGTGTGGACAGTGGATGACACCTGAAGAGTTCTGCATCCCCCCTCCTCCTGGTAAAGACAACAATCTTTGTTCTCAGAATTATATAAAATCCCTCATTAAGCTTGAGTGTGCAAAAAAAAAAAAAAAAAAAAAAAAAAAAAAAATTACTCACCTTGAGACCCAGTAGGAAATTAGAGGACAAAAGATGGAGCTCATTATTTATCAAATGGCAAAAGACAAAAAGTCAAGCTTATTCTTTAAAATATATTGCGTTTGAAAGTAGGACAGAATAGTGCTTTTAAAACTTTGTCTCCCAAGAAAGTCTTTCAATCTGGCATTTCCAAAGGGATTATCTTCAAAAGGTAAAACATCTTTGATAAACCTTGTTCAGGATTATAATAATAGTAAAAAAAAAAACCTCATTTACTGAAAATGAATGAAAGAGGGAGCAAAGAGGGAGAGGAACAGAGATGCCCTACATTGCACACAACTGATACACTTTAATAGCACAAGTTTAACAGAAAAATACTTTTTTTTTTTTCAAGTTTGCTTCCCCAGGAGAATGCTCCTGAAGGAGTAGCAACTAAAGATGCATGAGCCACAAACCTTGAAGCTGTTCAGAGAACACTTGCAATGAACAAGTAATTACCCACTTCTTTTCTGTAGGTGTGTATAAATAATATTTTTTTTATATATATAATTATATATATATAAACTCTGCTTCTCTGCTTCCTCCTCACACCAGAGAAGATCTGAATCTGTTAAAATTATCAAATCCATCTAGGAAAAAATCTAAGAAGTAGCAAATCAACAAAAAATATCATAGCAACTCCTCCATAGCAACTCCTAAACTGAGGTTCATCCAATCTGATTTACTATCTATTATCCACTTCTGGCACCAGATGAAAGCCCACAATTTTTTTAGTATGTGACATAGGGTAACTTGATGCACCACATCCTTATTTCCACCAATGTTACTTCCATAGAGTAAAGCTTGATCCCAAGATATAGTGCTCTCTGAAAGTGAAATACTAATACAGTGTTAAAGTGTGCAGGAAAAGTACTAGAATCGGGGGCAGGGTGGGGGGTTATTAAAATCTCTCTCCATTGTTAAAGATTAAGTATTTTTATGAAAATGGTAACTTTTATGTATACAGTCTTTTATTATTATTATTATTTATTTTTGCAATATGCTTTCCCTTCCTCAAGAGAACAAAATTCATATTAAAGTTGATGTAAGCACCTCACTCTGATCTCACTGCTGCACCTAGCATGATGACTCTCCCTTTCAAGGGAAATGAAGTCTAGCATCCAGTCAAATCCTGTTCTAGCATGTATTTCTGCACAGACCTTGGAAAGCTGACACAGACAAAAGCTCAGAACTGAAGCAAGGTTTAGGAAAGTCAAGAACAAAGGCTTGAGAACAGAAGACTATAGCTGTTTGTATATATTTTCCTTTTGTCTTACAGCAAAGAAAATATCAGCAAGACTAGAGTTCCAGAAGGACCAGCTAGTCCAGAAGAAAGGGACATCCAGGCAGGTTATTGCAACCCAGGGGAAATGCATAAAAGTGAGGATCATCCCTGACCCCCTTTCTAAATCAGGCCAGTCTCTCCATGAAAGGTCAGTTGTAAAATTTCAGAAAAGACAGATGGGATAGGTCTGAGAAGAGACTGAAAGACTCTAGCTCCACTTCAAGGATATTTAAAAATGGATGAATAAATGTAGACACCAAAGACAGCAAGTATTTAACAGATCACCTCAGTCTCAATGCATATTCTGTTTAACTGCCTTAACAGTTCAAAGTGACATTACCAGAGAAAACAGATGTTTAGCTTGCTTACTGATTTGCACTGACAGCCAAAGAGATGAGTCTACACTTTCCCAGTCTCTTCATATAAAAGTAAATAAAACAGAAAAAAAAAAAGTTATAAATGTAGTTATAAGAGTTTATAACTATCACTTGGGAACACAACACAACAGCAGAAAGATGGTTAGAAACAAAATGAATCATCCTATTTCTGTTTTACTTAAAATGGATGGAAATGTAACAAGAATTTCAATGTAATTGAAACATTCCAGAAGCACAGAACTGAAAAGTTTTCAAGTCAGAACTCATTCTTTTCATGAGCCAACACTTTAACAGTCATTGCAATAAAATCATTGCATAATCACAGAAGGAAGTTTCCAAGTGAGTTTCCTTTGTGCAGTTCCCAAAAGACCTGTCCCAAGCACACAGGAAGAAAGTCAAGATGCAGAAGTGTTTTAATTAGGCTGTCACTCTATTAACTTAACACATCTGGGAATTACCAGCAATAACTTTATTCAGTGTAAAATGCAATGGTAATTCATCAATTGCTTTAACCAGGTAAAGGACTGTCTTCAGACCTCAGCCCTCCGCATCCTGTTTTAGGCACTCCACCTGTCACTCCTCATAAGTAGGTTAAAAAGACTGCAAAAGAGGAGTTGTCTCTTTGCTGTACCAGAAATCAGATGCTCCAGCTTTGTTCCTCAGCTTCCCTAGGGCACTCCTTGGTACTTGTTCACTGGTCACAAATGCAACTTTAAGGTGTGTTCCCACCATCCTACTGAACCTCTGAGTTGTTGGGAAGGGATGGCATGAAGAGCTAAAATGAATACAGAAGAAGGATGAAATAATATTTATCTAAATTGGCCACTGAGGAACAAATATTTGTCAGGTGCTCCTAGAAACAGGTGACTATCAGAATGAGAAGACAGGAGTGGCCTGTTTGACATTCAAGCCACTGAATGACCTTTTGGCCAGAGTGGTAAGGATCCTGAACAAATCAATCCAATGTTACTGCAAAAGATTAAATTACTAAATACAAAATTCATCATAGCAACTGGAATATCTCTCATATGATGAAGAAAGACTGAAGGGGGGAATCTGACCAGCCCATACAACCTGCTGAAAAGAGTGTGTAAGAAGAGGCCATATTCTTCTTTGTGATGCCCAGCAATAGGTCAAGAGGCAATGGGCACAAAAAGCAACACAGGATGTTCCATCTGAACATATATAAATAAACAACAACAAAAAAGCTCTTTTTTTTTTTTTTCTTTTTTTCTTTTTTAATTATGAGGGTGACTGAGCAATGGAACAGGCTGCCTAGAGAGGTTGTTGAGTATCTTGGAGATATTCAAAAGCCACCTAGACAGGGTGCTGGACAACCTGCTGTAGGTAAACCTGCTTGAACAGGAGGGTTACTCATGATTTGAAGAGCTCCATTCCAATCTCAGCTGTTCTGTGATCCTGTGAAATACTAGTCACATTATGGATAGGTGTAGGAGTGTGTGCATTCTTACAAGTACCTATTGTGGAGAGCCTTAAACCAAACAATTCACTACACAGGCAAAGATCATTAGGATTCCCCAACACTCCAGGATACTGCAGAGCAGGATCTTGAATTCCCTCAAGCAGCTTACAGCGCAGTAGCATATATTGAAATCTCAATTGCCATAAGTCTTCTTTAAATATTTGGAACATATGTTACAGCTTAAGAAAATATATCAACTTTATCAGAAAGATAGCAGTATATTAATGTTAAGTCTGTAAACATATCTGCCAGTGTCACAGAACACTGAAACTCTAATCTTAGAAAACCTTTAATCTACCCTTTAGCAGATCTTCCACAAAATTCTTTACATGCAAGAACACAGCAGTATTGGGTAAATGGTAAATTAGTGAATCTGGTGCCTCTGTATGGAAGTGCAGTGCAAGTATCTGTTGTTTTTTAATCAGCTGCCCACTATCTGTAAGATCTTAGGAGAACTGGAGTGGCAAAGTTAAAAGGTTTAATCCAACTGTGAGTCTTTGATCTGCTGAAAAGGGATGTTTTAGAGCTGAATCTGAAAAGAATCAGAGTTTTGCCCGGCTTTCCTTTGTTCACTCTTGTTCTGTTGTCTAACAAAACCTGCACGTGCTAGCATTATGATGGATTTGATTAAAAAGCCTTTCTTGTAGTAAAGATTTCTATTGTATTATCCTGGATGGAAACCTGTTGTATAAAACATTGTGTAACAAAGCTTGACATCTTCCGTCCTCTAAGATTTCTTTCTTAAAATGATTATGTAGTTGCAGAACAAGGAAGATGACAGATAAGACGAATTAGCTGTATATTTTAGTTAGCTTGCTTTTCCTCCATTCCCCCTGTTGGCTGCACGGGTTTCTGAAGTTTTTGCTATGGGAAATCACCAAAATATGGTCAATTGAACTAAAAAAAAACCTTTAAGGGAACCAAGTACGGGCTTGCAAGTGATCTAGGAACACTTAATATCCTTATACAAGTTTCCTCTTGCTTTGAGTATTTGAAACCTGCCCCCCCCCCCCACCTTTTTTTTTTTTTTTTTCTAATGGAAGGATTATCACATGCTAGTGACATATTGCTTCTAGATGGAAATTGGTAATTAGAAGGCTATCTAGCCTGCTAAATGTTCAACCCTTAAAATAATAAAAATATGCTTAAATAGGTGCAGAGAAAGAGCAAGTGTTCTAAATGCTACTCAAAGGTTCTAAATTGCTGCCACTATCAACATTACTTCCCTGAAAAATTGAACCAGAAGGATTTCTTGACATTTAAAACGACTTGATAGCCTAGACAGCTTAGTCATCAAGATGCAAAGCTGATAGTTTTCCAAGCAGCAAAACACATGCTCAGAGAAGTTTTATTTCATAGAACTGTACCTTGCTCTTATGACAGTATGACTTATGTAGGACAGCAGAGTAATAGCAGAGAAAAATTAAAACAACTACAGCAAATGGAAGGAGAAAAATTGAATATACAAGTTTCAAAAAAGGAAGGCAATGGAGAAATGAGTTCAGACAACAGCAATAGTCACAGAATACAGAATCACAGTTTGGAAGGCACCCCTGGAAATCATCTGGTTCAAACACCTGTTCAGGCAGGATGAGCAAGAGGAGGTTGCCGAGGACCACGTCCAGCGCAAAGACGGAGTGCAGTTGGTCAAGCTGTTGAAATTATAGAATTACAACAACCAAGCTGTGTCGAAGCAAGCCTTCAGTTTTCTGCAGGAGTATAATGCCCTATAAAGAAGCAGCTAGTTTTTAGCTAGTTTTGAAGGTACAGTACAGCAGCCAAAGAATACCTACTGCAGTTGGCATAACTAGCTGACCATATAATCCACATATATGTGGACATCATCAAACTTCCTCTGATTGCTGCAATGCTGTCCCTGCCTCTCTTTCCTCCTTATCAACCTGTATCATTGTTGCTTTTTAACATAACCTTTTGTGCCTGCTGCCCTTCCAGAGCTTTCGTTCGCCTTTAATCATTATTATTTACATCTCTTCTTCCCTGCCAAGTTATCAGACCAATGCTATTGTTGGAATTAGTAAAGTATCTACCTAAACACATAACTATACAGTGACAAATTTTCAGATTTATATTTCAGAATTTTCTTGTACTTATTTAACACTATATCAATGCATCTCAGAATATCTTATAAAAACTAAATTAAAATAATAGGTAAAGAGTTAAGAAAGAATAATTATTAGATCTAAATCCATAGAGAAGGTAGGGGAAGGAGGAGGAGCAAAGTTAAAGTTTGAAATGTCAGAAGATTATTTCAACAAATTAAGACAATAAGAAGCTCCTTTTAAAGTAGTACAGAAATGCCTGGAAACCTTTCAACAATCTTTTGAGTTTCAAGAAGTAGTACCAGAGAATGCTAGCTGAGACAGTCCTATAGGATAAGCTTGATAGGAGTAATATGAATTATAGTAAATGGACTTAAATTTGGGGTCTGTTATGATTTTATCAGCTAAATTGTGTAGTCTATTTATATTTAGTGGCAATGGCAAACAACTGCAGAAAAGACAAAGGAGTCTGATTCAGAATCCCCTTCTATATTTATGCTGCTTCTAATCAAAGATACATACACAAATAAATATCTCAGCATCCCACCTACATCCCATGGATTGCAACTTACAGTATTTTACGGTATTTGAATAGCTGTATAAAAACTTATTGGTTGATTAAAATGAATCATAATCTTATCAAAAACAACACCTAAGTTATAGTTTTTTTTGAGAAAAATAAGACAAAGAAAAATGAAAAATCTGTTTATTGACATTCCTTAATAGCTCAAACCTTCCTGCAGAAAGGAGTTAGTACAGAAGAATCACTGTAAAAATCATTCAGCCTTGCACGGTATGAGGAAGGTCTTGCAGCATACCACAAGCTGTCACAACAACAGCAGGGAGTAAGATGCAATCATTTTCTTTCTCTAGAACCTTTAGTGGAGACAGAATGGAATAGGAGGATTAAGCTACAAAACTTCACTTAGATTTTGATACTTTGCACAGATAAAATTTCTCTCAAGGCACTTTTACACACTAGTTTGCTGACAGATAGAAAGCATAGAAAAATTAAGTAACATCATTTTAGAGGGGTTCTGTTGAGGAGAATGTAGTGAGGTCGGTCTTGATTCTTTAGAAGGTCACAAGTTTCTTTACTAGCTTTCCAGTTAATAGGCATGGTTAGCAAAAATGAGCTCCCAGGTACCAGCACAGTCTTTTTGTTTGTTTCCATGCAGTTGGATACTTTGCTGAATTAAAAACAAACAAACAAACAAACAACAACAAGAACAGCAAGACACTACCAAAAATACTATTCTAACTGTAAGCCCAATTTGGTAAGTTTTCAAGGCAATTTAGAGGGCCATGTGCCAGGTCTTCAGGTCAGAAAACTCCTTTCTATACTAGTCTCTATTGTATGATGCAGGAATATATTTTGTAATTTCAGTAGGAAATAATAATTCTACGTAAATGGTGTAAAATAGTCATCTTAAATATCTGTGTTAACCAAAATATTACAAAGGCAGTTAAAAATATATTTGTTAAAGAGAACAGTGATGCCAGTCACTTCTGAATGACCTTCTAAACTACGGGGGTTCGTGTTTGTCTTTTTGAAATCATCAAATAAATGAAGCCTAAGATCATCAAAAAGTTTCCCGACTTCAATGTGTGTCATGTCATGCAAGCTGCTCTAAAGCCTACTACGCAAAAGCTTTGTAGATCTCACTTGATGCCACGCTTACCATACGGTGACATTATACACTGAAGTTATGTGTGCAATATTAAAGAAATTTGTATTTTAGTGATTAATAAAAACAGGAAAATCCATAGGGCCATGAGACCTTTGTAAAGAGTCTAATATCCATCTGAATATAGGAAGTTAATGCAACTTATTTTATTCCTTCTACAGTTTAGTCACAAAAAGAACTTGTTGCAGTGGGCAACAAATATTTAACATGCTGCTTTATCAGAAACTCATTGGGGAAATAACTTGAAGTAATTTATTTAATAAGATTGCCATGATAGCCAATAACATTTCAACATGAAGGCTGCTCTTTGGACTAATTAAAACTAAAGCTTTTGAGACCTTTGCGTTCTTCTCCCCCTCCCTTCTGATGTGTCTTCAAAGTACAAGATGAAGAATCTTTCTAAGGTTGTTTACTAAAGGTAATTTGATAGAGTTTGAGCTCTACTAATGAGATCATGTGTCTTGCATATTAAATAATATGACAGAATAACTCTGGGAATTCAGAGTCCTTGGTTATTCCAAGTCCTTGGTTACTGGATCACATAAAGGAGCTGATCTTGTAAAAGATGCCAACATTCCATCTGTGCATTAGCACTTAGCATGCATTTAATAGTATCCAATTACTTCTAAAAGCATGTTGGAACACACTGGATGTGGCACCAATATTTAGTTTTAAATATTTAAGGTATGCTCAATATTATTTATATATTGATTAGAAAGACATATTCTGCTTAATAACTATTTTAGTGCACAGTACAGAATATTTGTCTTAAGATTCAAATACAAACTTTCAACTCTATGTGATTTATGAGCTTTCAAAGAAGTTTCACAATAAATGACATGTTTACAGAAAAATAATTTCAGAACTATTCTCTAGAACAGTTCTTTTCCTGCCACAAGCAACAACCGTTCTCGGAGTAAAAGAGAGAATTCTAAAATGTTCTCATGGTAGGTTTCCACGGCTTGAGTGAAGACAAAACACATTCTAATCTTAAAGCTTATATGTTCACTTAATTTATTATACTCTTATTCTGTTATCACATAAGTGCATAATAGAATGTTTACGTTAAGTTGGCAAAGATGGAGATACAGAAAATAAAATATAGATTAAAAAGATTAATTCATCTTCAATGATGGCATAAACATTCCATGAACAATTCAGTTCTATCATCTACTCTGACTGGTAATGTTCTTTAATGAAAAACCCTCATCTGCTGTTTAGAAGTAGCCACCTATTTGAATATTTTCAAATATTTTCTGACACAGACATGAACAGAATAGTATTTCTGAAGTTCTTTTCCAACTTCTTAAAAAGAAGGAATAAATATAACACATAATAAATGAGGCTTACATAATATTTTTCTTATATATGCATAACTATACATAACTATATTCCACATCCAGGTAATTTTTGGTGGTCTACACCCTTTTTTTTTTTTTTTTTTAATTGAGATTCCCCCCAAAACAGAAAGCTATAAAATAGGCTACAGTAGTCAATGCCTCAAACAAGCAAGCGACTGCTTGACCTGAGAAGCTTAAAACAAAATAGCCAGCTTAAAAAACTCTTTCCTCTCTAGTTTTAGCCCTGAAGCAGTCTCTTGAGATCAGAGTGCCAGCATTTGAGGAACTATGCACATTTATAACAGAAATAATCCCAACTCAAAGGCTTTATATCCACCTGGCTTTTCTGTAGATGAACAGCCAACCAGTAAGTATCACAAACTCAGAGTTAAACGGGTAGCTAAATATATCATTATTTCTTATTTTTATTCTTTTCAAGTAAAATGAAATTGAAGAAAAGTAAAAGAAACTAGCTTCCTGCCCAAATGAAAATGCTCCCATCTTCTTCTCCCAACAACTAATGTGTCTTTGGAACAAAGTTTAACTTGTACTGTACCTCTTTAGACTGAAAAAGTTTTTTTTTTTTTAATTCATAAGCCTTTAAGCATTTACAGTACTTAGATATTTTTTCTAGTCAACTATTACAGAGTGCTAGGCTTTTCCAGAAACCTACTACCTCCAGCCTTTCCCAACCTATTACTTTCACCTTCCATACTCCTTTTTTTCAAACACAGAAAGGGAAAGGAGGAAAGGCAAACAAAATTTTAGTCCTTGCCCTCAGAATAGGAAAGCACTTCAGAACATAAAACATATTTCCAATGGATCAAAATTCTGTCTTGTCTTCACTGAAAGAATTTTGATCTGCTCCACTATGTATAAAAACTTCCTGCCTCCCCAAAATGAATTTCTTTAGTCCTTATATGATATATCCTTCTCCAACAATTACTAGGTTATATATTATAGATCTCCTTACGTATATATATTTGTAAACTAGAATATGTGTTACACAGACTGGTTAATTGTCTCATTTATATTTTTGCACTTTATATGGTCCAATTCAAGTGGCTGGTATTCAAGTGAAATAATGAATTTGTGAAAGTTTTTTTTATTATTATTTCTCAGGAATTCAACTTCGGAACTGGTACAGATGCTTCTGCTGGCTTGCTGAAATGATAACACATTGGAAAGCAGTCAGCTACAACAAGCTTTACTTCTAGTTCTTAGGACATGATTTTTATGCAGCTCTGATGTTGCTATTGTTTCACTTCTTTAGGGCTGTGATGGCCGTGTTCTACTGTTTTAATGTACAAGGTATTACATATATTCTGTCACTATCTTCTTGTGAAGAAAAATATATTCTTGTGATTAGTAATAAATTTTCAAGTTCAGAAGTACTTTTTATGTCATCTAGGATATGAAATCTCTAATTTTCATACTGCTTGCATGGGATACCAAATCAAAGCAGAGTGTGACTTGCAAATACTTACCAGAAATTCACAGCCCAAACACTGTCCATCCTATCCTTCAACATATGCTAAGCTGAAACCAATTAGCTCTAATCTATGCATCCTATAAGCAATTCAATTCTTCAAATAAAGAAGAAAAACACATCTCAAAAAGAGTATTAGAAAACCCCTACATTGTCCATACCAGAAGCAATAGAGAATATTCTTAGAGAAATGCTCTCTGTTGACCTACTGGCCAAGGGTCATCTGTTAGGCTCTCCTCTCCCATTTCTTTTTCTTTTTTTTTAAACCAAGAACTCTGTTTTCAACCAAATGTCTTTGGCTACCTCTGTGTAACCAGAACAAGCTGAAAGTATGCCATATATTGCATAGCTAACAGTTAGCATTAGACATTCACAAAGAACCAAAACCAATGCTTGGATAAAATACAGTTGCCTCCATTAGGAACATAATAACAGTTCAGGATCTGGCACAAGCAGACACATGGCCCCTCTGTATGTAGTGACTAAATCTCACCGTGTTGTTTCAGAAAACTGTATTGCCTCAAGCATTACTATCCACTAAGCTTCAACCAAAAAGTCTATAGTGATTTTCACAATTTCTTTCTCTTGTAGCAGAAATGAGCAACCCATATCTCCTTGACAGATACTGAGGGTCATGCTTCAGAAAGGAATATAAAGTAAACTTGACTCTTCAAATTTTAAGTTCTTCCCCATTCATCTAGAGTATGACCTAAAGAAGTTTTGGTTGTTCATAATATAAGGGTAGGGATATGAGAGTTATTTCCTCCTTTGGTAGGGAAAGCTAGCCCGTCTACTCTTATAACACTGAGGGTGAATCTATGCCATTTTCCATTTTACTGAACTTTAGTAGGACTGTCTGTACTAAACAGATAAATAATTGACAAAGTTATTCAAAAAGGTGTTTCTAAAACCTTCTGTGGCTACAACAACAACAAAAAAGAAGGTATTTGAATAGCATTTCTTAGTAATGGCATGTCCTTCAAGATACATAGGCTATCAATTTGCTTGAATGCTTTCAGTTCAGCCCAAGAAAACAGTTCAAAGGTAATAAAAACAGAAAAAAAAAAAAAAAAAAAGTGATTTTGCAAGACAAACTGGATATATACTAATTTGGATGTTTCTGATTATTTTTCTTCCTGTTAGCTTAAGTTACTCTAACCATTAGAGGTGTTGCTATATTAATGTATATATACAGATCTATATATATATATATTAACATATGAACATGTTCATATGTTCATATGTTCATCAACCTTCTAACAAAATATATATTTGACATTGACATTGACATTCTACAAAACAAAGTCATATGATAAGATCTTCTTTGCACTCTTTAGTCCTGGTTCCCTGATCAGTCAGTATGAATGAATATTAGTCATCATTTGTAGTAATATTTGAGATAATATTGTCAGAATAATGTGGTCCAGGGACTCCACGAACTTAATATATATGATACACCACAAACTGACTCGCTGGACCCTACGTAGTCCTTCTGTATTATCCCAGCAGGTTTTGCAACTTCAAACATTTCCATATGCATCATACTATGCTGCAAGTGAGAAAGTAATGTATATTGTCTTCAATATGCTGCAGATGTGCAAATTGCACACTGGTGGACTGTATAATAATGTCCTCACATTATTTTTAGTTCACTGTGCCTAATATTAACAGAGACAAAAATTTTACTTGCATACAATAGAGATCTTCTAGGCCCATCAGGTATTACCTGAGGTCTAGGGAAGACCCAGTATCAAATGCTAATTAGTATTAATACAGGCAGAATCTAACCCTGTGTACTGCTGACAAGACAATTTGCCCAAAAGCCAAGGGTTAAATCCTGGAGCAGATGAAATTAGCTGCACACATACAGCCTAGTATCTGTCTCACATCCCAAGCTGGAAAGAAATTCCAAAGAGAAAAATTTACTGGGCACTTCCATTAAAGAAAGATGCAGGCATTCCTGAAAGTAAAATCATAAAGTGATCTGAAAATGAAAAGTAAGCTGTTTGACCACCTGAACACTTTGAAACCATGAGACAATGGTAATAAGTTTGATCCACAGTTATTATCCCTGGTCTTATTATCAGGGAAAATTATTATTTTCTTTCTGTAAAATTCTATAAAATCTGTTTTTCAGATACAAAGTTATATTTAAGTACAAATAACCACTGGTACTCCTATAAAGTGATTTATTATTTAATTATATATTTAATTAGAATGCTTAATGCACATTTCCATGCCAGACATATAAAATTTGTTGTAGGAACTAGGAAAAATTGGCTGCAATAATCAGCATATATGTATGGGAAAGCTGGCCTCATGATTGAAAGGATGATTTAAGAACAAACTGAACAGACTACTTCTTATTGTCATGTAGCCCCAGATTTTGAAAAATACTTTTTTATGTTTCATCTTGTGTTTTTATTTTAAACTCTTGATTCCTAGAAAGCAATCCCATCCACTTTTATATTGGCTTCTTTTTATATATATGTGCTTTATCTTCCAACTACTTGTGTGATACCTATTTTTTATTCTAAATAGTTTGAGATATATTAAAATAAAGGAAAGCATTTATATGTTATTGTGAACTCAGATTGATTTCTACCCTGCCTTTTTTTTTTTCTCCAGATTCCCAGTTAATTTCAGAAAGGATAATTGATTTTTCAGTTTTGATGACTTAAACACATCGACTTTCCTGAAACCTGCAGCTGTGAGAGAATAATATTTGGAACATCTTGGTAAAATTCCTTAACAGGAAGAAGTCTGATAACTTGGTAAAACTCCAGTGAACAAGATGGTTGAGCAGAACCATAAGATGAAGCTTTTTCAAGATAAACCTTGAATAGCCAGTTGCTTGTTCTTTTTCAGTGAAGTGGGAAAAAAAACAAACAATCAATCAAACAGGGGAGCACTACAGAAGAATCTCAGGTGCTAAGGAATTGCCCATTAGTAGAAGGTTGAAGTAAGGCAGTTACCTAGTCGAAGGACTGGAGATCCTCATTGTTGGACAGCAGAAGGAAAATTGTTACCCTCTTAAGTATAAACAGTAGTTACTTTTTTTTACTACACTTGGTGCAAAAAAAATTGACACATAGAATCATAGACTCCTTAAGGTTGGAAGGGACCTTTAGAGATCATCTAGTCCAACCTCTCTGCACACACAGGGTCACCTAGAGTATGTGGCACAGGATGAAGGGAGAGAGTGCACCCAAGTTTGCTGATGATGCAAACTGGGATACTCCACTGGGCTGTGCGGCAAAACACAGAGGGACTTGGACAGGCTGGAGATACGGGCAGAAAATCTTATAGAGTTCAACAAAAGGAAGTTCCCCCTAGATATGGGGAAGAATAACCTCAAGCATCAGTATAGGTGAGGGGTTGACCTGCTGCAGAACAGCTCTGCAGAGATGGACCTGGGAGTCCTGCTAGACAACGCATCGTCCATGAACCAGCACGGGGCCAAGAAGGCCAATGGTATCCTGGGGTGCTTTCGGAAGAGTTTCGCCAGCAAGCCAAGGGAGGTGATTCTAGTAAGAGTGGTTATCCTAAGTTCCTACTTTTAGCTTGTGCTTAATGCTCAGTCCATATGTTTGGAGTGTGAATTTCCATTATGTATTTGCTAAGTAGGGATGGTAAATTGTTTAACTTTAAGGGGAGTTTGAAGTGACAGTAAAAATAATTGAATCCAGCAAAGTTGTTAAAAGAACAAAAATCTTAAAGACAAGTATTTGTTTAGTGAACTGCAAACATACACAACAATTAAACACTCAGTTCAGAAATATATTACAAATAAAAATTCAACATACTGGAAAAAAAAACAGTCAGAATAGCACAACAGCTTTGAATATAACATAAGCAGGGTTTGGGTCCCTTCTCTCCTCCTCTTCCCCCCCCCCCCCCCAATTATGTTCTTTAAATAGGGCTAGGAAGAATAGCAGTGATATTTTTAAACAACAAATAAATCTCAGATGAACTCCAAGATCATCACTTTCATCTGTACTATCACGCTACTTTAACACAATACTTAAAACTATTTTTATAAGTCATCATATGATCAGATAATCATAACACTCACAAACGGCCAACAGGAGAACAAAGAAAGCATGGCAATAAATTGCCAAACACAATTAGAAAGCATACATCTTTCAGAGAACTTGGAAAAAAGAAAACACAACCTTCAAGAGAAATCCTTGAAATCAACCACTCAGTAAGAGTTGACATCTTTTGTAGCAGTTTGACTCAGTAAGTGATGACATCTTTTGTAGCAGTTTGTTGTTTATTGTGGTATTAATTTATATGAAATTATGTCAAAAATAATTTTTTAAAAAGTCCAATTAGAAATCCATGTACAGCAAGCCTGTTAGAGAAAGAAATTTAATGTTTTATAAGTAGTCATAGCTTCAAGATCCTTTCGTCCTTTTTGATTTTAAGTTTTTTATTACCATCTATTAGATCATCTGGGTTGGAACATGTTCTTGTGTATGGAGTGGGCAGAATGCTGATGTAATTCATGATTATGTAGAAGGAGGTTGTAATTGCTGAGTTTCAAAAATAGCACCAGCTAATTCCCCTATGACCTCTTTAAGCCAGTGAAAGCTGCTGAAGGAGATGTCTTCGTAGTTAGGGTAATTAGGAAGCTTGGGGATACGAATCCCTCCAGAGGGATTTTCATTTTATATTGTGCTATTTATACTGCAAGGTTTAATGCAACTAATAATTCCTTCTTTTATTCATCATGATGTATACACAGTTAAAGGGTTGCTACAAGGAAAGAGAAGGAGGAAGAAAAAAGTATACATGGACCCCTTGTAGCTATTGAGACTAAATCATCCACTGTTATGACCCAAGCAGAGATTTTCTGAACTACATTTGGAACTCCCAATTTGCCACCACACCAAAATATTAAACAAATTAATTAATAAAATACTACATTGTTCAACAGTATCAGTAAGACATATAGCAGAAGTTCTCCACAGTGAGGAAAGGAAAGCAGTCATCAGTGAGATTATAATTGCAAGGAACTGTGGGGGGGGAAAAAGTCCCCCGTCTTCAAAATTATGAAAGTAATACCTAGACTTTTAAGATACGTTTTCTGTCACAACTATTCTTCAGTCATGGCACTAATTCCATACTATTGTGATGCTTACTTTGTATTTCTTTGTAAAGTAACCAGTAGTGACCAAATCAAAGCGAGTTAACACAAGCATGGCTCTTTCTGAGGAAATACAGGCTGTTATAATCCTAACTTTGAACTAAACTCACACTGTAATAGTAAAATACAGATACACTGGAATCTAATTTATCCAATATTCTTTCAAAATAACTTTCCAAGTGAAATACACTTTTAAAGAACATAGTTTCATGATCTTTTATAAAGACAGTATAAGAAGTCATTTTAAGGTTTGGAGTAGAGTGACTTTCTTAGTCAAGTCCAGTCTCTTGTTATAATGGGCACCAGATCATAAAATCCTCTTAATAAAAGCATTGTGCTCCACAAGAAAGTAACAAGAATTTTTTAAGGCCCTCTCTATTCGGATCTAAGATTCTAATAAACACAAGGAAAATTCTGAAAGAGAAAACTGAATTTTCTAGCTTAAATCTGTTATTGGTGCCCAATTTCAGTGTCCATTTTGGTATGCTACGTGTTCTAATGACAACCTTTTCCTTACATTCTATCTCTTGTGTTTACTTGGCTTTATGAAAAATTAACCTCAAATTGTAGATGCACTATTACTAATACAGTCCTACAATAATAAGTTACCATATTGTGACTGGAGTTTGCTTTCAGAGAGGTCCATATGTGCATATCTGATTACTCCCTGTGATGCAAACCAAAGTCCATTAGTATATTCACACAATACCACATCTTGGGCATCTGTTTATATAGCCATCATTTTAGTTAATTATGGTGAATAGCTACACAGGCACAACATTGCCAACTTGGACAGAGGACCTTTTTAAATCCTACTTGTCAGTTTTTGAGAACATTTCCAGTTTTCAGGAACATAAGCAGACTCAACGGACTTCACATTACTGCAGATACATAAGTCCTGTGTTACTGTGGTTTTGTACCAATTAAGAATTGGGAAATCTCTGAGGTGGGAAAACAGAGCTCACAGAGCTCTTTTCTGTGGGAAGTAAAAAGTTTCCTTGGTCTGATTTGGGATTATTGAAAATAGGGTAAATATTCTAAATGAGACATGAAAGTATTCAGGAGATAAGCATAATTTTCTGGAGAACCATATGCCACTTCTCAAAAAACCCTTTCCTTAGGGAAAATCTACTCTACTTTGCTCTACTCTATTGTATTCTACTGTAGAGCAGAGAATTTAGCCTTGTTGAATAACATCTTATAATAAGAAGTTAGAAGACTGATATGATAGTTGGTTGTTGCCAAGAAGTTCAATAGATTGCCATATAGCCACTGTGTCATATAGGTAAGAAAGGATGCCAGGAAAACCCAATCTTATTTTCTCAGAATATCACAGGCTAAGGAGTGGGAAGAGGGAAGGCTTCCTTCCCTTCTGTTGTACTGGACATGATGAAATTGTTCTTTTCTCCTAAACTTTCATTTGCTTTTGAAAGGGGGCTATTTTTGTTTTGAAATTAAGCGAAAAATTCTGGGATGGCACTGAGGAGTCCATAGACCCAATATCAGACTCTTTGGTTGACTTACAAGGCAAACTCCCTTGGAAGGATTTTGTTTATTTTTTAATTATTTTTGTGGGGTTCTTTTTTTTTGGGGGGGGGGGGGAGAGGGGAGTGTTTAGGTATTTCCTAAATTTGGTATCACAGTGATCGTTCAGAGGACCTAGTCCCAATAAATTTAAAATGCCTGATAACTTTTGCTTGAGCTATTTAATTTAGAGAAATAACAAACTACACTAGCTGACAACATTAGTACTATCACCTCAGATCAAATATGCAGAGAATAACAAGGCACAGGGATAAGGAAATACCATGAAACTATGGATTATGTGACAATTTATGTGACCATGAAACCTGGCAATACAAAAAACATGACCTTAACAGTTACATGGATTTTATTATCAGCATGTCTTTTCAAAATTTCTTCTTTACCCCAAGGCACAAACAGGATCCATCAGATACAGGCAAGCCAAAATTCAAGCCTAAACATCTTTAATGCCACCAGTGTGTATATGCAAGCAAATATCAAGAAAAAAGTCAGGTAGTGTAACGCAGAGTTCCTCCACTGAAATTGACAGAGCCTTCTCTACATATTAGCTTATCATGGAAGTTAAAAATACATACCTACATCATGTTTTACAAACAAGATGACAAGGAATATCAAGTATGGCAGCAAAAGCAAGACAGCAAGCTACTAGTCTATGGCAGCTTCTAATAATGAAGAGAGCCAGCATGCAAATGAAAGAAGTGTGCATTGTTACTGTGTAAGTCACTTATTGCATTTCTTTTTTTTTAATGCTCTGATACAGAGAGCATTAACACATAAAATGACTTAAGATGAGAACCTGTATTGCCTATTGCTAATATAAAGTGGTGAGAAATACAGGAATTTCATGAAAACTTTGCATATGTATATTTTGTGCTTTAAAAAGGACACCCTAAGGCACACAGAATGAGAGATTAGTGATATTGGCCTTTATGGACCTAAACAAGCAGAGAAAATTATGATTTGCCTCCAAAGAATGATGTTGGCTTAAGCTTCAAGGTGAAATTTAATTTTTTTAATTTACTATAGTACAGATGTCTAAAATTATGTCAGAAATTAGCAGGCAGATAGGTCTCACCATCATGTCATTTCTTACACTGCTGTCCCTGACATTACCACAGCATTATCAGGGTCTTCCTGCAAAGATGAGGGGAAAATGATGAGTCAAGGATATTGTTAAAACCCTCCATTTTTTAACACAGTCATTTTTACACTTTCAGACTATCAATACAAAACACCACCCAACACACATCAAAATAGGAACAGAGTGACAACAGAACAAACCAACCTTCAAAAGTGTTTCTAAAGTAGTATACCTTAACCTGTAAAAAGAAAGGTATGCTCTTACATACATTTAGCACCAGTCGACACCCAGGGTCATCTACTGTAGTCTGATTATATTCTCTGTAATTAATAAATATGCCTTCAAGAATTAACATTAACCAGACATTTTTAATCATAACCTGTCACATACACTGTCCACAGCTACAATAAAAGCTGGTGACACAGTCTTTTGTCACAGACAAAAGTCAGTAGTAAAATGAATACTTAACAAGCTGAATGAAACCAAGATAAATTTATCCACCACACAGCTCATCACCTCACCACAGAAAGAAAGCATGCACCTTTTGCCAAGGTACCCACAAAGGAACAGTAGGAGGTGGGGACAGACGGGACACCTGATACCTAGAAGAAGACTACAGATGACACTACCTACTGCATATGCCTGGGGCTGGGATTCATCCAGGAAAACTAGCCAGGCTAAATACCAGGCCAAACTAGTTAGGCTAGGTACAGGCTCACCTCTGGCACAGCTCAGAACAGGAATGAGTGAGGTTTTGAGATTTTTTTTTTTTTTTGGACCCACATGCCTACATACTCAGGCAGTGTCCCTGTATTTTTCCATCATAACTTGTCACTTCTTTCATCTTCTCTGTATCTCCTTTCCTGGATGCTGGAGCTTGTTTAGGTATTATCTATTCATCTACACCAGCTTTCTTCCATGCTTTTACTATGGAACGGACTTGTGCTTTGTGAAGGTTGCCAGATAGCTTTCCTGGGCCCTTTGGTCCTCCAGGATCCTGTCAAGTGGTGCCCTTCAGCAAACAGGCACTTGCTTCCCTGAAGTCTAGGATGGGATTCTACTATTTGTCTTGCTCACTCTTCTCAGGAGTTTAAACTCCATAGTCTCACAGTCCCTGCTGCCAAAGCTGCCTTTGACCTTCATCTGTGACCTTATTTTCTGTGAGTAACACCTCCAGCAGGGCATCTCTCCTACTTGCCTCGCTGATCACCTGTGCCCTCAACACACTTCCAAAATCTCCTGGATTGTTTGTGCCCAGCCCTATTGGCTTTCCAGAAGAGGCTAAAGTCTGGGTGTCTAAGTTCCTCCATAAGTATCAGGCCTGTGCTTTTGAGGCCTTCTGTCCAACAGAAGTACTACTGATGCCCACATGAATGATCAGGATTAGTAGTCCAAGGGGTAGATAAGCCTTTGCAGTCTCTCTGCAACCTCCTGCTGTCAGACAACAAATCTTGTGGGACATCAAGTCAGGTCAACAGGTGTGTTTATCCATCCTGCACAGAAGCATGACCGTGATACCTATCATGCACTTCTTCCTTTTCATGCACACCCTGTGGATAAGGCTCTGGTAGCTCTGATGCCTATCCTGACAGGTCTTGTCCCTGTTCACCATTTGAATGTGCCATATGTGTTCTATAATTGTAGCTATACAGGCAGGAGAGGAACCTTTCTCGTGCTGCCAGAAATCATTACTTTCCAACTCCCCTCATCATGGGAGTTCATCCATCTCTCCTGTGAGAACACACACTAGGTGTCCTTCCTTCTTTCCATCCCAGGGCTTGAGCTCTAGTTTCCACAGTGTCTCTGTAAAGACCCTGTCAATCTTCTGTCCAACCACCCTTATGATCTTCAGCCTGCTCACCTCTTCCCACAACTCCTTCACCCAGCAAGTCTGTGTCTCAGCTGGGGTGCACCTCACAAAGATAAGGACACCACCTTATCTCAGGGAGAAGCACCAGGCATTCTGTGTAGTTGAAGACCTGGGCATTGGCATGCTCCCTGCAGAGATTCCAGTGAGTCAAGGCCTCAGATATGCCAAGAACAGTTCCAGCTGGTCCTGGAGGCTGTACCCTGTGGCAAGCTGACACCATCATTGAGCAGGCTCAAGCAGTCCCACACAGTCTTCAGCGGAGAGTTGAGGCCCCTCTGCAATAACAATGGCAGCAACTGCAATGCTCCAGGTTCTGCACCCCTGCTCACTGGTAATATAGCTGCTTCCTGTACACCAGCTATATAGGTACCTGCTTGACAGTGCCTGAGCAGCAACCAATTGGAAAGGAGAGTTGTAGACACTCCTAAATCAGGGAATTGCCAACATAAGCTGACACTTGTTGGTGACAGACGCAGAAGTTTCCAGAAGCTAATCCTCACCAGCAGCAGCAAGCTGCCATAAGTTCCCTAAAGGAAGATGATCCCTACAGAAGAAGCATATGGAAGAAATTCCCTGATGAAGTCTGGAAACTGCTGTGACAACTGTTGTATCTCTCCTTGCTGACTCTCATGCTCTACTCAAGTAAAGGCACAGTGAGCACTGGTTAACACATGGGTGTCATGAATGCGGTGTAAGTTGAGGAGCTTTCTAAGAGCCAGTCCTCAGTCAGCTTTTATATGAAAGAAAGACAGAGATTTTCTTAAGAACCCTAAAGAGGCTATGCAAGGGATAATACAACCCAGACAGACATGCACTGAAAGTTGTTGAACTGCAGGTAAAATTGTAGAAAAGGACCCTTTGGGAAAAAGCTGCTTGCAAGGTTATGTGCAGTCTGGGGGACTGTCACAAGCAGATTCCTAGGAGTTCAGAGAAATTCTTGCATCACTCACCACTAGTCCTGCTACCAGACTCATTAAGAGAATATTCTGTACGTCCTAGGGAAAGGTTATTGCAATGTCCATTCAGTTCTGTCAGATTTTCAATTACCCACAGCAGCCAGTTCTGCCAGTTGTTAAACGTACACATACTGAGCGTACACAGAAATAAACTGTGCACTATCCTACACAGAGAAAAAGTCACTGGCTATGCTTATATTCATAAGTAATGCTGCTCAAAAAAAAGCAGATCTGAGGATCAAAAGAGCTTCATTATTATTTGTATTTCAAGAGGTTTTATTTCAACCTAACCCTATTCTAGCTTTGTGGGCTGCGTGTCTAGTAATAGCTGGAAGATAGCAGACACACTGCTGCTGTGGCTTCATCTGAAAGAAACCGAGTTCACGCTTTCATGCCCTGGGAGACTGTTCCACAACATGAACACTGCAGCGGGTAGATTTGCTTTAACAGATTCGAACTCAAGTGCCCATATGGATTCACTCACTCTTTTAAGGAATGCTGAAAACTGCAATAGATCACCCCACTCTCAACCCACCTAACTCTTAAACCTTTTCATCTTTTGGACTGTTCAGTTGATAATATCAGCCTTGTACCAACAATAGGTTGTTTCTAGAAAAATTCTTTGTCCTTCCCAGTCGGTATTCTGACTGTTGTTGAATCCTGTTATGGTTTATTAGCTGAACTCTGTTCATCAGCTAAAGCAGACTTGCTATTAGAGTGACCTTGGAGCAAAAAAGCCCCAAAATATCCATGTATGATATTGCTGAAATGATATATGTAATATGTTCTGCCTAACTCTGAGCTTATCATCAATCATTCCTTTTAAAATAGTCCCCAAAATTAATGATTGGCAATTGCTGCCACATAACCCCAATGACAAACAAGTTCCTTCAGGGTTCAGTGCTATCAGAACTGGACAGTGAGGTGGATTGAGAACTGGCCGGATGGCAGAGATATCAGAGGGTCGTGCTAAATGGGGCCAGATCTAGTTGGAGGCCTGTGGCTGGTGGTGGCCTGTAGGGGTCAGTACCAGTACCGTTCAACTTGCTGAACTTGTCAATGACTTGGACGGGGGAACAGAGTGCACCCTGAGCAGGCTTGCGGACAATACCAAACTGGGTGGAGTGGCCGACACTCCAGAAGGCTGTGCTGCCATTCAGAAGGCATGAGGTTCGACGAGTGCAGGGTCCTGCACCTGAGGAGGTGTAACCCCAGACACCAGTACAGATTAGGGGTTGACCTCCTGGAAAACAGCTCCGCGGAGAGGGATTTGGGAGTCCTGGTTGGCAACAAGTTAACCATGAGGCAGCAGTGTGGCCTCGTGGCCAAGAAGGTTAATGGGATCCTGGCCTGCATCAGGAGGAGTGTTGCCAGCAGGTTGAGAGAGGAGATCCTGCCCCTCTACTCAGCCCTGGTGAGGCCGCACCTGGAGTACTGGGTGCAGTTCTGGGCTCCCCAGTACAAGAGGGACGTGGAGCTTCTAGAGAGGGTCCAGCGTTGAGCGACAAAGATGATGAAGGGACTGAAGCATCTCTCTTATGAGGAGAGACTAAGGGAGCTGGGCCTGTTTAGCCTAGAGAAGAGAGGACCGAGAGTGGATCTGATCGTTATATACAGGTACCTGAGGGGTGAATGCAAGAAGGATGGGACCAAACTCTTCTTGGTAGTGGCCAGTGATAGGACAAGGGGTAATGGGTACAAAATGAAACACAGGAAGATCCATCTCCATGTGAGGAAGAACTTTCCTGTGAGGGTGACAGAGCCCTGGCACAGGCTGCCCAGAGAGGTTTTGGAGTCTCTTTCTCTGGAGATCTTCAAGACCTGCCTGGCTAAGACCCTGTGCCAGGTGTCCCTGTCCCTGTCTCTAGGTGGCCCTGTTGGAGCAGGGGTATTGGACTAGAGGTCTCTTCCAACCTTAACCATTCTGTTAATTCTGTGATTCTGTGACAACTCTTCTTACAGAAATGCATATGTAACATTCTGAAGGTAAGATGAGGTGGTCCGCAGCACAGCTGCATATACATCCCCAGTCACTGGAGATACTAAATGAGAATACCAGAGAGGCAAGGAGCTAGATGAAAACAGGGATGTCTGCAGTGAAACCCAAGAAAGACAGAGGAAATGTGAGACCTAAGACTACTCTTTTTTTAAAAGCTGGTGAGCTTCTCTCTTAAGCTCCCTTCAGTCTCCCCTGAACCCTCTTAATAAAGAACAAGCACAGTAGAACAACTGTATTCAGCTCCTAAGAGCTCTCTCTGCTGCCTAAGTCTAAACAAGAATTTATGTGCAGTTCATTAACAACTCTGGATATCTCTCACATAAACTCATAAAAAAATGAAATTGCATGAAATAATCTAAAGTTGTTTATATTGGTGAGGTTTGTAATGCAATTTTTTTTTCCTATAACCATACTAAACATTTTTAGTTCACAGAAGAATATGTTTTACCTAATGGCATATTTTTCAGTCAAAATCATTTGTAAGCTACCAAAAAAAAAAAAAAATCCATTTTGAATTTCTGACTATTCTTATTATTTGAAGAAGATACAAGCAAGTACATTACACCTGGGCTCTACAACTACACAAGTTCCTAATATTTGCCAAATACATTTTAAGGATTCTACTTTTGATGTGAGGATGACTATATGAAATCTTAAAACTCCCCCATTTTATTTGGCTATCTTGCTGAGATGCTAAACTCTATGTGGATAAAATAGGACTAGATATAACTTGTATTTTCAATCCTTAAGCAATATTTAGATACTATAATGATAAATGCAATAAATAATGCATATACAGATGATAAATAAAAGAGATGGAGCTACATTTTCTACAAAATGCAAACTACAATGTTCCTTCATATATAAATAATAACTATAGCCATGGAATCCCTGTTAAAATAATTCATTAAAAAGCAAAATGAGAAAGGTCTTAAATTAATGTAAAAATCTTACCTAAATAAGAAAAACTTTCTAAGTCTCATTTCTAATCAAACAGATGGAGGACATAACAGAGTCTTTATATTAGAAATCGTTAAATAACTAATAAATAAATAAACACAGCCCAAACCAAAAAATTGAGATGCCTGTCCGGATCCATACATATCGAGGCCTATCAATACTTATCTATAATGAGAGGCAACAAAACCTATTGCTCTTGATCCCTGCTGATATGTATGGAAATCGACAAGCATCGATATCCACCAAGATTAATAGTTATCAATCAACACTGATGGGGATCATCATCTAGGGACAGGGCTCCCTAGCGATGACTATGGAAATAAGCACTCCTTAAGGCCCCTCCAGACCAACAGTGGTCAATGATGCTAATCCTTGTATGGAAGAATTGCTTGAAAGGGGAAACTTAGAGAAAAACTAGGGCCTAACAGCAGTTTTGCCATTACAAGAGCTTCCTTGGGGTGATGCACAGTTGCCACTTCCAGGGTGGTTGGTCGGCCCGGGCTCTGCTCCTCCACAGTTCCCCAGGCAGCACCGTCTGCCCTCCCCGCAGCTGCCGAGAGGAGTAACGGAGGCTGGAGCGGAGCGAAGGCGCCACGGCCAAACTCTGCTGCGCTCCCTGTGCTGGGCCGCTGCCAGGCCGCACAGTAGCTGCCCATGGGAGATACATGATAAGGTGTCCGGTGCTGAGCCAGCAAGGGTGGCAAATCACTCCTTGGGGATGAACTTTGCTTGGACTTTGCTCATTATAAGCTCATTATAATGCCAACACTCACCTCCATCCCAAAAGTTACCCGCCCCCGAGGTACGACCGCTCCTCACTGAGCAGGCGCTCCAGATTTGCCATTGACTGCACCTTTAATGAAAGCGAGAAACTTTTGCACCAATCAATAACAATATTAGGTATGACTAGAGTCACTCAAGCTCCACCTGAATGTAATTAAAAGTATAAAAGGTGAACTGAGGAGGAAAAGAATTAGGAGGGAAGATTCCATCATAACTCCTGGGTCAGTCGACGGGCTGATTCCCCTTTCCTCCCTTCGGGTTGGGACGCCGCCTGAAGAGACTCGAAACGGAGAGCCCTCTCCCATCTTCTGGGGTGAGTGATGGTTGCACATTCATACGTCAGAGCTAGTGGGCTAAAAACCCCACGCTGTGGTAGAGAATTTCCTCTACTGACAGCCGAAACCTGCTTTGTAGATGTTGCATTTGAATAAATTGTGCTGTTCGTGAACTCAACTACTTGTTTGGGGAGGCAATCTACAGTTGACAGGCTGTTCATAAATCCGATACTGCCAGAGTCGAGATTACAGTTGATCACACTATTTGGGAAGTCAATTCGCTCCTAGGAGGGTGATCGGACCTACGGTCAGCAGACTATTCGTGAATCTGATATTGCCAGATTCGGGCATATAGCTAACACGGTATTTGATATCTCCTTCTCCCCCATTCCTGCAATGGCTTTCAAACTGCAACACCTAGGTGCCAGACAGCAGCAACCCTGGCCCAAAAATAAAACTATACCTCCTTCTTGATATCTAATGTGATCAGTGTCTATTGATAGGAATCCATATCTATAGACATCGATCCCTCTTCATGGATCCCTGTCAGTAGGTACGGAATCCAACAGGCATCCATTTCCTTCTACAGCTCCAGAAATCCATGCCTACTCATGGCAATATCTGACCCATTCCAAAAATTCACATGCCTGAAAACATCAACATGTATCAATGCCTATTGATATGGATTGATAGTAAGAGGTAACAAAATCTAGCAATCCCTATTGTTCCCAATCCCTATCAATGGGTCTCAACGTCAACAATCCTTATTGTCCTTCAATATTGAGAGGTATTGCTGGTTATCCTCCTTTGATTCCTACCAAGAGGAAAATTGGTCCAAGAGCCAAAGCGATGGATACCTTTCAAGAACAAGAGGCATCAATGCCTACTGACAGAGATAAATATCGATAGGCATTGATAGATTTTCATCCCTGTAACTCTTGATCTCATTGATAGGTCTGGTAATTGACATGCATCTATGTCTCCTGATATCAGAAAGCAGGAATATCCACAAAATTTGACCCTTTGCAGTAGGTAAATCAGCATGGTAGCCAAAGTTTTAGATGCCTGTGGAGATTAATAGACATCAGTGCCTATCAACAGATATCGATAAAAACAAAGCATCAATAGTTTTTGACACCAACCAATGGCAATATCCATCCAAGAGGGAAATGAATATATGCCTGTTGAGATCCCCCCACCAGCTGCACAACTACCATGAATTTCACCTGTTATAGCACTCACATTTCTTTGAATCTGTTCAAAAATTTTCCTTCCATTCTTAAGAACACTAGCAATATGATACTTAAACAGTAGTAGAGAGTGAGAGATACAGAGATCAGACATCAAAAAAAAATTGCTGTTATTTGCAGACACAGAATAGCAGAAGTGTGAGGAGTATAACTGAACACCTTCTTAAATATTGCCACAAATGAAAAAAAAATCATCAGTTTCATGATATTTTTCAAGTTTTTTTCCTATTGTCTAAAGTCTCAAATTTTGTTTTGTTTTCCCTTGACATTGCACCATGATATTGGCCTGTTGAAATCTGCAGACAAAGTGAGAGATATCTTGAATGTGTAAATACCAAGGGAATTGTTTATCAAGAAGCTACGGCCAAGTGTAGCTCTCAGGACTTTCTCCCTCCTCTTTTGTGAGAAATCTGTTAATAATTTGCATAACAAGCTGAGAAAATCAGATACAAATTACTGCACCTACCCAAACACACTTCAGAAAACTGTGGAGATAAAGCCAACACAGTTCTTGCGTATCAGTGTGTTTGCTACTTGCCACAAGCTAACAGAAAATTTTCCAGGGAATCTGATATCTTTCTCTGCTGCACTCAGAAGAAGATAAATGTTAATAAATGGTAAATGAGACCATCTGTTTCTATATTATTTTGCTTTTTTAAATATTAAACCTCATTTTTTATTTTATTGGCAGGAGGTTAGTTTGCTTTCTTCCTTTTGACAGAAAATGCCAAAATTATGAATAAAATAGTTTTTGTTAAACAGAACTTCCTTTCACACCTCAACTATATTCAAAAAGCTTTCCTCTGTCTTTTTTCATACAGGAAGTTTATGTATATTGCTTGTAATGTAATCAAATGCAATCAAATACATGGTTATTATCTGTAAGGAATGAGGAAGACTGGATTACTATGTTCTTAATGATTTCAGAGTCCAGATGATATCATTAACCAAAGTAGCTTAGCTCAAGTAGTTCTGTAATAACATATGAACCCTAGTATTATTTGTGATGTGCAATATACCCCTTTGCTCATTGTGATTCATCCAAGAAGTAAGAAATTAATTTCTTTTGAAAGGTTTTGAATAACAAAAATGTGATTTTTTAAAAGCTTTTTTTTTTTTTTTTGAAACCTAGACCTGCAATAAAATTTGATAGCACAGGAATAGCAAGTTAATTTATGCTGTCGAGCGCTGACTTTCTCTCATTTAGATGCAGGATTGTTGTTTTATACTATAGATATTTATTTTAGATATTTATTTTTTCTTTAATAATTTTTATTGGCCAGATATTGTCTTATTCTTCATGTAAAAAAGTTTCAGAAAGACCTTTTATTCAGAACTAAAGCACAGGTTGAAGCACCAGCTTGCTATCCAATCATCAGTTACCCCCTTGTATTATTTTACTGTTAGTTAGATTAAAAAAAAAAAAAAAAAATTAGAAAGTTCATATCTAACCCGTATTTGGGTAAATGTGAAACTCATAAGAATCCTCATTTTTTTCCAGGGCTCATATAACATCTCAGAAAGACTGTTCCCTGAACTTACTCCCTCTCAACCATGGTTACAAGGCAACTGTGCAAGGCATGCCTGCAAGGAAGGCAACTAACATGACTGCTGCTGACATTAGAAAGAAGAGGAAGAAGAGGAAGAAGAAGAAGAAGAAGAAGAAGAAGAAGAAGAAGAAGAAGAAGAGGAAGAAGAAGAAGAGGAGGAAGAAGAAGAAGAAGAAGAAGAAGAAGAAGAAGAAGAAGAAGAAGAAGAAGAAGAAGAAGAAGAAGAAGAAGAAGAAGAAGGAGAAGAGGGAAGTACTCAATAGACTTTAAGCTTCTTTTATTTTAAATGAAGAAAATAGTTAAGATTCAGATGATCATACTGTCAGTCATTCACCAGCAATCTCTCCACCACCTGTGTGAGAATTGCTATCCTGATGTTACTCACTCAGGGCTCCAAACTGTGGTTGGCAGTAAAAGAAAACAAAAATTTGCCTTGAACAATTAGATATTTAAAATTATCCTTGATGCCAAGGGAGAATCCAGAGAAGTACAGTGAAGGATATGTGGTGAGTCTAGACATGGGTCACAAAAGTAACATTTCTGCACCTACTTAAATACAGGTATAATTTGAAAACACAGTAGTACAGCCTGTTAAAGATACCTGAATTAACCACATATGAATTGACCACACACAAGGAGTAGTATACATTCAGTATAGGTATACACATCAGATTTTTTGTTGGCAGTTTAATCTTCCTGAAAAAAATATAAATGTGAAGTACACAAAACTGCAGGTGAGCAGTGGGGTGAAGAGACTACCCTCGTGAGAGAAGGATGGAAACAAGCAAAGACGAAGCAGTAAAGTGCGCTACAGCTGAGAGTTATAGTATGATATGTAAGACAAAGTATAAAAATGTTTTGATAAAAAGCATGGAGAAAAGGCAAGGCTCATTGAGACAATAACAACGAAAAATATATAGATTGGTATTAAGAGTCATTCTCCAGGGGTTTCTGAATTTAGTCTATATGTCTACTTGAAGAGCCAGTTTTTCTCCTCTATGCTGTATCTATAGGTTTTGTCATGTGTTGTGACTGCAGCATGCACACACTGTGCATGGTGCTCTGCCTCCCTGCTATCTGGCTGACAACTTTATTGTAAAACATCAAAAGATAGGATGTAGTTGCATATTTCTGGCTCCACAAACAGACCACATTATGTTAGACTGCAAAATAATTACATGACATACTTTGCTTTCCAAAATCAGGATTATCTGGGCTGTGCCTATGGCACTACCACTACATCTGCTAGTGATATGCATGACAGCAAGAACAGAGGCTGATTTGCAGTTTCAGAAGCTATGAAAATGAGCAGCACTGAAAACATCATGATTATATTAATTGGGCAATAGCTCCACAGTACTGGCTTTAGCTTTACCTTAGCTTTTAATAATTTCTCTTACACAAGCCATGATGAATACTATGAAAAAACAGAAAGCAGTCTTCACTATCTTGGTGTCATAGTAGGTACACAGAGGCAATCAGAGCTGGTCAAATATTTTCCAGATGATTGTCTTGTTTTCTTAAAAAACATTATTTCATCAAAATGCATTCAGCAGGCACACTGATTTTAACAAATTTATTTCAGAAAAACATACTTGTTTAGATCTTCTTTGTTTAATTCATAGCACTTTGTTTTAAAATCATTTTAGTTTAAGAACTTTTCATTTATAGAAAACATGAATTAAGAAAATCAAAAACCAAACAGGTTTATTGAAGTGAAATATTTGCATTGAGTCAGCATTGTCTTTTCCAAGAGACAGAACAAGTTCAGAAATCACTGAATTTTTCATCACATAGACTTTACATTTCTGCCATAGTTCTGCCAATATGAAGTAAAAAATAACCTCAGCATGCCATTCAGAAAAAGCTAAATATTTCAGTAAAGAACCTTCATAATACATTTCTCCAAAAGAGGGATAAAGATTACAAGCTAATGTTTCTATTTAATATTTTCTACAACTCAGAACAAATCCTGAAGTGATATAAATCAGAAAAACACCACTGTGACCACACCAGGTAGTGTTTAATGCAGTCAAACATTATCAGTGTTAAGGATTTTGAGGCACACCTCATACAAGACACTCCCAGCATTTTTTATAATATTAGCATTTAAAGCACTTACCATTGCAGATCAGTTCTGTTCTCTAGTGTGAATTTTTGGCAAGTCATTTAATCATGCCTGCTCTCCTCTGTAATACTGAAACACTATTTTCTTACTTTCATTCAGTTTAAAAATAGAACTTATTCCTGCAATTCTGAGATGTTGATAGACTGTATGCAGCAAAATGGAAACAGCAACTGGAACCAGTACTACGTGGTTAAGGGGACAGAGACATTACTTCTTCATAGTGGGAAATATTTTCTACTATACATCTATTAGAAATCATTTCTTTGTCACCTTTATACAATCTATTAGAATAAAAATCAAAATAATTCCTGCTTTTATTATTGGGCGACTGTATTGTACTTCTTGTACTCTGAGGGAAGTACATAATCACAGCATAGGATTCATAACTTTAGAATCATTATGGTTGGAAAAGACCTTCAAGATCACAAGTCCAACTGTATGCATCTCAACACGTTGCTGACTGGAAACATCTTTATAATTTTGTAATTTTTTAATCTACATACTTCTCATATCTTCACACCTCTTAAGAAAGCTAAAAGCTAAAGAAAGTTCCTTAACCTTTTTTTTTTTTTAAAAAAAAAAAGTCAGGTCTTAAAATAGTCAGTGAAGGTATTGATTGTGTACAGCAAATCCAAGCCTCACACAGGCTTACTTTTTTGAATTGCTTTTCATATACTCATAAGAGCTAGTGCACAAATCCTTGAAGATCACGGGGTGAAAGCTATTGACACAGAAGAATGAATTAGATTTTGACTAAAACCTATACGGGAAAACACCCTTATAAACTCAATATTTCACAAATCCTTCTATACTGAAGTGTTTATTTATACAGACCAAGATGGCAATGGTATACCAAAGAATTGTCAGAAAAAGACAATTACCAATCTGCAATTGTGCTGTAGAGAAGTGACCTGAACAATGCTAATTATTAGTATTATTAACTAATTATTTCATCACTTCTCGTTACAAAACATCTCTCAAATTTTAGCTAGTAACTGTAGTACTGTCAGAAGGTGAAAGGACTCCTGTTTTACCCCAGGAATAATTAATGAAGAATCGTAACTTGATAAATTCAGATATGCTATGGAATGGTACCTAGGCTGGAATTTGATGCTCTCCCTGTAAGCAATATACCTGATTAAATTCAGCTTGTGGTTTGCATTTATGCAGGAGGAAAGATTATGGCTCAGGTTGAGGCTGGAAAATAACAGTGTTAGTTGACAGGCGAGACAAATGCATGCCAATTGTTGGAATTCTCAACATGTGGCCTGTAAAATGCTCAGCAGCAAAGCATCGACAATCCTGACATTCATTAACAGAAATTACCTTGCGGTATATCAGAAGAGTCTGTCACAGCAGGCTATATAATAATTGTCTAGGATACAGCGCTACGGATTCTGCAGGACCTCCCAGGAGCCTGCCAACTGCACAGCGGAGAGCCAGCAGCTTGTGTGCAGCAGCTACGCGTGTGGCCTGTTAGTGAACAAGCCTCCTTAAACAGTCAGGAGTGAAGTGACAATCTCTATTAGGCCATTACAGGCACTGCGTATCTTTCTTGCTCTCCAGAGCAATGGGAGCTTCCTCGCAGCTCTGAAGTTACATAACCAAAGAGACATAATTGGCCCAAGAAGAGAAGCATGGGACTCCAGCAGGTTTCTTTTGCAACAGTTCTTAAGGCAAAAAAAAAAATGGTTTTGTTGGTAGGAAGTTTTCAAGTTGTGTAAGGAAAGTCAAAATAGAATTAAAAGCCATTCTCTGAATAATGAATTTATCCATGTAATAGGCTTCATTACAAAATTCCGCAGCTTGAATTTGCTTTCCTATTGGCATACCTATACAAATCTAATTTGTGCTATCCTATATTATCTGTATAGCCACATAAGCCATACCTTAGCAGAGTCTTCTTTCATCCCTGATGTAACTATGATAACTAGTTTTTCTTTGACACAAGCCTCTGAACTTGGTAGAATGCCAACTTACTATTAGAGTTTAACAGCATGGTCTCAATTGCGGGTGTTAAATTAAACAGGAGAATAATCTGTTTGAATCATAACACAGGACTGAAAAAAAAAAAAAAAGATAAAGTTACATATATAAAATATGAATCATATATATATATATCTCAGCTTGAGGTGAAACTAGCTTAATTTACCAGTAAGTAAAAAAACAAGAAGAGGTTTTAATTACTCTCATAATTGTTATATCACTTAATAGATTTATACCATAGAAACAAAATCATTAAACATATTTTTTTCCATAGACGTATACATATGTTGCCATATATACATATAAGAATTTCGATCATCTTGAAATATCACACAAGTTAATAATATCAGTATCTATTATTTCAGGTACGTTCTTCACTGCACATTTAAAAATGAAAAATGACTGAGGGCTAATTTTAACACGGGTATATATCAGAAAGCATCAGATTTGATTTTCTGAAATCATAATGGTTTGCTCGTATTACTGCAGTTCTCACAGAATAAGCCCTGAGTATTCATCCAATTTCAGTGAAACATTTTGTTTAGTCTCCTCACCAAATCTTTAGTTTTTGCCATAGAATGACCAAAGTTTGTGTATGTAGACTTCAACAGTAATGCTTTCAGGCAGCACATTACTTCCCTTGCTGTAATCCCTCCTAAACTGAGCTTCACAGTTTGTGAGGTATCTTTATTCCTACAGCAAAAGGAAATTAGGACTAGAGATCAGTTTGTCATTGCCCAGGAGATATGGCACATTCCAGTAAATTAATGAAAAAAAAAAGGATATGAGGATATGTTAAGCTGGGTTAACTCTATGCAGTACAACTATACTCTGCTATGTCCTGTTAATTCATTTAATGCTGCTGTTTATCTGTCATTGTATCCGTCAAGACGCAGCTTCAGTACAATAGGTACCTAGAAAAGCCTGAATGCAGGAAGAAACTTACAGTTCATTAGTTTTTTCACATAGGCAAACACTTGCCAATAACCATTAACACCTAGAATTCATGTGCTCTAACTTTCCTTTGGAAGTCAATGCTGCAGATGCTATTGAATAGACAAAGATTACATCACTTCCCTCTTGATGGCATCATTACTAGCAAATAATAACTTGAGCTGCTTTTTATTTATTACAGCATGTATATAATGCTGTAATAGCATTCTTATATAATGATAAGCTGTAACAAGAATACAGGGAGATGTTGCTACACTCAGAAACTATGCAAAAAAAAGAAAACCAAACAAAAAAGCACTCCTAATGAGCATAGTCAAGAATCTTTTGCTAGTGTAATTGAAATATTACCTATCTAATTATAATTTGCAAGAAAGGAAGGAAGGAGGGAAGGAAAGGAAGGATGGAATTTATGGAAAAAAAAATCTGAATAATAATACTGTTTAAACTGTTATACAGACAATTCCTTATATTCATCCAGTTCCTTGGTATTATGACTTATGGCTCAACCTCTCATTCCCCTTCTCGTCCTAAAATAATTGGTTTGACAGCAAACTATCAGCATCCTAAGTCCTTCAGAGGGAGGACTATGATAGTGATGGTGGGGGTTTCTTTCTCCTCTGTGATGGCAGAAGGATAATTTCTGCTTCTTCTTTCTTGGATCCATTTGGGACTATTGGGTATGTTTTTGCTCTTTCTTTACGCTTTGCTCTTTCTTTGTGGGTCTGTAGTTCCACGACAACTATATTTACCACATATAGAATGTCTTGCTGGACACCGGATAATGTTCTTTGTTGTCCCTAAAAACTGGTCCAGGTCCCACGCCTGCTTTTCTTTCATAATTAGTGACTATCACTTGAGAGTTGTCTATAGTCCTGTGGTCTTTAGTGTCACCATGTGCCTGCAGTGCTACCTTTTTACCGTGTCAGACCCTCTTCTGCACTGCAGCATCTCCAGGCTTCACTTCCCAGGCTCTGTTATCATCCCATCCCATCTTCACTATGCTAAGATCATAAGTATCTTATTCTATGCAGAATAACCACCTATTACTACTACTATTTATACAAAAATACAGATTGCGCTGGGCAGACCAAGATACAGCCATACAAGAATCAGTCATTAGGCCCTGCAGAGTTAGTACCAAGCCTGTGACTTGTACCACCAGTGCCAACACCATATCTATTGGGCTATAGATATAGAAAACATTAGTAATCTATGAAAGTCAACAAATGAATGGTGACAAGCAACAAATGAATGGTGACCCATCAACCTCAATGCAATAGGTAATTACCAAGAACATATTTGCACAATGCAATACTCTAAACATATTTTTCAAAAGTAAACAACAATTTTGTAAATGAAGTTTAGTGCTTGATAAAGCCCAGAGTTCTGGCTTGTGGAAGTTATCATATATAAACATTTACATTCTCCATCCTCATAGCATGGAGAAGCTAACAGTGTGGATAAAAAGATATTGTTCAAACAAGACATGCTTCTTGTTTTATAAAATCAAAATTGTGATAGTATGACTCACTTTAATAGAGACCCATATAGTTCTCACAAAGCATGGAACATTTGGACTATTATTCTTAATAGCCTTTTTAAGACACTAGCAATGCAAATAGTAAAACATCTTTATTTTGTTGCTGTGCTCTGCAGGAAATTAGAGCTGTTTTGGACAATGGCACTGACTGTACTTCTTTAAAAATAGTGTGGTAATTGCCACTTCACACATGTGCTGCAGAATCAAAAGCTAAAAAGAATTGCAGATTATTTGAGATGGGACTTTGGACATAGGCATAGAAATTAAATGTTTGTATTTGACTTCATAAAAGAGAAATATCACAATGGTAGCAAGCAAGGTAGGAACTAGTCTGTTAGGGATTTTTAGCAGATGGCTGAACAAAAAGTTACTTGTAATTTCTTAAAAAAATCCACAAACTTAATTGAGGCAAATCCTGAAGTCAATTAAAAAGGCTTTATTCATTTCAGCTTGTAAAAGTAAGTCTATACAGATGAACAACTATATTTATTCTCTCACCTTTAAATCATTTGGGAAATATTACAGATAATCCACAACCAGGGAAATATGACTCTTTTCTCAGTTATGAGTTCAACACTGAGCAGGGGAACACACCAGCACAATCAAAGAGGGTCAATCCAATATTAATAGCAAATCAGAACTAAAATATATTGATATTTGTTCTAAAATATTTGATATTTGTTCTAAAATCACCCAGGTGTTTCCTGAATTCTCAGAATAACAACTTTCTCTCCTTCTCTCACACATCCAATAGAAACTTCAAAATCTTTGAGTACTTGACAGGACACAGCAACAAGAAAGGCAAGCTACAAAAAGAGAAAAAAATACATCATACTTGTATTATCTAGCTCCCATTTCTCTCTTGATGCAAGTAATGTTTCATTTGCTTTAAAAACAAGTTAGCATCCTTTCTATTTTACAGACGGAAATCAGAATCAGATGGCAGTCACTCAGTCATAATTTGCCAGACTAAGGAGACAGTACAGTAAGTCAGCGATGGGGAGGAAGAAAGTTATCCTGGATATGAAACCAGTCTATCTTTTCCATTCCTATGGTATGCACACATGCAATAGATCTAAAAGCTGTTTAGTTTACTGTTTTAAGTAAACATCTCTTTTTTTTTTTTTTTAAAAAAAAAAAAAAAAAAAAAAAAAAAAGCTTAGGTATTTTTTTCAGGAAATAACCCCTGTTTCCAGCTATTCTTGCAATATGACTTTAACACAATATGCGTTTCTGATTGCAAACCTTATGCCCTTCTACCTTGTGCACCTCATCTTGTAGAGAAGATCGAATATCCTATGGAAAATGCATTCTAGCATGTGGCTAACTTTCAGTGCGTACTAATTCCCTGAAGTCTTTGTCTTTCATCTTCTTGCATATGTGTATCACTTTATGGAATGTGGGTAATGCCTAAGTATTTAATAAGATAATTTCTAATGATTCTAAAAGATTTCTAATGTAAAAGGGCAAATAAGTCTTCAGAGAACAAAAGTCTTGTTTGGTTTTCAGTAAAGGTTTGTCATTTATAGCACTAGACTGCTATAACAGTGAAAACATTATATGTTATAAACTTGGGGAAAGCAGTCAAAAAAAGAAAAATCTTTGTTCTTAAAACTGGCTAGAACTATGTTTTTCCTCATTTTCGTTCAGTTCTGCTCTATTATGAAAGGCTTACAGGGGAGTTTAGGTGGAATAAATCTCACTGATTTTAATACAATGTAAGTGTCAAGAGTCTCTTTCAATTCCGTGGGCTTATTTTACAAACCAAAACATGATAATGTAAATGATAGTACTCAGTGTTTTTCAGATGTATTTTCAAAGTGCAGGTCAAATACATATGTATATAAATAATCAAAGTAAAGTGAAAAGAAAACAAAAACAATTTTCCAGACATACTACTGAGGGCTGCTTCACCCTCCCCTTGTGATACCTTCTGAAGTCTGATCATATAAGAGCTTACTGTTTGTACTCAATGAATTTTGTATAGACACTTCCTAGGTTGTTACTCCTGGCTTAAGCAAGGTAAATTGCTGAAGTCACAGAACTTGTCTGGTGGGCTGCCACAGTATGATTCCAATATACTAAGTAAGACTCTTCTGGTTTGAGATTAGCAGAGTTTGGAGCTCACAGCTCACAGTGAGAGCCACTACTAAATATACAGAGAGAAAAAAAGTTAGGGTAACTTTGCCACTCACTTATCAGAAAGAGTTAGTGAGTTATGCTGTAACTAGAGCATAGAAGCATGAATGCTTCAAAAACATTCAGTAACTGTGCTTCAGCACTGTGCCTTTTCAGAGGAAAGGCTTTTGTTTCTTAACTGATTAGGGAAAAAAAAGCTGTCATTGTATCTGACAGATATTCACTTACAAGAACATAGCGATGACTTAATCCTACAGAACTTCCCTCATAAAAATTCCTGATCAAGCCCAAAGGCAGGTAGGAAGAATTAGATCTGCAAAATCATGTTTCTTGGGCCTGTTTTTCCACACCCTTGCATTTTTTATAGTTATTTATGCCTCAGCATAACGAGCTGCAAAATATTTGTAAAGTGTTCTTCTCCAGTTACAAATCCAATAGTTGTGACATTTCTCACACACTTTATATGGATATAAATGAACACATAAGGTGTATTATTATAGTGAAAAGTACAGAACAGAGTTTAACTTTTCAATGTTGTTTCATGAAACGTTCCAAAAGAGTGTAATTGTGCAATGGTACTCCTCCCTCTGGTACCCAGTTAAAAATGGGCTGAAATTTATGATTCCCTTTTCATATACCGCTGCTGAATGAAAGTATGAATTTGTTTAATTAAATCAAAAGTGAGAATTTCAAGTGGGTAAATCATAAAGAAATTACAGGCTAGGTCAGAAACATTGCAATATAAGGGATGTCTTGTAAGAACTGTCTCATAATCCATGTTTAAAAAAATTTTAACAAGTACTCATAAAGCAACATCCTCTCTTCCAAGAACTAGTTTAGACTGAATAATACTGAACCTTGCAAGGAAAAAAAAAAATCTATACAGAGTTGCTTTGGGTGTAGGAGTACTGATTACCACCTTGAGGGCAGGACAATACTATCTTCTTCCAAGATAAAATAAATAAAATAAATGCACAATTAATACAAGCAAAACAAAAGAATCAATCGAACAGAACCATCAATATTATAGAACAGTGAGATAGCAGCAATCAAAAGAAAGAAAGATAAAAAAAAGGAAAGAAGTAGAAAATGGAATTTTCTTCCTTAAAAAAGGAAAAAAAAAAGTGGTATATTTCAAGTGCTTATGGCGGAGATGTTCTTTAAAAGCAAAATGAGTTCTGTATAAACTTTTTCACTCAGCTTTTAGCATACGATAATGTTGACAATTGAAAGAGCGTCTCAACTGGCATATAAGGAACCTGCTAGGCAAAAGTACTGATTTATGGCATCAACTAATCCACACCCAATGAAGAACTATACTGAAACCATCTGATTCCCCTCTGCAATGGTGAACTACAGGAATTTAAAAATGTCATGCTTGTCAGCATGATTCCTAATATTAAAGAGAAGTGAACAGCTTACATGTTTCCTATTTGAACAGGAATGTGGGAATTTTCTGCTCCAGCTTCCTAATGATGGTTATTTAAAATGATGTTATCCCAGATCCAGAAACACATTCACTGAAAAAATTAACAATAGTAAATAAATAAAATATATCTAAATAAATACGAGTAAAATAGCACTCACGTAGTCTGAAGAATGGCTTCCAAATATGCAAGAGCACATCCTATCTGCAAGCTTAAACAAGAGCCAATGAAAGGAACAAGCCATGAACTGGATCTTGTTTTAGATTTACTGCAGTGAACAGGGAGCTCTTAGTATGGGTCCAGATAAACTGCATTTTTTCTACCTTTCTCAGTAAAAGGTACCTAGCCAGGCACCTTTTGCCCAGAACTTCTTTAAGGTTGCAACAGAGCATACAGGCCCCTGTTTTTCAGGCACTAGTGAAAGCAGAAGTGAGTTTCCACTTTTTTTGTACTTACATCAAAAAAAAGGAAACATAAATCATGATGTGGAGGACACCAGTTTGGTGATTTGGTTGGACTAGATGATCTCCAAAGGTCCCTTCAGTCATTCTGATTTAAAATTTCAGTCCAGCTCCAGTGCCAGTTTTCTACATTACTGCTCATTTTTTACAAAACAAACAAACAAACAAACAAACAAACAAACAAACAAACAAAAAATTAATGGTCAAGTTTCTGTTATCCATGCATCTGTAGATATTTTCTTTTCCATAAGTTTAAAAAGGTGAAAATAGATGTAGTATCTGTTGGATTTTATTTAAATGTACCTAAGTGACGCTGCTGAACTTTTCTCACCAGAACCGCCATCCATGTTCACAAAAAAGAATTTGATTAGCATATCCCTCAGCTGCATTTAAAACATGGTAGTTTGAATAAACTAATAATGTTAGAACTTTGAAAGCAGAAAGGTTAAGAAAACATTGGAAGGTTTGAAATACCTTCAACACTTTGAAATACCATACAACATAACTGCCTTCTCTGTGTTTACTTCAGAAGGTGTTTATAAGTCTATGATTTCAATTGCAGGTTAAAATGTCTTTTCATTTCTCAGATGATGTATTCCAGACTCAGCCACCTCTTAACTTACCGTAATTGACATATTTCCTTTGCTCCACATTCTGCTTATTACTGTTTGGTGTCATAATAGATTTTACAACTATCTATCTGTTAAAAAAAAATACATGGAAATTTAAGATTTATTATGTTTTTTTTTTTTTTTTCCGCAAGAGGCCCAAAACCTACACAGCTCTGAAACAAGCAAATATTTCTCATATTACACAATTATCTTTTTTTTTTTTTTTTTTCATTCTGTGCTCTATAAATAGATCTAGGATTGTCCATTATTAAATTTATATGTGGTACAAATTCATAAAATTATTTTCCAAAAGGAAAAAAGAGTTGTGAAATAATAAAATGAGTGCTCATCAAAATCATGACTAATTACCTAGCTAAATTTGGAACAAATAACTAAGCAAAATTTCAGAAAGAATTATGCACATCTGCATAGTTAAAGTTATAGAATTTACACTAACGTAGAAATCTTTGACTCGGTCATATTCATCTAACTCAATACATAATCTCATTTCCTGAGTATAGGATGGCAGACCTAGTCTTCTCATACCCCTTCTGCATAATTGTGGTCACCACCTGTGATCAAGACAAAATCTTACAATATTTCCCCTCAACACTCTTGGGATGAGCACCACAGGGAGTTTTTGTTTTCCTGGCAATATCTAGAATAAGATACTGCTTGAAGTATCTCACCAGGGTGCTGAGGTATCAATAACATCCTTATTTCACAAAGCATTTAAACACGTTGGATTTCATAACAATATGAAAATAGCTTAAAAATGCTAATGAATAAGTATCACTGAAGCACATGCTTAAATTCTTTGCTTAATTATAAAGCAGATCAGGTACTAAGATCACATCTCTGTGAATAAAATAACCAGGATTTGTCCTGAAATCAGTCAGCTTTTTTGAAAAGGAATATTTCTAAAGAGATGGTACAATCCTCTGTGCAAAATGAAACACAATAAAATCATAGTTCTTTAATTAGTAAAAAAAAAAATAGGGATTCTGTTATTACTGTGATAATTATTCACATTACCATAATACTTGTAAATGCATGGACAAGCACTCTTCTGATAGGTGCATATTGGACTTAGAGCCTCCATAAAATAACTCAGAAAAATGAATCAAATGTAGTTATTTTACAGTCACCAGGAACAACCTGAAATGAGACACTTCCTATCTAACATGACTTCTGTATCAGCACATTTTTGTATGAGTAACAACTTCTTTTCAAAGAAACTAAATATACATATAAATAGTGTACATTATATATATGTAGTGTATATTGTTAACATGTATATGTCACCTTACCCCAAAGAGTTTCATATTTTAAATATGAACTGTGTTAAAAAGGTTCTACAACACTAGTTTTCTTTCTTTCTTTCTTTCTTTTTTTTTTCATTTAATTTATAGGATACTTGTCATGTCAGTTATAGACTGTTACATCTCTGGCACACAGGCCAAAGGCAATTTTTAGATACTGTTGCATCATTTTCCTGCAGCATTATCACCATTTCTACCTTTCATAGGGTTTGATAAATCCTTCCCATTTATTTACTGAGGCTGCTGCTTCTGACAAATCTAATGAATGAGATATTCTGTGGCATGTTGACCAGTAAAATATTTTAAAAACAAGGACAAGATTGACTGGGGTCAGTAAAAATAAATAGCTTATCTATTTGCTACATCTCTTTTTACTCCATACATTTTCCCTGTCAAAGATATCAGCAATGCTTCATTTTTAGAGTTACCATTTAAAATGGCTGAGGATTTAAATGTCATACTTCATTACTCTTAGATGTGATAAAGATTTCATGCCATAGACCATCTTAGTAAGGATAACTATTTATCCAATTCTTCTACAAAAAATATTAATTTTGTTTCCTAAACCAGTCCTTTATCGGAAGGTCTTTTGTTCTAAGTTACACACACTATTAAAAAGATCTTACCAAGCTTAAAGTTCATCCGGAAAGGTATTTTATGTGTTTTCTGAAATGTCTTTTACGTGTTCCACATTTAAATCTGGCCAGGTAAAGGCTTGATAGCTTTTCCCAGCAGGAGCGGCGGAGGTTAGGTGACACAGTGAATTAACTTTAAGACATTCAGGGCCATATGCTCCCACCGTCTGTACGCGGGAAGCGGCAGTAAATCACGGAGAATCTCCGACATACGAGTCTGAGCCCCCTCCCAACTCTACACACCAGCTAAACTCAGTATCGTGCCAGGTCGCGGAGGGAGGAAAGGGCCCAACTGCAACACTCTTCAACAAGGCAGATTTTCTGTGCTCAGGACCCAGAAAAAATAAAATAAAATAAAATAAAATAAAATAAAATAAAATAAAATAAAATAAAATAAAATAAAATAAAATAAAATAAAATAAAATAAAATAA